>JACGCM010001147.1:0-286237 GCA_014058105.1 Kingdonia uniflora
GAAAATATTTATTTTAGCGACTTTTTTTAGCAATAGTTATAAGTCCTGATAATAGATACAAATTTATTCATTTTCAGGAGTAAAATTCATAATAATTTGGGTCGTTAAAGCGATAAATAAGTGAGCAAAATTTAAGTATTGTGGGATCAATCAGAGATATTTTATGGACTCTACGATAGGCACAAAACCTATTACATAAGGTTTGACGTAAATTTTCATTTAACGGATTTTTGAGCAATAGTTTGTTGCCAGATATAGATGACTAATTTGCCCCATTTTAATGTAGAAATACAAGCACAGTTTGAGTAGTTTTGGGGCCCAATAACAATATTTTTGGATCCACTAATTCGCGGGGCCTATATTGAGTTTGAGTATGAATTTTTATTTTAGGGATTTTTTAAGCAATAGTTTTAGAGCCTATGTAATGAGACAAATTGATCATTTTCAGAGTAAATACAAGCACATTTGGGGTTAAGGGAAAATTAGGGAGCACATTTGAGGTATTGGGGGGATCAATTAACTATTTATGGAACTCTAACGTGTAGTCACAGCACCTATTCCATAGAGTTTTGACTGGGAATTATATTTTTACAGATTTTTTGAGTATAAATTTTTGTTGCCTATAATATGGGACTAAATTGCCCATTTTGTATGTAAAATTAAAGCTGCATTTGGGTATGTGGCGGCGTCAATAAGTGATACTTTTTGGATTTCACAATATTCAAGGAGCGATATATGAGTTTGATATGGTTTTAATTTTAGAGAGATTTTTTTAAACAATAGTTATAGAGCCTATAAAATGAACAAAATTGAATCATTTCATGAGTAAATACAAAGCACATTTTGGTCGTTAAGGGAAATTAATGTGAGCAATTCGAGGCATTTGGGGGATCAATTAGTAGATATTTGGACTTACGATAGTCACACAACCTTTCAGAGAGTTCTGAATGAATTTCCTTTTTAAACGAATTTTTTTGAGGCATAGTTTGTGCCTATAATATGAAACTACATTGCCCTTTTTATGTGCTAAAATACAATTACAGTGGGTAGTTTGGGGGACAAGAACAGATATATTATGAACACTATATTCAAGGGGCCTAGAGATGGAGTTGATATGAAATTTTAATTTTAGCAAATTTTTTTAGCAAATAGTTAGGAGCCTATCAAATGCAGACACAATGAATTATTTCATGAGTAAATCCAGCACATTTGGGTCGTTTAAGGGATAAATACGTGAGCACATTTAAGGCATTTGGGGGGATAAATTGAGATATTTATGGACATCTTCAATAGTCACAGAACCTATTCATAGAGTTGATATGGGAATTTAGATTTTAGGATTTTGTGTGCAATAGTTCTGTTGCACTATAAATGAGACTAATTGCCCTTGTTTATGTGTAAATACAAGAAGATTTTGGTAGTTTGTCGGGTCATAACAGATAGTTTGGGACTTCTACTATATTACGGAGCCTATAGATAGAGTTTGATATGTAATTTTAAATTTTGGGATGTATTAGCAAATGTTATAGGGCCTATACAATGAGATAAAATTGATCATTTCATGAGTAAATACAATCATAGTTGGGGTAGTTAAAGGGATAAATAAGGCAAAACATTTGAGGAATTTGGGGGATCATTAGAGTATTTCGGGACTCTAACGATAGTACCAGAACTATTATAGGTTTGATATGGAATGTTCATTTTACGGATTTTTTGAGCAATAGTTTGTTGCTATAATGTAAGGACTAAATTGCCTATTTATGTGTAAATACAAGCACATTTGGGCAGTTTTTTTTTTTATTTTTTTTTTTTTTTTTTCTTTTTTTGTTTTTTTTCTGGGGTCAATAACAATATTTGATGACTCCACTATTTCACGGGTTTATAGATGGAGTTTGATAGGGAATTTTAATTTCAGGAAGTTTTTAGCAAATAGTTATAGAGCCTATAAATTATACAAAATTGATCATTTATGTGTAAATACTAACAATTTGGGCGTTTAAGGGATAAAAAGTGAGCACATTTGGGCATTTTGGGGAAACAATTTGAGATATTGATGGACTCTACGATAGCCACAGAACCTTTCAGTGAGTTTGTATGGAATTTTTATTTACGGATATTTGCGCATATTTTGTGCCTATAATATGAGAACCTAAAATGCCATTTTTATGTCTAAACACAAGCACATTTGTGTATTTGTGGGGTCAATAAAGATATTTTTTAACTCCACTATATTCCGGAGCCCTAGATGGAGTTTGATAGAATTTTAATTTAGGGATTGTTTTAGCAATAGTTCTAGCGACTAAAATGAGCATAAAATTGTCATTTCCATTTGTAAATACAAAGCACATTGGGGGTAGTTTTAGGGATAAATAAAGTTAGCACTTTGAGAGCATTTTGGGATCATTAGAGATATTTATGGACTTACGAATAGTCCAGAACCATTCATAGAGTTTGATATGGAATTTAATGTAACCAAAATTTTTGAGCAATTAACTTTGGCTTCCGATATATGAGACTAAATTGCTCATTTTATGGTAATACAAGCACCCGTGGGTAGTTTGAGGGTCAATCAATGATTTTTATGACTTCACTAATTCACGGAGTTTAAGATGAGTTGATCTGAATTTTGAATTTCAGGGATTTTGTTAGCAATAGTTATAGAGCCTATAAAATTAGGACAAAATTGATCATTTTCATGAGTAAATACTAAAACATTGGGTCGTTAAGGGATAAATAAGTGAGCACATTTGGGCAGTTGGGGAACATTAGAGAATTGATGGACTCTTCGATTAGGACACAGAATATTCCTAGTGTTTGATAGGGAATTGCGATTTTTACACGATCTTTTAACAAAGTTTGTTGCGTTAGTAATATGAGACTAAAAATTGCCCATTTTTATGTGAAACACCAGCACATTGGGTAGTTTGTGGGGTCAATGCAGATATTTTATGACCCATTATTATTCACGGAGCTATAGCTGGAGTTTGATAGGAAATTTTAAATTTTAGGGTTTTTTAAGCAATAGTTATAGTGCCTAAAAATGAGATAAAAATTGATCTTTCATGAGTAAATAAAAGCCATTTGGGTGGATTAAGGGAAAATAAGGAGCACATTTAAGCATGTTGGGGGATCAATAGAGATTTTTAGGGAATCTTCGTTATACAGAACTATTCATAGAGTCGATATGGAATATTTTTAAGGATTTCTTGTCGCAATAGTCTGTCCTTAATATGAGAACTCACCCCAATCTCCGCCCTTTCTACCAGTGTAAATACAAGAAGATTTTGGTAGTTTGTCGGGTCAATAAACAGATATTTTGACTTAACTATATCACGGAGCTATAGATGATTTGATATTATTTTTTTTAATGTTAGGGATTTTATTAGCAATGAGTATAGGGCTATAAACTGAGATAAATTGATCATTTTCATGAGTAAATACAATAATAGTTGGTCTAAAGGGATAAATAAGCTGAAACACATTTGAGGCATTTGGGGGATCAATTAGGATATTTATGGACTCTACGATAGGCACAGAACCTATTACATAGAGTTTGATATGGAATTTCATTTAAACTTGCACCCCCCCCACCCACCCTCCCATCACTCACACCCCTCTCCCCTCCCCCCCTTCAACCATCCCAAACAAAACACCCCCCCCCCCCACCACCACCCCTACATTTTTGACCTACCCCACCACCACCCCAACCCCCCCACAACCCCCACCCCCACCACCACCCACCCCAACCCCCCCTCCCCCCTCCCCCGGTGTATCTTTTTATTCCAGCCCACTAATACACACCCTCACACAACACATTGAGGTTTCCCACCAACCGACAACCCCCACACACACACACGATTTATGAGCAATCGTTTGGTTGAATATAATATAAGACTAAATTGCCATTTTCTGTGTAAATACCAAGCACAATTTGGGTAGTTTGCGGGGTCAATAACAGATATTTTATGACTCCAATATATTACGGAGTATAGATGGAGGGGGGGGGGGGGGGTTTGATATGGAAATTTAATTCAGGAATTTTTTAGCATAGTTTATAGAGCCTATAAAAATTATACAAAATGATCAGTTTTAGGAGTAATACTAACACATTTGGGTCGTTTATGGATAAATAAGTGAGCACATTGGGGCATTTGGGAACAATTTGAGATATTGATGGACTCTACGATAGACACCGAACCTATTCATGAGTTTGATATGGGAATTTTGATTTTAGGATCTTTTGGCAATAGTTTGTTGCCTATAATATGAGATAAATTGCCATTTTTAGTCTAAACACTCGCACATTTGGGAAGTTTGTGGGTCAATAAAATGATATTTTAACTCCACTATAGTCACGGAGCTACGAGGCGGAGTTTGATATGGAATTTATTTAGGGAGTTATTGAGAAATAGTTATAGAGCCTAAAAAATGAGATAAATTGATCATTTCATTAGTAAATACAAGCACATTTGGGTAGTTTAAGGGATAAATAAGTGAGGCCATTTGGGTAGTTTAGGGATAAATAAGTGCGCACATTTGAGGCATTTGGGGATCAATTAGAGATATTTATGCGCTTACGAGAGTCACAGAACCGATTCTAGAATTTGATAGGAATTTAAATTTAGCAATTTTTTGAGCAATAATTTGGTTTCCTATGCTATGAGACTAAATTGCTCATTTTTGATGTGTAAATCAAGACCAATTTGGGTGGGAGGGGTCAATAACAGAGATTTTATGACTTCACTATATTCTCGGAGTTTTGATGGAGTTGATATGAATTTTAATTTCAGGGAATTGTTTTAGCAATAGTTATAGAGCCTCTAAAATTAGACAAAAATTGATCATTTTCATGAGTAAATACCTAAAACATTGGGCGTCGTTAAGGGTAAAAAGTGAGCACACTTGTGGCATTTGGGGAACAATTAGAGATATGAGGACTCTTTCGATAGACACAGAACCTATTCAAGGTTGGATATGGAATTCGATTTACGGGATCTTTGACGAGCCAGAGTTTTGTTGCCTATTAATATAGACTAAAATTGCCATTGTTATGTCTAAACACAAGCACATTTGGGTGTTTGTGGAGACCAGACAAAACCTAACAGACCAGCCATTTTTTAAACTCCACTATATTCACGTAGCTTAGATTGAGTTTGATATGGAATTTTAATTTTCGGGATTTTTTAGCCATAGTTATAGAGCTAAAAATGAGAATAAAATTGACTCCATTTCATTAGTAAATACACGCACATTTGGGTGTTTAAGGGATAAATAACGTGAGCACAATTTGTGGCATTTTGGGCCAATTAGAGATATTTAGGACTCTACGATAGTCACAGAACTATTGCATAGAGTTTGATTGGAATTAAATTTAACAAATTTTTGAGTCAATAATTTGGCTTACTAAATATGAGACTAAAATTGCTCATTTTTATGTGTAATACAAGCACATTTGGGTAGTTGAGGGTCCAATAAACAGATATTTTATGAACTTCCTATATTCACGGAGTTTATAGATGGTGTTGATAGAATTAAATTTCAGGGATTTTTTAGCAATAGTATAGGGGGAAGGGGGGGGGGGGGGGGGGGGCCCTATAAAATTAGACAAAATTGATCATTTAATGAGTACCTACTAAACATTTGGGACGTTAAGGGATAAATAAGGAGAAATTTTTGGCATTTGGGGGAAATTAGAGATATTATGGACTATTCGATAGACACAGAACCTAGTCATAGTTTTTGATATGGATTTCGATTTTAGGGATCTTTGAGCAATATGTTGTTGTTGCGTATAATATGAGGACTAAATGCCATTTTTATGTGTAAACACAAGCACTTGGGTGAGTTTGTGGGGTCAATAGAGATATTTTAGGACTCCACTATATTCGCGGAGCCTATAGATGGAGGTTGATATGGGAATTTTAATTTAGGGATTTTTTAAGCAATAGGATAGGCCTAAAAATGATATAAAATTGATCATTTTACATGAGTAATAAAGCAGCATTTGGGTCGTTACGGGATAAATAGGTGAGCACCATTTAAGGCATTTGGGGCAATAGAGATATTAAGGCCCTTCGATAGTCCAGAACCGATCAGTAGAGTTTGATCTGGGAATTATATTTAAGGATTTTTGTGCAATAGTTCTGTTGCCTATAATATGAGGACTAAATTGCCATTTCGTATGGTAAATACAGAAGATTTCGGTAGTTTATCGGGTTCAATAACAGATATTTCGGGGACTCTAATATATTCGGAGCATATAGATGGAGTTTGATATGTAATTTTAATTTAGGAATTTTATTTAGCAATAGTTATAGGGCCGATAAAAATGAGATAAAAATTGATCATTTTCATGAGTAAATACAATCTAGTTGGGCGTTAAAGGGATAATAGAGTGAACACATTAGGCATTGGGGGATCAATAGAGATATTTAGGACTTACGATAGTCACAGAACCTATTCATAGAGTTTGATATGGAATTTTCATTTTATCGGATTTTTGGAGAAATAGTTTGGTTGCATAATATAAGACTACAGTGCCCATTTTTTATGTGTAAATACTAAGCACATTGGGTAGTTTGTGGGGTCAATAAAGATAGTTTATGACTCCACTATATTCACGGAGTTTATAGATGGAGGTGATATGGAATTTTATTTCAGGAATGTTTTAGCAATAGTTATAGAGCCTAATAAAAAAGTATACCAAATTGATCATTTTTTGGTCAAGAATAACACAGTTGGGTCGTTATGGGATAAAAAGTGAGCCACATTTGTGGCATTTGGGGAAACAATTGAGAGATGATGGACGCTACGATAGACACGGAAACCATTCATTAGTCTTGATAGGAATTTTATTTTACGGATATTGAGCAATAGTTTTGTTGCCTTTAATATGAGATAAATTGCCCATTTTATGTGTTAAACACAAGCAACATTTGGTAGTTTGTGGGGTCATAGCAGGGGATTTTTATGACTCCACTATATTCTCGGAGTTTATAGATGGAGTTTGATATTGAATTTTAATTTCAGGGTGTTTTAGCAATAGTTATAGAGCTATAAAATTAGACAACATTCGCTCATTTTAATGAGTAAATACTAAACATTTGGGGTCGTTTAAGGGGTAAAAAGTGAGCACAGTTGTGGCATTGGGGAACAATTAGAGATATGAGGACCTTCGTAGACACAGAACCGATCATAGTGTTTGATATGAATTTCACGAATTTTACGGATCTTTGAGCCAATAGTTTGGGTTGCCCTATTCTTCCTTCTTTTTTAATATGAGACTAAATTGCCATGTTTATGTCTAAAACACAAGCACATTTGGGTCGTTTGTGGGGTCAATAACAGATATTTTTAACTCACGATATTCACGGAGCCATAGATGGAGTTTGATATGGAATTTTAATTTTAGGGATTTTTGACAATGTTATAGTGCCTAAAAAATGAGATAAAATTGATTAATTTTCATTAGTAAGACAGCACATTTGGGTCGGAAGGGTAATAAGTGAGCCACATTTGAGGCATTGTGGGGATCAATTAGAGATATTTAGGGACTCTACGATAGTCACGAACCTATTCATAGAGTTTATATGGAATTTAATTTAACAAATTTTGAGCATAATTTGGCTCCTATAATATGAGACTAAATGCTCTTTGGGTATGTGTAAATACAAGCACATTTGGTAGTTTGATTGGGTCCAATAACAGATATGTAATGACTTCACTATATTCGGTGTTATAGATGGTGTTGGTGATAATTGAATTTTAATTTCAGGATTTTTAGCATAGTTATAGAGCCTATAAAATGAGACAAAATTGATCATTTTCATGAGTAAATACAAGCACATTGGGTCGTTTAAGGGATAAATAAGTGAGCACATTTGAGGCATTGGGGATCAATTAGAGATATTGATGGACTCAGCGATAGTCACAGAACCTATTCATAGAGTTTAACATGGAATTTGCATTTTACGGTTTTTTTGAGCAATAGTTCTTTTGCCTATAATATGATACTAAATTGCCCATTTCCATGTACAAATACAAGCACATTTGAGTAATTTGTGTGGTTAATAAGATATATTTATGGACACCACTATATTCACAGAACCTATAGATGGAGTTTGATATGGAATTTAAATTTTAGGGATTTTTTTAGCAGTAGTTATAGAGCCTAAAAAATGAGATAAAATTGATCGTTTTCAAGAGTAAATACAAGCACATTTGGGTCGTTTAAGGGATAAATAAGTGAGCACATTTGAGGCATTTTGGGGATCAATTAGAGATATTTATGGACTCTACGATAGTCACAGAACCTATTCATAGAGTTTGATATGGAATTTAAATTTAACAAATTTTTTGAGCAATAATTTGGTTGCCTATAATATGAGACTAAATTGCCCATTTTTATGTGTAAATACAAGCACATTTGGGTAGTTTGTGGGGTCAATAACAGATATTTTATGACTCCACTATATTCACGGAGTTTATAGATGGAGTTTGATATGGAATTTTAATTTCAGGGATTTTTTTAGCAATAGTTATAGAGCCTATAAAATTAGACAAAATTGATCATTTTCATGAGTAAATACTAAAACATTTGGGTCGTTTAAGGGATAAATAAGTGAGCACATTTGAGGCATTTGGGGAACAATTAGAGATATTGATGGACTCTTCGATAGACACAGAACCTATTCATAGTGTTTGATATGGAATTTCAATTTTACGGATCTTTTGAGCAATAGTTTTGTTGCGTATAATATGAGACTAAATTGCCCATTTTTATGTGTAAACACAAGCACATTTGGGTAGTTTGTGGGGTCAATAGCAGATATTTTATGACTCCACTATATTCACGGAGCCTATAGATGGAGTTTGATATGGAATTTTAATTTTAGGGATTTTTTTAGCAATAGTTATAGTGCCTAAAAAATGAGATAAATTGATCATTTTCATGAGTAAATACAAGCACATTTGGGTCGTTTAAGGGATAAATAAGTGAGCACATTTGAGGCATTTGGGATCAATTAGAGATATTTATGGACCCTACGATAGTCACAGAACCTGTTCATAGAGTTTGATATGGAAATTCAATTTTACTGATTTTTTGAGCAATAGTTTTGTTGCCTATAATATGAGACTAAATTGCCAATTTTATGTGTAAATACAAGCACATTTGGGTAGTTTGTGGGGTCAATAACAGATATTTTTGGACACCACTATATTCACGGAGCCTATAGATGGAGTTTGATATGGAATTTTAATTTTAGGTATTTTTTTAGCAATAGTTATAGAGCCTATAAAATGAGATAAAATGATCGTTTTCCTGAGTAAATACATGCACATTTGGGTCGTTTATGGGATAAATAAGTAAGCACATTTGAGGCATTTGTGGGAACAATTAGAGATATTTATGGACTCTACGATAGTCACCGAACCTATTCATAGAGTTTGATATGGAATTTCCATTTTACGGATTTTTTGAGCAATAGTTTTGTTGCCTATAATATGAGACTAAATTGCACATTTTTATGTGTAAATACAAGCACATTTGGGTAGTTTGTGGGGTCAATAACATATTTTTGGACTCCACTATATTCACGGAGCATATAGATGGAGTTTGATATGGAATTTTAATTTTAGGGATTTTTTAGCAATAGTTATAGAGCCTATAAAAAAAGAGACAAAATTGATCATTTCATGAGTAAATACAACACATTTGGGTCGTTTAAGGGATAAATAAGTGAGCACATTTTAGGCATTTGGGATCAATTAGAGATATTATGGACTATACGATAGTCACAAAACCTATTCATAGAGTTTGATATGGAATTTTCATTTTACAGATATTTTGAGCAATAGTTTAGTTGCCTATAATATGAGTCTAAATTGCCCATTTTTATGTGTAAATACAAGCACATTTTGGTAGTTTGTGGGGTCAATAACAGATATTTTTAGACTCCACTATTTTCACGGAGCCTATAGATCTAGGTTGATATGGAATTTTAAATTTAGGGGTTTTTTTAGCAAGAGTTATAGAGCCTACAAAATGAGACAAAATTGATCATTTTCATGAGTAAATACAAGCAAATTTGGGTCGTTTTAGGGATAAATAAGTGAGCACATTTGAGGCATTTGGGGGATCAATTTGAGATATTAAGGGACTATACGATAGTCACAGAACCTATTCATAGAGTTTGATATGGAATTTCCATTTTACAGATTTTTGAGCAATAGTTTTGTTGCCTATAATATGAGACTAAATTGCCATTTTTATGTGTAAATACAAGCACATTGGGTAGTTTGTGGGGCAATAACAGATATTTTTGGACTCCACTATATTCACGGAGCTATAGATGGAGTTTGATATGGAATTTTAATTTTAGGGATTTTTTTTTCAATAGTTATAGTTATAGAGCCTATAAAATGAGATAAAATGATCATTTTCATGAGTAAATACAAGCACATTTGGTCGTTTAAGGGATAAATAAGTGAGCACATTTGAGGCATTTGGGGATCAATTAGAGATATTTATGGACTCTCGATAGTCACAGAACTATTCATAGAGTTTGATATGGAATTTCCATTTTACGGATTTTTTGAGCAATAGTTTTGTTGCCTATAATATGAGACTAAATTGCCCATTTTTATGTGTAAATACAAGCACATTTGGGTAGTTTGTGGGGTCAATAACAGATATTTTGGACTCCACTATATCACGGAGCCTATAGATGGAGTTTGATATGGAATTTAATTTTAGGGTTTTTTTAGCAAGTTATAGAGCCTATAAAATGAGACAAAATTGATCATTTTCATGAGTAAATACAAGCACATTTGGGTCGTTTAAGGATAAATAAGTGAGCACATTTGAGGCATTTGGGGAATCAATTAGAGATTTATGGACTCTACGATAGTCACAGAACCTATTCATAGAGTTTGATATGGAATTTCATTTTACGGATTTTTTGAGCAATAGTTTGTTGCCTATAATATGAGACTAAATTGGCCATTTTATGTGTAAATACAAGCACATTTGGGTAGTTTGTTGGGTCAATAACAGATATTTTTGGACTCCACTATATTCACGGAGCCTATAGATGGAGTTTGATATGGAATTTTAATTTTAGGGATTTTTTTAGCAATAGTTATAGAGCCTATAAAATGAGATAAAATTGATCATTTTCATGAGTAAATACAAGCACATTTGGGTCGTTTAAGGGATAAATAAGTGAGCACATTTGAGGCATTTGGGGGATCAATTAGAGATATTTATGGACTCTACGATAGTCACAGAACCTATTCATAGAGTTTGATATGGAATTTCATTTTACGGATTTTTGAGCAATAGTTTTGTTGCCTATAATATGAGACTAAATTGCCCATTTTTATGTGTAAATACAAGCACATTTGGGTAGTTTGTGGGGTCAATAACAGATATTTTAGGACTCCACTATATTCACGGAGCCTATAGATGGAGTTTGATATGGAATTTTAATTTTAGAGATTTTTTTAGCAATAGTTATAGAGCCTATAAAATGATAAAATTGATCATTTCATGAGTAAATACAAGCACATTTGGGTCGTTTAAGGGATAAATAAGTGAGCACATTTTAGGCATTTGGGGGATCAATTAGAGATATTTATGGACTCTACGATAGTCACAGAACCTATTCATAGAGTTTGATATGGAATTTCTATTTTACGGTTTTTTGAGCAATAGTTGTGTGCCTATAATAGATGGACTAAATTGCCCATTTTATGTGTAAATACAAGCACATTTGGGTAGTTTGTGGGTCAATAACAGATATTTTTGGACTCCACTATATTCACGGAGCCTATAGATGGAGTTTGATATGGAATTTTAATTAAGGATTTTTTTAGCAATAGTTATAGGCCTATAAATGAGATAAAATTGATCATTTTCATGAGTAAATACAACATTTGGGTCGTTTAAGGGATAAATAAGTGAGCACATTTGAGGCATTTGGGGGATCAATTAGAGATTTTATGGACTCTACGATAGTCACAGAACCTATTCATGAGTTTGATATGGAATTTCCATTTTACAGGATTTTTGAGCAATAGTTTTGTTGCCTATAATATGAGACTAAATTGCCATTTTTATGTGTAAATACAAGCACATTTGGTAGTTGTGGGGTAATAACAGATCTTTTAGGACTCCACTATATTCACGGAGTTTTTAGATGGAGTTTGATATGGAATTTTAATTTTAGGGATTTTTTTAGCAATAGTTATAGAGCCTATAAAATGAGACTAAATTGATCATTTTCATGAGTAAATACAAGCACATTTGGGTCGTTTAAGGGATAAATAAGTGAGCACATTTGTGGCATTTGGGGAACAATTAGAGATTTTGATGGACTCTACGATAGTCAGAGAACTATTCATAGATATTGATATGGAATTTCGATTTTACGGATCTTTTGAGCAATAGTTTTGTTGCCTATAATATGAGACTAAATTGCCCATTTTTATTTATAAATACAAGCACATTTGGGTAGTTATTGGTGTCAATAACAGATATTTTTGGACTCCACTATATTCACGGAGCCTTTAGATGAAGTTTCATATGGAATTTTAATTTTAGCGATTTTTTTAGCAATAGTTATAGAGCCTATAAAATGAGATAAAATTGATCATTTTCATGAGTAAATAAAAGCACATTTGGGTCGTTTAAGGAATAAATAAGTGAGCACATTTGAGGCATTTGGGGGATCAATTAGAGATATTTATGGACTCTACGATAGTCACAGAACCTATTCATAGAGTTTGATATGGAATTTAAATTTTACGGATTTTTTGAGCAATAGTTTTGTTGCCTATAATATGAGACTAAATTGCCCATTTTTATGTGTAAATACAAGCACATTGGGTAGTTTGTGGGGTCAATAACAATATTTTGGACTCCACTATATTCACGGAGCCTATAGATGGAGTTTGATATGGAATTTTAATTTTAGGGATTTTTTAGCAATAGTTATAGAGCCTATAAAATGAGACAAAATTGATCATTTTCATGAGTAATACAAGCACATTTGGGTCGTTTAAGGGATAAATAAGTGAGCACATTTGAGGCATTTGGGGGATCAATTAGAGATATTTATGGACTCTACGATAGTCACAGAACCTATTCATAGAGTTTGATATTGAATTTCCATTTTACGGATTTTTGAGCAATAGTTTTGTTGCCTATAATATGAGACTAAATTGCCCATTTTTATGTGTAAATTCAAGCACATTTGGGTAGTTTGTGGGGTCAATAACAGATATTTTGGGACTCCACTATATTCACGGAGCCTATAGATGGAGTTTGATATGGAATTTTAATTTTAGGATTTTTTAGCAATAGTTATAGAGCTTATAAAATGAGATAAAATGATCATTTTCATGAGTAAATACAATCATAGTTGGGTCGTTTAAGGGATAAATAAGTGAGCACATTTGAGGCATTTGGGGGATCAATTAGAGATATTTTTGAACTCTTCGATAGTCACAGAACCTATTCATAGAGTTTGATATGGAATTTAAATTTAACAAAAATTTTGAGCAATAATTTTGTTGCCTATAATATGAGACTAAATTGCCAATATTTATGTGTAAATACAAGCACATTTGGGTAGTTTGTGGGGTCAATAACAGATATTTTATGACTCCACTATATTCACGGAGTTTATAGATGGAGTTTGATATGGAATTTTAATTTCATGTATTTTTTTAGCAATAGTTATAGAGCCTATAAAATTAGACAAAATTGATCATTTTCATGAATAAATACTAACACATTTGGGTCGTTTAAGGAATAAATAAGTGAGCACATTTGTGGCATTTGGGGAACAATTAGAGATATTGATGGACTCTACGATTGACACAGAACCTATTCATAGAGTTTGATATGGAATTTCAATTTTATGGATCTTTTGAGCAATAATTTTTTAGCAATGTTTATGGTTCCTATAAAATGAGACAAAATTGGTCATTTTCATGAGTAAATACAAACACATTTGGGCCGTTTAAGGGATAAATAAGTGAGCACATTTGAGTCATTTGTGGGAACAATTTGTAATATTTATGAACTCAAGGATAGTCACAGAATCTATTCATAGTGTTTAACTTAGAATTTCCATTTTTCGGATTTTATGAGCAATAGTTTTGTAGCCTATAATATGAGACAAAATTGCACATTTCCATGTGTAAATACAAACACATTTGGGTCGTTTGTGGGGTCAATATGAGATATTTTGGGACACCGCTATATTAGCTGAACCTTTAGATCGAGATTGATGATCGAGATTGATGTGGAATTTTAATTTTAGGTATTTTTTTAGCAATAGTTATGGAGCCTATTAAATGAGACCAAATTGATCATTTTCATGAGTAAATAAGAGCACATTTGGGTCTTTTATGGGATAAATAAGTGAGCACATTTGAGTTATTTGTGGGATCAATTAGAGATATTTATGGACTTTACGATTGTAACAGAGCCTATTCATAGAGTTTGACATGGAATTTCCGTTTTACGGATTTTTTGAGCAATAGTTTTGCTGCCTATAATATGAGACTAAAATGCCATTTCCATGTGTAAATACAAGCACATTTGAGTCGTTTGTGGGGTCAATAACAGATATTTTTTGAATCCACTATATTCATTGAGCTTATAGATGGAGTTTGATATGGAATATTAATTTTAGAGATTTTTTTCGCAATAGTTATAGGGCCTATAAAATGAGACAAAATTGATTGTTTTCATGAGTAAATACATGCACATTTGGGTCGTTTAAGGGATAATTAAGTGAGTACATTTGAGTCATTTGTGGGATCAATTAGGGAAATTTATGGACTCTACGATAGTCACAAAACCTATTCATTTAGTTTTACATAGAATTTTAATTTTACGGATTTTTTGAGCAATACTTTTGTAGCCTATAATTTGTGACTAAATTGGTCAATCCAATGTGTATATACAATCACATTCAGGTCTTTTGTGTGGTCAATTGGAGATATTTATTGACTCCACTATATTCACTGAACCTATAGAAGGAGTTTGATATGGAATTTTAATTTTAGGGATTTTTTTAGCAATAGTTATAGAGCCTATAAAATGAGATAAAATTGATCATTTTCATGAGTAAATACAAGCACATTTGAGTCATTTATGGAAATAATTTGTGATATTTATGGATTATAGGATAGTCACAAAACCTATTCATAGTGTTCGACACGGAATTTAAATTTTACGTAATTTATGAACAATAGTTTACTAGGCTATAATATGAGACAAAATTGTTCATTTCCATGTGTAAGGATAAACACATTTGGATTGTTTGTGGGGTCAATAGGAGATATTTTTTGACTCCACTATATTAACTGAACCTATAGATGGGGTTTGATGTGGAAATTTAATTTTAGGGATTTTTTTAGCAATAGTTATGGAACCTTTAAAATGAGACAAAATTGATCATTTTCATGAGTAAATACAAGCACATTTGGGTCGTTTAAGGGGTAAATACGTGAGCACATTTGAGTAATTCGTGGGATCAATTTTAATTTTATGGATTTTTTTAGCAATAGGTATAGAGCCTATAAAATGAGACTAAATTGATCTTTTTCTTGAGTAAATACACGCACATTTGGGTCGTTTAAGAGATAAATAAATGAGTACATTTTAGTTATTTTTTGGGAACAATTTGAGATATTTATGGACTCTACGATAGTCACAGAATCTATTCATAGAGTTTGACATGGAATATCCAATTTACGGATTTTATGAGCAATAGTTTTGTTACCTATAATATGAGACAAAATTGTTCATTTCAATGTGAAAATACAAACACAATTGGGTCATTTGTGGGGTCAATATAAGATATTTTTGGACTCCACTATATAACTAAACCTTTAGATGGATTTTGATGGGGAATTTAAATTTTTGGGATTTTTTTATCAATGGTTATGGTGCTTATAAAATGAGAAAAAATTGATCATTTTCATGAGTAAATACAAGCACATTTGGGTCGTTTAAGGGATAAATAAGTGGGCACATTTGATTAAATTGTAGGATCAATTAGACATATTTAGGAACTCAACAATAGTCACAGAACCTATGCATAGAGTTTGACATGGAATTTCCATTTTAAAGATTTTTTGTGCAATAGTTTTGTTGCCTATAATATGTGGCTAAATTGCCCATTTCCATGTATAAATACAAGCACATTTGGGTAGTTTGTGGGGTCAATAAAAGATATTTTGGGACTCCACTATATTCACTGAGCCTATAGATGGAGTTTTATATGAAATTTTAATTTTAGGGATTATTTTAGCAATAGTTATGGAGCCTATAAAATGAAATAAAATTGTTCATTTTCATGAGTAAATACAAGCACATTTGGGTCGTTTAAGGGATAAATAAGTTAGCACATTTGGGTCATTTGTGGAATCAATTATAGATATTTTTTGACTCTACGATAGTTACAGAACCTATTCATAGAGTTTGACTTGGAATTTCCATTTTAAGGATTTTTTGAGCAATAGTTTTGTTACCTATAATATGAGACTAAATTGCCCATTTCTATGTGTAAATACAAGCACATTTGGGTAGTTTGTGGGGTCAATAAGAGATATTTTTAACTCCACTATATTCACTGAGCCTATAGATGGAGTTTGATATGGAATTTTAATTTTAGAGATTTTTTTAGCAATAGTTCTGGAGCCTATAAAATGAGACTAAATTGCCCATTTCCATGTGTAAATACAAACACATTTGGGTAGTTTGTGGGGTCAATAAGGGATATTTTGGACTCCACTATATTCACTGAGCTTACTGATAGAGTTTGAAATGGAATTTTAATTTTAGGGATTTTTTTAGAAATAATTATGGAGCCTATTAAATGAGGCAAAATTGATCATTTTTATGAGTAAATACAAGCGCATTTGGGGTCAATAGGAGATATTCTTTTACTCCACTATATTCACTGAACCTATATAAAGAGTTTGATATGATATTTTAATTTTAGGGGTTTTTTAAGCAACAGTTATGGAGCCTATAAAATGAGACAAAATTGATCATTTTCATGAGTAAATACAAGCACATTTTTCTTGTTCAAGCGATAAATAAGTGAACACATTTGTGCTATTTGTGGGATCAATTTTAGATATTTATGGACTCTAGGATAGTCACAGAACCTATTCATATAGTTTGACATGGAATTTCCATTTTACGTATTTTTTTAGCAATAGTTTTGTAGCCTATAATATAAGACAAAATTGTTCAATTCCATGTGTAAATACAAGCACATTTGGGCTGTTTGTGGGGTCAATAGTAGATATTTTTTGACTCCACTATATTCACTGAACCTATTAATGATGTTTGTCATGGAATTTTAATTTAATGGATTTTTTAAGCAATAGTTATACATCCTATAGAATGAGCCAAAATTGATCATTTTTATTAATAAATACAAACACATTTGGGTCGTTTAAGCTTTAAATAAGTAAGCACATTTTAGTCATTTGTGGGAACAATTTGTGATATTTATGGACTCTAGGATTGTCAGAGAACCTATTCATAGAGTTTGACATGGACTTTCAATTTTATGTATTTTATGAGCAATAGTTTACTAGGCTATAATATGGGACGAAATTTCTCATTTCCATGTGTAAATACAAACATATTTGGGCCGTTTGTGGGGTCAATAAGAAATATTTTTGGACTCCACTATATTAACTGAACCTATAGATGGAGTTTGATGTGGAAATTTAATTTTAGGGATTTTTTTAGCAATAGTTATGGAGCCTATAAAATGAGACCAAATTGATAATTTTCAAGAGTAAATACAAGCACATTTGGGTCGTTTAAGGGATAAATAAGTGAGCACATTTGAGTTATTTGTGGGATCAATTAGAGATATCAATGGAGTCTACGATAGTCACAGAACCTATTCATAGAATTTGACATGGAATTTCTATTTTATAGATTTTTTGAGCAATAATTTTGTTGCCTATAATTTGAGACTAAATTGCCCATTTCCATGTGTAAATACAGGTACATTTTGGTCGTTTGTGGGGTCAATAGGTGATATTTATGGACTCCACTATATTCACTGAGCCTATAGATGGAGTTTGATATGGAATTTTAATTTTTGGGATTTTTTTAACAATAGTTATGTAGCCTATAAAATGAGACAAATTTGATCATTTTCATGAGTAAATAAAAGCACATTTGGGCCGTTTATGGGATAAATAAGTGAGCACATTTAAATCATTTGTGGGAACAATTTGAGAAATTTATGGACTCTAGGATAGTCAATGAACCTATTCAAAGAGTTTAACGTTGAATTTTAATTTTACCTATTTTGTTAGCAATAGTTTTCTAGCCTATAATATGAGACAAAATTGCTCAACTCCATGTGTAAATACAAGCACATTTGGGTCGTTATTGGGGTCAATAGTGGATAATTTTTAACTCCACTATATTCACTGAACCTATTAATAGAGTTTGACTTAGAATTTTAATATTAGAGAGTTTTTTAGCAATAGTTATGTCGCCTATAAAAAGAGACGAAATTGATCATTTTCATGAGTAAATAATAGCACATTTGGGCCTTTTAAGGATAAATATGTGAGCACATTTGAGTTATTTTTGGGATCAGTTATAGATATTTATGGACTCCACGATAGTCACAGAACCTATTCATAGTGTTTGAATTGGAATTTCAATTTTACAGATTTTTTTAGCAATAGTTTTGTAGCCTATAATATGTGAAGAAATTGCTCATTTCAATGTGTAAATACAGTCACATTTAGGTCGTTTGTGGGGTCAATAGGAGATATTTTTGGACTCCATTATATTCACTAAACCTATAGAAAGAGTTTGATATGGAATTTTAATTTTAGGGATTTTTTAGCAGTAGGTATGGAGCCTATAAAATGAGACAAAATTGATCATTTTTATGAGTAAATACACGCACATTTTGGTCGTTTAAGGGATAAATAAATGAGCTCATTTGAGTCATTTTTGGGATCAATTTGGGAGATTTATGGTCTCTAGGATAGTCACAGAACCTATTAATAGAGTTTGACGTAGAATTTACATTTTACGTATTTTTTTTAGCAATAATTTCTAGCCTATAATATAAGACAAAATTGCTCAATTCCATGTGTATATACAATCACATTTGGCCGTTTGTGGGGTCCATAGTATAAATGTTTTGACTCCACTATATTCACTGAACCTATTAATAGAGTTTGACGTGGAATTTTAATTTGAGTGGTTGTTTAGCAATAGTTATGTAACCTATAAAATGAGACAAAATTGATCATTTTCATGAGTAAATACAAGCAAATTTGAGCCATTTAAGGGATAAATAAGTGATCACATTTTAGTAATTTATGGGAACAATTTGGGACATTTATGGACTCTACGATAGTCACAGAACCTATTCATAGAGTTTGACATGGAATTTCCATTTAACGGATTTTATGAGCAATAGTTTTGTTACCTATAATGTGAGACAAAATTGTTTATTTCCATGTGAAAATACAAACACATTTGGGTCGTTTGTGGGGTCAATAGAAGATATTTTCGGACTCCACTATATTAACTAAACCTTTAAATGGGTTTTGATGAGTTTTAATTTTAAGGATTTTTTTAGCAATGGTTATGGTGCCTATAAAATGAGACAAAATTTATCATTTTCATGAGTAAATACAAGCACATTTGGGTCGTTTAAGGGAAAAATTAGTGTGCACATTTGAGTCATTTACGGGAACAATTTGTGATATTTATGGACTCAAGGATAGTCACCGAACCTATTCATAGTGTTTAACATAGAATTTCCATTTTACGGATTTTATGAGCAATAGTTTTGTAGCCTATAATATGAGACAAAATTGCACATTTCTAGGTGTAAATACATACACATTTGGCTCGTTTGTTGGGTCAAAATGAGATATTTTTTAACTCCACTATATTAGCTGAACCTTTAGATCGAGATTGATGTGGAATTTTAATTTTAGGTATTTTTTTAGCAATAGTTATGGAGCCTATTAAATGAGACCAAATTGATAATTTTCATGAGTAAATAATAGCACATTGGATCATTTATGGGATAAATAAGTGAACACATTTGAGTCATTTGTGGGATCAATTAGAGAAATTTATGGACTTTACGATAGTCACAGAACCTATTCATAGATTTTGACATGGAATTTCCATTTTAAGGATTTTTTGAGCAATAGTTTTGTTACCTATAATATGAGACTAAATTGCCCATTTCCATGTGTAAATACAAATACATTTGGCTAGTTTGTGGGGACAATAAGAGATATTTTTAGACTCTACTATATTCACTGAGCCTATTGATGGAGTTTGATATGGAATTTTAATTTTAGGGATTTTTTTCGCAATAGTTATGGTGCCTATAAAATGAGACAAAATTGATCATTTTCATGAATAAATACAAGCACATTTGGGTCGTTTAAGGGATAAATAAGTGAGCACATTTAACTCATTTGTGGGATCAATTAGAGATATTTCTGGACTCTACGATAGTCACAGAATCTATTCATAGAGTTTGACGTGGAATTTCCATTTTACGTATTTTTTTTAGCAATAGTTTCTTGCCTATAATATAAGACAAAATTGCTCAATTCCATGTGTATATACAAGCACATTTGGCCGTTAGGGGGGTAAATAGTAGATATGTTTTGACTCCACTATATTCAATTAACCTATTAATGGAGTTTGACGTGGAATTTTAATTTGAGTGATTTTTTAGCAATTGTTATGTAGCCTATAAAATGAGACAAAATTGATCATTTTCATGAGTAAATACAAGCAAATTTGAGCCATTTAAGGGATTAATAAGTGAACACATTTTAGATATTTATGGGAACAATTTGTGATATTTATGGACTCTGCGATAGTCACAGAACCTATTCATAGAGTTTGACGTGGAATTTCTATTTTACGGATTTTATGAGCAATAGTTTTGTTGCCTATAATATGAGATAAAATTGTTCATTTCCATGTGAAAATACAAACACATTTGGGTCGTTTGTGGGGTTAATAGAAGATAATTTTGGACTCTACTATATTAACTAAATCTTTAGATGAATTTTGATGGGGAATTTTAATTTTAGAGATTTTTTAGCAATGGTTATGGTTCCTATAAAATGAGACAAAATTGGTCATTTTCATGAGTAAATACAAACACATTTGGGCCGTTTAAGGGATAAATAAGTGAGCACATTTGAGTTATTTGTGGGATCAATTTGAGATATTTATGGACTCTACGATAGTCAAAGAGCCTATTCATAGAGTTTGACATGGAATTTCCATTTTACGTATTTTTTTAGCAATATTTTTGTAGCCAATAATAGAAGATAATATTGCTCAATTCCATGTGTAAATACAAGCACATTTGGGTCGTTTTTTGGGGTCAATAGTAGATATTTTTTGACTTCGTTATATTCACTAAACCTATTAATGGAATTTGACGTGGAATTTTAATTTTAAGGTTTTTTTAGTAATAGTTATGTAGCCTATAAACTGAGACAAAATTTATCATATTCATGAGTAAATACAAGCACATTTGGGTCGTTTAAGGGATAAATAAGTATGCGCATTTGAGTCATTTGTGGGATCAATTTGAGATATTTAGGGACTCTACGATAGTCACAGAACCTATTCATAGAGTTTGACATGGAATTTTCATTTTACAGATTTTTTGAGCTATAGTTTTGTTGCCTATATTATGTGAAAAAATTGCTCATTTCAATATGTAAATACAATCACATTTAGGTCGTTTGCGGGGTCAATAGGTGATATTTTTGGACTCCACAATATTTACTGAACCTATAGAAGGAGTTTGATATGGAATTTTAATTTTAGGGATTTTTTTAGCAATAAGTCTGGAGCCTATAAAATAAGACAAAATTGATCATTTTCATGAGTAAATAAATGCACATTTGCATCGTTTAAGTGATAAATAAATGAGCACATTTAAGTTATTTTTGGGAACAATTTGATATATTTATGGACTCTAGGATAGTCATAGAACCTATGCATAGAGTTTGACGTGGAATTTTTATTTTACATTTTTTTTTTAGCAATATTTTTTTGCCTATAATATAAAACAAAATTGCTTAATTCCATGTGTATATACAAGCACATCTGGCCGTTTGTGGGGTCAATAGTAGATAATTTTCGACTCTACTATATTCACTGAACCTATTAATGGAGTTTGAGGTGGAATTTTAATTTTAGAGATTTTTTAGCAATATTTATGTAGCCTATAAAATGAGGCAAAATTGATCATTTTCATGAGTAAATATAAGCAAATTTGGGACATTTAAAGGATAAATAAGTGAGCACATTTGAGTTATTTATGGGAATAATTTGAGATATTTATGGACTCTACGATAGCCACAGAACCTATTCATAGAGTTTGACATGGAATTTCAATTTTACGTATATTATAAGTAATAGTTTACTAGGCTATAATTTGAGATAAAATTTCTCTTTTCCATGTGTAAAGACAAACACATTTGGATTGTATGTGGGGTCAATAGGAGATATTTTTGGACTCCACTATATTAACTAAACCTTTAGATAGAGTTTGATGTAGAATTTTTATTTTAGTGATTTTTTCTGCAATGGTTATGGATCTCTATAAAATGAGACAAAATTGATCATTTTCATGAGTAAATATAAAAACATTTGGATCGTTTAAGGGATAAATAAGTGTGCACATTTGAGTCATTTGTGGGTTAAATTAGAGATATTTATGGACTCTACGATAGTCACAGAACCTATTCATATAGTTTGACATGAAATTTAAATTTTAAAATTTTTTTGAGAAATACTTTTGTAGCTTATAATATGTGACAAAATTACCCATTTTAATGTGCAAATACAATCACATTTGGGACGTTTGTGGGGTCAATAGATTATAATTTTCGACTCCACTATATTCACTGAACCTATAAAAGGAGTTTGATATGGAATTTTAATTTTAGAGATTTTTTTAGCAATAGTTACGGTGCCTATAAAATGAGATAAAATTGATCATTTTCATGAGTAAATACTGGCACATTTGGGTCGTTTAAGGGATAAATAAGTAAGCACATTTGAGTTATTTGTGGGATCAATTTGAGATATTTATGGACTCTACAATTGTCACAGAACCTATTCATAGAGTTTGACGTGGAATTTCCATTTTACGTATTTTTTTAGCAATAGTTTTGTAGCCAATAATAGAAGATAATATTGCTCAATTCCATGTGTAAATACAAGCACATTTGGATCGTTTGTGGGGTTAATAGTAGATATTTTTTGACTCTGTTATATTCACTGAACCTATTAATGGAATTTGACGTGGAATTTTAATTTTAGGTATTTTTTGAGTAATAGTTATGTTGCCTATAAACTGAGAAAAAATTGATCATATTCATGAGTAAATACAAACACATTTGGGTCATTGAAGGTATAAATAAGTGAGCACATTTGAGTCAATTGTGGGATCAATTAGGGATATTTATGGACTCTACGATAGTCACAGAACCTATTCATAGAGTTTGACATGGAATTTCAATTTTACGAATTTTTTTAGCAATAATTTTGTAGCCTATAATATGTGGCGAAATTGCTCATTTCAATGTGTAAATGCAATCATATTTGGGACATTTGTGGGGTCAATAGGTTATAATTTTGGACTCCACTATATTCACTGAACCTATAGATGGAGTTTGATATGGAATTTTAATTTAAGGGATTTATTTGACAATAGTTACGGAGCCTATAAAATGAGAAAAATTAATCATTTTTATGAGTAAATACAAGCGCATTTGGGTCGTTTAAGGGATAAATAAGTGAGCACATTTTAGTCATTTGTGGGATCAATTTGAGATATTTATGGACTCCACGATAGCCACAAAACCTATTCATAGAGTTTGACGTGGAATTTCCATTTTACGTATTATTTTTGCAATAGTTTTGTTGCCAATAATAGATGACAATATTGTTCAATTCCATGTGTAAATACAAGCACAATTTTGTCGTTAGGTGGTCAATAGTAGAAATTTTTTGACTCTGTTATATTCACTGAACCTATTAATAGAATTTAACGTGGAATTTTAATTTTAGAGATTTTTTTAGCAATAGTTATGTAGCCTATTAACTGAGACAAAATTGATCATATTCACGAGTAAATACAAGCACATTTGGGTCGTTTAAGGGATAAATAAATGAGCACATTTGAGTCATTTGGGGGAACAATCTGAGATATTTATGGACCCTAGAATAGTAACAGAACCTATTCAAAGAGTTTGACGTAGAATTTCCATTTTAAGTATTTTTTTAGCAATAGTTTTGTAGCCTATAATATGAGACAAAATTGCTCAATTCTATGTGTAAATACAAACACATTTGGGTCACTTGTGGGGTCAATAAGAGATATTTTCCGACTCCACTATATTTTCTGAACCAATATAAGGAGTTTGAAATGGAATTTTAATTTTAGGGATTTTTTTAGCAATAGTTATGGAGCCTATAAAATGAGACAAAATTGATCATTTACATGAGTAAATACAAGCACATCTGGGTCGTTTAAGGGATAAATATGTGAGCGCATTTGAGTCATTTGTGGGATCAACTTGAGATATTTATGGACTCTAGGATAGTCACAGAACCTATTCAAAGAGTTTGACGTTGAATTTTAATTTTACCTATTTTGTTAGCAATAGTTTTCTAGCCTATAATATGAGACAAAATTGCTCAATTCCATGTGTAAATACAAGCACATTTGTGTCAATTGTGGGGTCAATTGTAGATATTTTTTTACTCTACTATATTCACTGAACCTATTAATAGTGTTTGTCGTGGAATTTTAATTTTTGGGAGTTTTTTAGCAATAGTTATGTAGCCTATAAAAAGAGACAAAATTGATCATTGTCATGAGTAAATACAAGCACATTTTTGCCTTTTAAGGGATAAATATGTGAGCATATTTGAGTTATTTGTGGGATCAATTAAAGATATTTATGGACTCTACGATAGTCACGGAACCTATTCATAGAGTTTGACGTGGAATTTGATATGGAATTTTAATTTTAGGGATTTTTTTAGCAATAAATATGGAGCCTATAAAATGAGACAAAATTGATCATTTTCATGAGTAAATATATGCATATTTTTGTCGTTTAAGCGATAAATAAGTTGGCACATTTGAGTCATTTGTGTGATCAATTTGAGATATTTATCGACACTAGGATAGTAACAGAACCTATGCATAGAGTTTGACGTGGAATTTCCATTTTTCGTATTTTTTTAGCAATAGTTTTGTAGCCTATAATATTAAAAAAATTGCTCAATTCTATGTGTAAATACAAGCGCATTTGGGTCGCTTGTGGGGTCAATAGTAGAAATTTTTTGACTCCACTACATTCACTGAACCTATTAATGAAGTTTGAGATGGAATTTTAATTTTAGAGATTTTTTTAGCAATAGTTATACAGCCTATAGAATGAGACAAAATTGATCATTTTCATGAGTAAATTCAAGCACATTAGGGTGGTTTAAGCGATAAATAAGTGAGCACATTTGAGTCATTTGTGGGAACAATTTGTGATATTCATGGACTCTAGAATAGCCACAGAACCTATTCATAGAGTTTGACATGGAATTTCAATTTTACGTATATTATAAGTAATAGTTTACTAGGCTATAATTTGAGATAAAATTTCTCTTTTCCATGTGTAAAGACAAACACATTTGGATTGTATGTGGGGTCAATAGGAGATATTTTTGGACTCCACTGTATTAACTGAACCTATAGATGGAGTTTGATGTAGAAATTTAATTTTTGGGATTTTTTTAGCAATAGTTATGGAGCCTATAAAATGAGACAAAATTGATCATTTTCATGAGTAAATACAATCACATTTGGGTCGTAAGTGAGCACATTTGAGTAATTCGTGGGATCAATTTGAGTTATTTATGGACACTAGGATAGTTACAAAACCTATTCATAGAGTTTAACGTTGAATTTTAATTTTACATATTTTTTTGCAATACTTTTGTAGCCTATATTATGAGACAAAATTGTTCAATTCTATGTGTAAATACAAGGACATTTGGGTCGTTTGTGGGGTCAATAGGAGATATTTTTTGACTTCATATATTCACTGAACCTATATAAGAAGTTTGATATGGAATTTTAATTTTTGAAATATTTTTAGCAATAGTTATGGAGCTTATAAAATTAGACAAAATTGATTATTTTCATGAGTAAATACAAGCACATTTAGGTCGTTTAAGCGATAAATAAGTGAGAATATTTGTGTCATTTGTGGAATCAATTTGGGATATTTATAGACTCTTGGGTAGTCACAGAACCTATTAATAGAGTTTGACATGGAATTTCCATTTTACGTATTTTTTTAGCAATAGTTTTCTAGCCTATAATATAAGACAAAATTGTTCAATTCCATGTGTAAATACAAGTACATTTGGGTCATTTGTAAAGTCAATAGGAGATATTTTTACACTTCACTATATTCACTGAACCTATAGAAGGAGGTTGATATGAAATTTTAATTTTAGGAATTTTTTTAGCAATAGTTGTACAGCCTATAAAATAAGACAAAATTGATCATTTTCATGAGTAAATACAAGCACATTAGGGTGGTTTAAGCGATAAATAAGTGAGCACATTTGAGTCATTTGTGGGAACAATTTGTGATATTCATGGACTCTACGATAGTCATAGAACCTATTCATAGAGTTTGACATGGAATTTCAATTTTACGTATATTATAAGTAATAGTTTACTAGGCTATAATATGAGACAAAATTGTTCATTTCAATGTGTAAATACAATCACATTTGGGTCGTTTGTAGGGTCAATAGGTAATAATTTTGGACTCCACTATATTCACTGAACCTATAAAAGGAGTTTGATATGGAATTTTAATTTTAAGGATTTATTTGACAATAGTTACGGAGCTTATAAAATGAGACAAAAATTGATCATTTTCATGAGTAAATACAAGCACATTTGGGTCGTTAAAGGGATAAATAAGTGAGCACATTTGAGTCATTTGTGGGATGAATTTGAAATATTTATGGACTCTACGATAATCACAGAACCTATTCATAGTGTTTGACATGGAATTTTTATTTTACGGATTTTTTGAGCAATAGTTTTGTTGCCTATAATATGAGACTAAATTTCTCATTTCCATGTGTAAATACAAGTACATTTGGGTCATTTGTGGGGTCAATATGAGATATGTTTGGACTCCACTATATTCACTGAGTCTATAGATTGAGTTTTATATGGAATTTAAATATTTGGGATTTTTTTTAGCAATAGTTATGGAGCCTATAAAATGAGACAAAATTGATCATTTTCATGAGTAAATACAAGCACATTTGGGTCGTTTATGGGATAAATAATTGGGCACATTTGATTCATTTATGGAACAATTTGAGAAATTTTTGGACTCTAGGATAGTCACGCAACCTATTCAAAGAGTTTGACGTTGAATTTTCATTTTACCTATTTTGTTAGCAATAGTTTTTTAGTCTATAATATGACACAAAATTACCTATTTCCATGTGTAAATACATGCACCGTTGGATCATTTGTGGGGTCAATTAAAGATATTTTTGGACTCCATTATATTCACTGAGCCTATAGATGGAGTTTGATATGGAACTTTAATTTTAGGGATTTTTTTAGCAATAGTTATGGAGCCTATAATATGAGACAAAATTAATTATTTTCATGAGTAAATACAAGTATATTTGGGTCGTTTAAGGGATAATTAAGTGAGCACATTTGAGTCATTTATGGGATCAATTAGAGATATTTATTGACTCTACGATAGACACAGAACCTATTCATATAGTTTGACGTGAAATTTTCATTTTATGTATTTTTTTAGCAATAGTTTTGTTGCCTATAATATGAGACAAAATTGCTCAATTGCATTTGTAAATACAACTACATTTGGGCCGTTTGTGGGTTCAATAGTAGATATTTTTATACACCACTATATTCACTGAATCTATTAATGGAGTTTGACGATGAATTTTAATTTTAGGGATTTTTTTAGCAATAGTTATGTAGCCTATAAAATGAGACAAAATTGATCATTTGCATGAGTAAATACAAGCACATTTGGGTCGTTTTAGTGATAAATAAGTGTGCACATTTGAGCCATTTGTGGGAATAATTTATGATATTTATGGACTCAAGGATAGTCAAAGAACCTATTCAAAGAGTTTGACATGGAATTTCCCTTTTACGGATATTTTGTGTAATAGTTTTGTTGCCTATAATATGAGACTATATTGCCCATTTCCATGTATAAATAAAAGCACATTTGGGTCGTTTGTGGGGTCAATAGGAGATATGTTTGGGGTCCACTATATTCACTGAGCCTATAGATGGAGTTTGATGTGGAATTTTAATTTTAGGGATTTTTTTAGCAATAGTTATGGGGCATATAAAATGAGACAAAATTGATCATTTTCACGAGTAAATACAAGCACATTTGGGTCGTTTATGGGATAAATAATTGAGCATATTTGATTCATTTGTGGGAACAATTTGAGAAATTTATGGACTATAGGATAGTCACAGAACCTATTCAATGAGTTTGACGTTGAATTTTCATTTTACCTATTTAGTTAGAAATAGTTTTGAATCCCATAATATGAGACAAAATTGCTCAATTTCATGTGTAAATACATACACATTTGGGTCGTTTGTGGGGTCAATAGTTGATATTATTTTATACCACTATATTCACTGAACCTATTAATAGAGTTTGACGTGGAATTTTAATTTTAGCTTGTTTTTTAGCAATAGTTATGTAGCCTATAAAATGAGACAAAATTGATCATTTTCATGAGTAAATACAAGCACATTTAGGCCATTTAAGGGAGAAATATCTGAGCACATTTGAGTTATTTGTGGGATCAATTAGAGATATTTATGGACTCTACGATAGTCACAGAACCTATTCATATAGTTTGACATGGGATTTCAATTTTACGGATTTTTTGAGCAATACTTTTGTAGCCTATGATATGTGACAAAATTTGTCATTTCAATGTGTATATACAATCACATTAAGGTATTTTGTGGGGCCAATAGAAGATATTTTTGGACTCCACAATATTCACTGAACCTATAGAAGAAGTTTGATATGAAATTTTAATTTTAGGGATTTTTTAGCAATAATTTTGGATCCTATAAAATAAGATAAAATTGATCATTTTCATGAGTAAATAAAAACACATTTGGGTCGTTTAAGAGATAAATTTGAGATATTTATGAACTCCAGGATAGTCACAAAACCTATTCATAGAGTTTGACGTGGAATTTCCATTTTACCCATTTTTTTAGCAATAATTTTGTAGCCTATAATATAAGACAAAATTGCTCAATTCCATGTGTAAATACAAGCACATTTGGGTCGTTTGTGGGGTTAATAGTAGATATTTTTTGACTTCACTAATTCACTGAACCAATTAATGGAGTTTGACGTGGAATTTTAATTTTTGGGATTTTCTTAACAATAGTAATGTATCCTATAAAATAAGACAAAATTGATCATTTTCATGGGTAAATACAAACACATTTGGGTCGTTTATGGGATAAATAATTGAGCACATTTGGTTCATTTGTGGAAACAATTTGAGAAATTTATGGACTCTAGGATAGTCACACAACCTATTCAAAGAGTTTGACGTTGAATTTTCATTTTACCTATTTTGTTAGCAATAGTTTTGTAGCCTATAATATGACACAAAATTGCCTATTTCCATGTGTAAATACAAGCACATTTGGATCGTTTGTGGGGTCAATAAGATATATTTTTGGACTCCACTATATTCACTGAGCCTATAGATGGAGTTTGATATGGAATTTTTATTTTAGGGATTTTTTTAGCAATAGTTATGGAGCCTATAAAATGGGACAAAATTGATCATTTTTATAAGTAAATACAAGCACATTTGGGTCGTTTAAGGGATTATTAAGTAAGCACATTTAAGTCATTTGTAGGATCAATTTAAGATATTTATGGACTCTAGGATAGTCACAGAACCTATTCCTAGAGTTTGACGTGGAATTTCTATTTTACGCATTTTTTTAACAATAGTTTTGTAGCCTATAATATAAGACAAAATTACTCAATTCCATGTGTAAATACAAGCACATTTGGGTCGTTTGTGGGGTTAATAGTAGATATTTTTTTACTTCACTAATTCACTGAACCCATTAATAGAGTTTGACGTAGAATTTTAATTTTTGGGATATTTTAGCAATAGTAATGTATCCTATAAAATAAGACAAAATTGATCATTTTCATGGGTAAATACAAGCACATTTTGGTCGTTTAACGGATAAATAAATGAGCACATTCGGGTCATTTGTGGGAATAATTTAATATATTTATGGATTCTATGATAGTCACAGAACCTATTTATAGAGTTTGACGGAGATTTTCCGTTTTACGTATTTTTTTTAGCAATAGTTTTATAGCCTATAATAAGAGACAAAATTGCTCAATTCCATGTGGAAATACATGCACATTTAGGTCGTTTGTGGGGTTAATAGACGATATTTATAGACTCCACTTTATTCACTGAAACTATTAATGGAATTTAACGAAGAATTTTAATTTTAGTGTGTTTTTTAGCAATAGTTATGTAGCATATAAAATTAGACTAAATTGATTATTTTCTTGAGTAAATACAAGCACATTTGGGTCGTTTATGGGATAAATAAGTGAGCACATTTAAGTCATTTGTGGGAACAATTTGAGATATTTATGGACTCTAGCATAGTGACAGAACCTATTCATTGAGTTTGACAAAGAATTTTCATTTTACGTATTTTTCTAGCAATAGTTTTGTAGCCTATAATATGAGACAAAATTGCTCAATTTCATGTGTAAAAATAGGCACATTTGGGTCGTCTGTGGGGTCAATAGTAGATATTAATAGACTCTACTATATTCACTGAACCTATTAATGGAGTTTGACGTAGAATTTAATTTTTAGGAGTTTTTTAGAAATAGTTATGTAACCTATAAAATGAGACAAAATTGATCATTTTCATGAGTAAATACAAACACATTTGGGCCATTTAAGGGATTAATAAGTGAGCACATTTGAGTCATTTGTGGGAACAATTTATGATATTTATGGACTCCAGGATAGTAACAGAACCTATTCATAGAGTTTGACATTACAATTTCCATTTTACGGGTTTTATGAGTAATTGTTTTGTAGCCTATAATATGAGACAAAATTGCTCATTTCCATGTGTAAATACAAACACATTTGGGTCGTTTGTGGGGACATTAAAAGATATTTTTGGACTCTACTATATTAACTGAACCTTTAGATGAAGTTTGATGTGAAATTTTAATTTTAGAGATTTTTTTAGCAATAGTTATGAAGCCTATAAAATGAGACAAAATTGATCATTTACATGAGTAAATACAAGCACATTTGGGTCGTTTAAGGGATAAATAAGTGAGCACATTTGAGTCATTTTTGGGATCAATTAGAGATATTTATGGACTCTACGATAGTCACAAAACCTATTCATAAAGTTTAACATGGAATTTCCATTTTACGGATTTTTTGAGCAATAGTTTTGTGGCCTATAATATGAGACTAAATTGCCCATTTCCATGTGTAAATACAAGCACATTTGGGCCGTTTGTGGGGTCAATAGGTGATATTTTTAGACTCCACTATATTCACTGAGCCTATAGATGGAGTTTGATATAGAATATTAATTTTAGGGATTTTTTTAGGAATAGTTAGGGAGCCTATAAAATGAGACAAAATTTATCATTTTCATGCTTAAATACAAGCACATTTGGGTCGTTTATGGGATAAATAATTGGGCACATTTTATTCATTTGTGGAGCAATTTGAGAAATTTATGGACTCTAGGATAGTCATGCAACCTATTCAAAGAGTTTGACGTTGAATTTTCATTTTACCTATTTTGTTAGCAATAGTTTTGTAGCCTATAAAAGGCTCGTTCGAACGAGTTGGCATCTTTTGAAAGGGTTCGATCTTCATATCCTCCTAGATCAATTTTGCATGCCCATGATGAATGTTATGCAATTGTGGAAGCACTCACTAAAGCTACTATGTTGGGGTATAACAAGGTATGGACAGTTCAGATTCCATATCGTCAATAAAAGCTTTTAACTCAAATAATATACCATGGAGATTCATACCACTTTGAAGATTTATCAAGAGCAGGATTACAGAATTAAGAATGTCTCATGCATGGAGAGAATAAAATTTCAGTTCAGATCAAGCAGCAAGACATGGATGTACTTTACAAGCTGGAAAAGTGCAATGGTTTCAAGGAAAGCCAGACTTCATTCATAGGATTGAAACTCCTTATAAGGAGGTAGTAAAAGAGTTTAGCTGCAGATGATTGTCAGTGTGGAGTGCCAACATAGTTGAGATGCCACACTCTCTAATGATTTCATTGTTGTTCTTAGTTTTTTTACTCTTAGTTTTTTTGCTCTCTTATGTATATCCTATTCTCTTGTAATTCTTTCCACTTATTAATAAAAACAAAAATGCTCACTTAGCATAAAAATAAATAAATAGCTGGAAGAAACCAACAAAAAGTCTTTAGGAGCGGTTGGCCAATTAGTGGTGGAAACCTGCAACACTTAGAGACGTGAGAAAAAAAGGATGTAACGCTATCATCGACTGACCTTAATGCCAAAGAGGTAGAAAACATGTTCGAAAAATTGGTTTACAATTTGGATCTTACTATACACAAGTTTAAGGACTTTAACCTATAAAAATAAGGTAAAAATTGGATACAATAATTATCTGTTCTTGTACAATAAATTTATGAGATCCAGAGGAAATGATGGTGAGGAAAATATAAACCATCCAGTGATATTTTCCTTGCATCCTAATTTCTTATGATTGCTTGTACCTTTTAATTACGTCGCATATATCAAACTTCGTTAAACAGACATAGAAATACTGCACCTTTTTATGAACAGGAACAAATTAATTGAATGATTGCAAATTGAAAAGTTTTCTTGAAACAATACGGTTTGTAGAACGCATCTAGTTCAAGTTCTCTACAAGGCAAAGAAATTTTGTGAAGACAACCAAGAACATAAACCATGGTTGACAAAGACTAGGTATGATAGAACTCGCCCTCCTTTCGTAACCTGTGACTGGAAGCTTACTGTACTGAATGGATGTGTTATCAAAGCGCATTCATACGGAATATGACATTGAACTAATAATTGAAGAGGTCTCTAACTCCAGATCCATTATGGGTTTGTTCGGACCAGTTGTGCTAGTAGTAAAAAATGCTGGTGCTGTAGGAGATGTCAGTGTAAGAGAGAAGCTGCTGAGCATTAACATAACGGACGACATGGTAGGTCTGTCTTCTATGTTATCTTGAACACATAATAATCCAATGTGGATACATCTAACCACTTCGTTTGCGTGATAATTATCGGTTAATGTTGGATCAACCAACTCTAAAGGGGTACCTTCGATCCAGAGTTTCCATGCCTGCACCATTTCACCAAGTAAATAACTATAAAAACATGCTATTATAATGTTCCAGCCAGCAGAAAATAGCTCCTGTAAAGATACTTACAAAGGTTAGTAGGTCCCGTGACTCGTGAAACCTATAGATCTTTTGACCGCTAACGATCTCCAGGATCAAAACCCCAAAGCTATATACATCCGACTTCACTGAGAATAGTCCGTGCAGAGCGTACTCAGGGGCCATGTATCCACTGCATTTTACCATGAATGATGTAAACCAAGCAGAATAAGAAAGAAAATTTAGAATGGATAAGTTGAAAATACTTACTATGTTCCAGCAATTCTGCTTGTATTGCCTTGAGTTTGATCCACTACAAAGAGCTTAGCCATGCCAAAGTCCGAAATTTTTGTGTTCATTTCTTTATCTAATAAAATGTTTCCTGCTTTCAGATCTCGATGGATAATCCTAAGCCTCGAATCTTCATGAAGATAGAGTAGGCCTCGAGCGATACCTCCTATGATTTTATATCGCCTTTCCCAATCCAAATACGTCTTTTTTGCTGGATCTATACATTCATTCAAAAAAAAAAATTTAAGACTAACTAAATCTAGTTATGTATAGAATTAATGTGTTGAAAAGGAAATATATTTCTGACCAAATAGATATTTATCGAGGCTTGTGTTCGGGATGTATTCGTAGACGAGTAATTTCTCTTCTCCTTCGAAACTGAAACCCAAGAGCCTAACAAGATTTCGATGTTGGAGCTTATGAAGTAACCCTACCTCGTTCTTGAATTCTTGTGAACCTTGACCTGAATTCTTAGACAACCTTTTCACTGCTATTTCTTGCCCATCTGGTAGCGCACCCTGCAAGAAAAGGTAAATTGACCAACAGTTTCAATCTAACAATTGACAAAATAAATTGGTCTATGGGTACTCAAGTTTAATTACCTTGTATACGGCACCAAATCCACCTTGTCCAAGTTTATTAGCATCACAGAAGTTATCTGTAGCAACTCTTATAGTACGTAAATCAAAATGCAAGGAGTCCGCGCTTATCATCTCGGTTTCATCTAGAAGAACGTAAGGGAAAAAATATATACACCAGATTCCTTTTACAAGAAATTAGGGTTTCGCAGTGAAAAATAACAGAGGGTGTGACTAACCAATCATTCCATATTTTCGTTTCTTCCTTTTGTTTCTCCTTAACAAAAAAGCACAAAGAACAGCGATCAACAGAAGTACTCCAATAACTATTGGAACTACTACAATAGCAATACTTGATGATGAATCCGAGTCAGGTCCTGCAGAATTTACAGTAAGTATTCATGATAAAAATGTAAACTTATCTGCATGAAAAACCAACACCTCTTAAGGAGATGATCGAGTCTAGTGTATACACACTATCTCCTTAAGACAGATTCGCCCCTGCCACAGTGCTTTGCAGGAATATAGGCCCCTGTCTCCCAGGATACAACGATCAGTCGCAGGAAGAAGAAAGCACTTCTATCTTTCTGCCAAACGAACTTTAATTGCGTCTGTTTTCTCTTTGTAAAAAGACTCAAGAAAACTCTGAAAAACTGATGATAATAAATGAAAACGAAATTGGGTTATATAGAGCATAGGTGACTCTTCACCAAGAGTCACACCTCAAGTTAATGCATCATCACCAAGAGTCACACCTCAAGTTAGTGCATCTTCACCAAGAGTCACACCTTAAGGTGCGTCTGTTGGAGACACCCCAAACCCAAAAAACGACTAAGTGTTTAAAGGAATCCCCATGAGCCCTAAGACCCAATCATAGACTTATAATAATAAGCGAGTTTCCTAGGTCGAGCAAGCCCATGGGTAGCCCATGCACCCAAGCTAGCTTGCACACATGGGCCGCACATGTCGCACATGCGCGTGTGACCCACCAACTCTCACACTCATTATAACAAAGTAAGTGTTTGATTTACTTATATAGGAGAGTTGTGATTCCCTCATATCCAATGTGGGACTAAAACCACTTAGTTCCACCATTCAAACATAAAGGAAAAACAAATCATATTGTATTTTCCAACAATCCCCCACATTTGAATGGTAACAGACAAACTCAGACAAAATAGAGAAAATCAGGAAATGATCCTGCATCTAGAGAGGTGTCTTGTGGACTTGAACCTTCTCTAGTAAAAAACTATCAGATTTACGCTGATTAGTGAACATATGTCTTGAACTGTCAGCTTTGGTGCAAACCAAGACAATAGTCTTCACATAGTACTATTTCAAACGCAATCGACTCTCACAGTTGTGTTCAATTCGGCCCTGAACAAATCCCGGATTCATAAGCACTATTAGAGAATTTTGCCCTATAAAATTCTCATGGAAGCGGCCCCACCTCACACTCACATAGGTGATTGCCTATTAAGAGTACCCTGTCGTACCCCACTTGTAAATACAAGTCATAGGAATCATTAAAAGTTCAGAGAACTTACCCTGAAAAACCTGACAGGTTGCACTGTTCACATCATGGAATGGGCAGGAGTTAAAATCTCCACAGTGCTCATGTTGAGTAACTCATAACTAGTTGTCCTATTGAACCTAGATCATGGGATCTCCAATCAACTAGGTTAGGTTTCCGCTGAGGTTAACTCGTATTTAAAGGCTTTAAGCCCATTCCCCTTGATGTGAAAAAAACTTGCATTTTTGCCAACCCTTTTGTAAATGGATCCGCTAGGTTGTCACTGGACTTCACAAAGTCAATGGATATAACTCCACTTGCAAGTAATTTCTTTACAGTATTATGTCTACGACGTATATGTCGTGACTTACCATTATAGACATTATTCTTTGCCCTTGCAATCGCTGCTTGATTATCGCAATGGATACATAAGGCAGGTACTGGCTTTGGCCACATAGGAATATCCTCTAAAAACTGTCGAAGCCACTCAGCTTCATCTCCCGCTAAATCTAGAGCAACAAACTCTGATTCCATAGTTGATCGAGCTATGCATATTTGTTTTGAGGATTTCCATGAGACAGCTCCACCACCAAGTATAAACACGTATCCACTTGTGGAGTATGACTCGTTAGAATCTGATATCCAGTTTGCATCACTGTATCCCTCAATGACAGCTGGATATCTTGTGTAGTGCAACCCATAGTCTATTGTATGCTTTAAATACTGTAAAACCCTGATTAACGCTTCCCAATGGCTCGGTCCAGGGTTTATAGTATACCGACTCAGTTTGTTAACTGCATAAGCAATATCTGGTCTAGTGCAGTTCATAATATACATTAGACTGCCTATGATGCGTGCATACTCTATTTGAGAAATAGACTCACCTTTGTGTTTAATCAATTGACGCATATTATCGTATGGTGTCTGAACACCACGGCAGTCAAATTTATTAAACTTATTAAGTACATTCTCTATATAATGTGATTGAGACAACACAAGTCTCTGTGGTGCTCTGTTAATCTTTATGCCAAGAGTAACTTCTGCAACACCTAAGTCCTTCATATCGAAATTTTTGGACAACATATTCTTTGTTGACATAATGACATTGATGTTAGTCCCCATGATGATCATATCGTCTACGTAAAGACACACAATGACATGCTCACCATTAATGCTTTTAATATAGACACATCTATCACATTCATTAATTTTGAAGCCATCCTTAATCATGACTCCATCAATTTTGTCATACTATTGTAAAGGTGCCTGCTTCAATCCATAAAGAGATTTAACCAACCGACACACTTTATTTTCTTGGCCTCGGACAATGAACACCTCAGGTTGGTTCATATATATTTCTTCATTTAATTCACCATTCAAGAATGCTGCTTTAACATCCATTTGATGTATTTCAAGCTTATGCACTGCTACAATAGCTATCAACATACGAATGGAAGTTATTCTTGTCACTGGAGAATATGTATTAAATAGTCTAAACCTTCTTTTTGCCTATATCCTTTGGCAACAAGTCTGGCTTTGTACTTTTCAATTGAACCATCAGGTCTTAATTTTCGTTTGAAAATCTACTTGCAACCTATAGGTTTGTTGCCAGGTAGAAGATCTACCAATTCCCAAGTATGGTTGTGCATTATAGAGTCTATCTCACTCTGTACAACCTCTTGCCAACTAGGAGCTTCAGGTGTAGCCATGGCTTCCTTGAAGGTTCGAGGCTCATTTTCCAACAAAAATGCTACAAAATCTTTGCGAAAAGACTTAGCAACTTTAAGTCGTTTCCCACGTCTTGGTTCTACATTAAAATCAAAATTTGTAGGAGTGATACGTTGATCACTACTAGAAGCAACATCAGTTGTTCTTTTAAGAGGATTCACAGTATTACTCTTTTTATATGGAAATATATTTTCAAAAAATATAGCATCTCGTGATTCAATGATTGTATTCTCATGCACATCATTTATTTCATATTTGTATACGAGAAATCTATATGCACTACTGTTATTGGCATTGCCAATAAAAATACAGTCAATAGTTTTAGGTCCTAACTTAGACCTTTTTGGCAATGGTATTTGTACCTTTGCAAGACACCCCCACACTTTTAAGAACTTATAGGAAGGCTCTCTGCCTTTCCAGAGTTCATAAGGAGTCTTTTTAACCTTCTTGTGAGGTAACTTATTGAGAATGTAATTCGCAGAAAGTAACGCCTCCCCCCACAGGTTCAGGGGCAAGTCAAAACTAATAAGCATAGCATTAAGCATATTCTTTAAAGTTCTATTTTTTCTCTCAGCAACTTCATTTTGCTGAGGAGTGTAAGGTACAGTAGTTTGGTGTATAATACCAAACTTAGCACACAGCTCTCCAAATGTAATAGAGTCGTATTCCTCACCTCTATCAGTTTGAAGAACTTTTATCTTTTTGTTGAGTTGAGTCTCAACCTCATTTTTGAACATAATAAACACTTCCAGTGCTTCATCTTTGCTTCTGAGAAAGTAGACATGACTATATCTTGTACAGTCATCTATGAAAGTAATAAAGTACTTCTTTCCGCCTCGTGTTTGAATAAACTTCAAATCGCAGAAATCACTGTGAATCAAATCTAACAGTTCAGTTTTGCGTTGTTCAATAGAATGGAATGGTTATTTAGCAAATTTTGCTTCAACACACACTTCACATTTTTGTTTGCAATTAAGATTGAATTTAGGCAGCAATCCTAAATGGACTAATTTACGCAGCGAACCATAATTTACATGTCCTAATCGTTGATGTTAAACATTAAATGACTCAAGCAAGTAAATAGAATTCTCATTCTTATTGATAATTGAAACTGGTTTACACAAGACTGCTAGTTTGAACAGTTCATCACACTCATAACCTTTTTCCTGTGAATAGACCATTCTTAGTCATGATACATCTGTTTGACTCAAACACTAACTTAAATCCATTCTTGATCAGCAATGCTCCAGAAACAAGGTTCTTGCGGATATCAGGCACATGCAGCACTTCATTCAAAGTAACTTTTTTTTCAGATGTGAATTTCAGAACTACTTTCCCTTTTCCTTCGACCCTTGACGTCGAAACGTTGCCCATGAACACTTTCTCTTCATGTTCAGTCTTATTGTAGGTAGTAAATAAACTCCTGTCATAGCATATATGACGTGTGGCCCCTGTGTCCACAAACCATCCTCTGGAATCGCTTGCCAGGCTGATTTCGGAGATCACTGCACACAGGTTTTCCATCTCAGCAATGTTTGCTTGAGTGCCTTTGCCACTTTCTGGTCCACTTTTACGCTTGCGACATTCCATTGACTTGTGCCCTGGTTTGCCGCAAACATAATAACTCCCTGTGAACTTTTTAAAGTCCTTGCCCTTAGGGCCCAGGAAATTCTTCCCATTTTTCGCTTTCTTCCCATTTTTCTTATGGGATTTAGGGTTTCCCTCGACCATGTTAGCCTTGGCATCGTAAGAATGAACAACATCCTTCTTTTCGTTGGATTTGTTATCTTCTTCGATCCTTAGCCTTACGATCAGTTCTTCCAACTTCATTTCTTTCCTCTTATGCTTCAGATAACTTTTGAAGTCCTTCCAGGATGAAGGTAACTTCTCAATTATCGCAGCAACCTGAAAAGATTCACTTAACCTCATACCTTCTACGTGAATATCATGCAGGATAATCTGTAGTTCCTGTACTTGACTGATTACAGTCTTGGAATCCACCATTTTATAATCCAGGAATCTGCCAACTACAAAAATTTTTAGTCCGGCATCTTCCGTCTTATACTTATGGTCTAAGGATTCCCACAGTTCCTTTGCAGACTCCGTTGGACTGTACACATTATACAATGTGTTGTCCAACCCATTTAGAATATAATTCCGACACAGAAAGTCGGAATGAATCCACGCCTCCACTGCTGCTACAGTTGTTAGGTCAGATTCTTCCTCCTTCAACTCTGGTTTGTCCTCCTTGAGGAATTTTGTTAAGTTCAGAGTTGTGAGAAAGAATAGCATCTTCTGCTGCCAACGCTTGAATTCAGTGTCATTGAACTTCTCAGGCTTCACCTTCAAAACGTATGGGTTGCCCTTTTCACCCTCCTTCTCAGTGAGATTCACCATTGCTGTAGTTTTTGATCACACAAAAAAATTAGTCTGTCTTAAGCTTGTAAACTTATCTGCATGAAAAACCAACACCTCTTAAGGAGATGATCGAGTCTAGTGTATACACACTATCTCCTTAAGACAGATTCGCCCCTGCCACAGTGCTTTGCAGGAATATAGGCATCTGTCTCTCAGGATACAACGATCAGTCGCAGGAAGAAGAAAGCATTTCTATCTTTCTGCCAAACGAACTTTGATTGCGTCTGTTTTCTCTTTGTAAAAAGACTCAAGAAAACTCTGAAAAACTGATGATAATAAATAAAAATGAAATTGGGTTATATAGAGCATAGGTGACTCTTCACCAAGAGTCACACCTCAAGTTAATGCCTCATCACCAAGAGTCACACCTCAAGTTAGTGCCTCTTCACCAAGAGCCACAACTTAAGGTGCGTCTGTTGGAGACACCCCAAACCCAAAAAACGACTAAGTGTTTAAAGGAATCCTCATGGTCCCCAAAGCCCAATCATAGACTTATAATAATAAGCGGGTTTCCTAGGTCGAGCAAGCCCATGGGTAGCCTATGCACCCAAGCTAGCTTGTACACATGGGCCGCACATGTCGCGCATGCGCGTGTAACCCACCAACTCTCACACTCATTATAACAAAGTAAGTGTTTGATTTACTTATATAGGAGAGTTGTGATTCCCTCGTATCCAATGTGGGACTAAAACCACTTAGTTCCACCATTCAAACATAAAGGAAAAACAAATCATATTGTATTTTCCAACAAAAAATCAAGGCAAAATGAAGATATAGTTAAGTAAAATCACAAACAAAGTTGGCTCCTACCATCGTCTGAAGGAGTTTTACCAGTATTATTGGGCAGAGGCGGAAGCGCTGCAACTGAAGCCGGAGGAGGAGGCGACTGTATATCAAAGAATATATACAGTTCAAATCTTAAAGCACAACTTGGAGCAACGATTCTACCTCCTCATTTTTCTTCTGGAATAGCCGAAATCATGTCCTGAAGACAAGAACGGCAGGATCTGTACCCCAAATCTTTTGTGCACTCTACCAGCCCATACAACGGTTGGGAGTTGACATAGTGTATCCACCCTATCATAAACTTGGACTCGTCCCATGCAGCACTTTCTGATAAATTGTTCAATAGACTTCCTCTCTGCTCACTGAATAGAGATATATCGGAGGCGTTTTGTGTGTTATAATAAATAAATATAGGACTGGAATCAGCACTAGAGAAGAATCGCTGGTTGGAGTATCGCAAAACACAATATTCCTCCGGTAGAGTGGCTGCTTTTCCGTTTGGGCATCTTTTGATAATCTCTACCCTAGAGTTATTCAAACAAGTTTTACAATCTTCAATGGATGTGTCAGGTCGGCATTGAGCAAGGCCGTAAACGGTATCATTGTCCTTGCCGATGGAGGTATTGTAAAAGCGGTTTTGAGATGCATTTGAAACTAATGAGGATAGGAGAACGTCGAGGTTGGTATCAAATTTGCTACCGGATGTATAGTTGGCAGAACTAGAACAAACATCCAAAGTATCTCCGGTTTGAAAGAGAAGTAAAAAGGTGACTATGAGTAGCAGTACTACTTTCAAAATACTCATTGAGCCTCTTGGGAATTATTGAGAAAAAATAATTAAGAGATCAAAATGTGGACTTTATTGCTTTGAGCAAGCTGGCTTTATAGTGGTGCTTCTACTTCTGTTTTTGTTGGCAGAACTAGAACAAACTACCGGAAGTATAGTTCGCAGAACTAGAACAAACTACCGGTGATGGATCTTCAGCTCTAGTCTGGGTTTGAAAAAGGAGTAGAAAGGTAACTAAGAGTAGCACAACTTTGATGATATTCATTCCTCTTGGGAACTATTGAGAAGATAAAAACAATATCAAAATGTTTATAACTAGTTTTTGACATTATAGAGTATATTCATGCTTATAACTAGTTTTTGACATTGAGTAATGTTTTTGCTTGAGAACATGAGAATGTACATAGGAAGGCGATGTTTCTCTTCTATGTTTTTCTTTTATTTTTTTGGTCAGTCTTGAAGCTATGAAATACTTTTGCTAAATAGTCCTCGAACAGGCCGAGCCTGTGGCCAAACTTGAAATGGTCCTCGAAGCAGGAAAAGAAAAACGAAAAGATATTTTACCATGTGTACGCTGGTCAAGAGTATCAAGGATGCTTATCCTATTGTGGAAAAATTCATCAGTTGATCTTGAAAACTAGTTGAATTTTTTTTATAAAATTGAAGTAAAGCACAAGGGATGTACGTTTGAGGGACAAGGACTGGACTAGAATTTGTGGATGACATTGAAGGCACCTCATAGTTCTAAATGCGTGTTTTTTTTTAACTTGGACCATATCCATGCTAGCTGACCACAATATTCAAAACAAATTTATATCAGGGTAAGGCATGCAAAAACATGAAATGCTCGATCACTAGGCGCATAAATATGAAAACTAGAATGTATTGTGCCATAGGATGTTCTATTGTGCCTCTCTAGTGCCCCATAATGGTAGACAATAACTATATGTGAATATTAGTTGTAGGAGCACATTCCCGCTACCCACGTTCTTGTGAGTCGTCTTCGACCTCCTCACCCTTAGACGAGCACATACCAGAGGGAGCTCGTTTAACGATCCACAAGCCACTTTAGAAACACTTAAACCAACAGGCCCACGTGGAAAGATAAAGCCATAAATCCCGCAGGGGAAATTTAGGTTTTGTAGACATCACGTGAGCCCGAGCACTTCTAAGTCTAAAGCCCTCTTTATAAATAGAGAAGGGAGGTGACCTAAGAAGGGATTTTTTTTAGAGCCTCTTCCTCTATCAACTAAACTCTAGCAGCTCTAGAGAAGAAGAGAGAAGAGACTCAGAGAGAGTTAAATGGTACCCTCTTCTGGTGAGACGTGTCAAGCCCCAAACTAAGAAAGAATTATTATCGTCCCTGAGAAGATCTCTAGAACCACAATTGGCACCGACTGTGTCCTCACAACAAAACTATATATAATCGTGAAGATGGTAGTTTATAAACGAAATCAGACATAGGAACAAGCAATGGCCAAGATGAGAGCGGCGTTCCTGCAATTGCAAGATTCATTAACATCATCACATGATAGTAGTAGAGTCTCGTCAGAACTAACCTCCTCGGTAAGGTTCAATGTATATTTCTCTTCATCATCAATCTTTTTAGAAGAAGAGTTACAATCTCGTCTGAAGTGACCCATCTTTCCACAAGTCTAACACGCACTGGGCGGCTTAGACTTTCCTCTTGACTGTGATCGACCTCTTCCAAAATTTTGCCCTTTTTCTGTAAGACCTCCCTCTTTTCTCGACGTTCAACATACTGCTGTTTGAACTCGAAGAGGGTTCAGATGTTTTACGTCTATTATTTTCCCTCATAATCAATGAGACTATAGTGTCAAATTTGATTTTTTTTTCCCCGATGAGTTGCTCACAGCTGTAATGAACCCTTCCCAGCTCTCAGGCATTTGCCCTAAAAGGGCCCACGCTCTCACCTCCTAGGTAAAAGTGATTTTAACGGATTCTAGTTGAGCATGTATGGTATTGAACTCACTGGCATGAGCTTGCGCACTACCATTATCATTCATCTTCAAAGTAAACAAGCATCGTAAAAGGTGTACCTTATTTACCCCAGACGGTTCCTAGTACATAGCGGACAACGTCTCCAACAAACCCTTCGTAGTCGTAACTTTGGAGATCATGTATAAAATCTGAGATGACAGTGTTAACCTAACGATTCCAAGCGCCTTGCGATCCAATCGCGCCTACTTAGCAGCATTAAAATCTGCTAGCTTCATCATGACTCCACCCAGTGGTAAATTAAAATTTTTCATATAGAGGTAATCTTCTATCTGCATCTTCCACACTCTAAAATTTGATACATTAAACTTCATGATCTTCAACTTCTTCTGATCGGCCATCACTCTTATCCACACAAGCCCTAACACTCGCTCTGATACCAATATTTGATAATCGAGGTAGCTACTCTCTCTTCCCTTTCAAGAACGATACGCAGAAATTGCCAACTCAAATAGTAAATCAACAAAGAACAATATAAAGGACACAAAGATTTTCCCAGATGAGGGAAGTGAAAAACCCTTACGAATAAAAAAATACTCCCCACGAACAATTCACTATGATATCAAATAGGTTACAATGATATCTCAAGCTTCTCAAGTTTTTAATGGAGTCTCTTCAAACCCTAGCCTCTCTAAGATTAAACTCACACAAGATAGACTAACAAATTAACCTAAGTCCCATTTATATATGATCCAAGAGGATCTAGGAGAAACTGGAGTTTTTACCAAAGTTGTTCGAACGAGGTTGAGAGTCGTTCGAACGACTTGAAACCTTGGGCCAAAGTTCCAGGGGAGGTGTTCGGTCGTTCGAATGACCTATGGGTTCGTTCGAACGACTATCGTAATTCTAGTTCTAGTTTAAGAGTTTTAAATACCTTTTAGAGTTGGATTAGAGTTGGATTGTAACTAGGACTTGTAACCTCTATAAAAGGGCAAGCCTAGGCTTGAGTTAATTATCTAGACGTAGATCATTGTTTAGAGTTTCCTTTAGATCTGAGAGATTTGTAACTAGGGTTTGTACCCTTCTATGAAGAGCAAGACTAGGCAAGGTTAAATCTAGGTTAAGCTCATTTTTTTAAGCAATTGAAGCTTATTTTTCTCATCGAATTTGTGTTCTTCAAACTTTTCAGCTAACTAGAGTTTCTTCATCGTATTGTGGATTAAGTGTTCTTCGGGTTTTGATTGTGGTTTATGGTCTCTACACGTGACCGTCTCAAGCAAACGAAGGAGAAGTTTTGTGGATTTCTGATGTCTGCTACAGTGAATTCAGCTACTCCTACAGTGATTTTGTGACTGCTACAGTGAATTCAGTGACTGCTACAGTATTTTTTGGCGTCTGCTACAGTGATTTTCATATCTACACAAATTATAGAATTTTTGTGAGTCGGTTGACGATTCATCATAGACCTATATCGACGAATAATGACGATTTGGAGATGGGCGATTTCAACAATAGACTTACGATTTTGTAAACGAAAGTTTCCAAGTTATCTGCTACTATAAAGCAGTTAACTGAACAAGTTCGTCTCATCAACACTGCGAAGGCTTCGACTTCAATGGGACGGCAAGATCGTTCTTCGCGACAAGGCCGATCGAGGAAGAGATGTGTTTTGGAGGTGGATGACGACGAGGATGTTGTGAATTTAGTAATGGCGACTCCGGTGAAGAGGTTGGTTATTGCGAGTAGCAAGCCTGTATTACCGATTCAAGAGGGTACGTCGTCTAAAGCATTGTTAACGATGATAATGTCTTCTATGCAAAAAACCAATATGGGGAAGTTGCAAGAGGAGGTTATGGTACCAACTATTTCTGCTATGTTGGTACTTTTTCAAAGTCAGCCTGTTGTTCCATTGGATGTTGCAGGATTTGATGATCATCATGGGCTTAGTGTGGTTCGTCAGAAGTTACAGCAAAGCAAGGCTTGTGGGTATGTTTTCCAGGATGGGGTGGGTGACAAGAAGCTATTTGAGCCGTTTCTTTTGCTGTTTAGTACGTCAAAGTGGTACAGCAGGGAATTGGGCATCGTCGCGTTTACACATCTACAGTCTGGCTTGAACAAGAGCTCAAGGTTCCTAAGTGGTGGAGCCATGATCCAGGAGGATCTAGAGAATTCCCACATCTCCAGTTCTGGCTTGAGCTCCCGCTCAAGCCTCCTAAATGAGGGAGCCATGATCCAAGAGGATCTAGGAGAAACTGGAGTTTTTACCAAAGTTGTTCGAACAAGGTTGAGAGTTGTTCGAACGACTTGAAACCTTGGGCCAAAGTTTCAGTGTTCGGTCGTTCGAACGGCCTATTGGTTCGTTCGAACGACTATCGTAATTCCAGTTATAGTTTAAGAGTTTTAAATACCTTTTAGAGTTGGATTAGAGTTTGATTTCGAGTTGGATTGTAACTAGGACTTGTAACCTCTATAAAAGGGTAAGCCTAGGCTAGAGTTAATTATCTACAGTTTAGATCATTGTTTTATGTTAGATCTAAAAGAGTTCTGAGGGAACCTAGGGTTTGAGAGTTTTTCTTCCTGTAATTACTTCGTTCTTGAGTAATTGAATTATCTATTTTTTCCAAACCGATTGGTGTTCTTCATATTTCTCTAGTAACACAAGCTTCTCAATCGTATTGTAGATTAATATAGTAGGGAACTTAAAATATAAGTAGAACGGATCTCAAGGCAAACCCAACGTCTCAGAAATAACATCTAAAGCAAACCTACGTAAAGCTCGTTCGAACGACTTTGTGATAATAGGTCTCCAGCCCTAGAAACATAACAACTCGTTCGAACGACATCCAAGCTCGTTTGAACGAGATTGACTCCTGGGCCAAAATTCTAGGGAGTAGGAAAAAGGTCGTTCGAACGACTTCCTTCTTCGATCGAACGACTTCGACAATTTCATGATTTATTCGACAATTTTTAGTTCGAGTTCGCACCCAACTTAAGTCTCTCATACAAGAACTTTGATCATCTCTCTTTTGCCTAGCCTTTCCCTTTAATGGAGGTTACAAGTTTCTAGTTACCAATTAGGATAAAAATGCCCTTGAAAACGCCTAAAATAATGAAGGAATATGATAGTCGTTTGAATGACTGGCCAAATTTTACCTAAAAATAGTCTCAGCGTGAATTGGTCTTCTAGGATCTCCAGGTCGAATTACTTGCCTATTTTTGCCTAAAAATAGACTCAGCTCAAATTGGTCTTCTGGAAACTCCAGGTCGTTCGAACGACTAAAAATCGACTCAGCTCGAATTTAACTTGTTTCCCCTCATATCTCGTTCGAACGTCTCCAAGGCTCGTTCGAACGAGTTGGCATCTTTTGAAGGAGTTCGATCTTCAGATCCTCCTAGATCAATTTTATATGCCCATAATGAATGCTCTGCAATTGTGGAAGCACTCACTAAAGCTACTATGTTGGGATATAACAAGGTATGGACAGTTCAGATTCCAAATCTGCAATAAAAGCTTTTAACTCAAATAATATACCATGGAGATTCATACCACTTTGAAGATTTATCAAGAGCAGGATTACAGAATTAAGAATGTCTCATGCATGGAGAGAATAAAATTTCAGTTCAGATCAAGCAGCAAGACATGGATGTACTTTACAAGCTGGAGCAGTGCAATGGTTTCAAGGAAAGCCAGACTTTATCTTTATTCATAGGATTGAAACCTTAAAAGGAATATTTCATATTCAAGTAGTAAAAGAGTTTATCTGCAGATGATTGTTAGTGTGGAGTTCCAACACAGTTGGGATGTCACACTCTAATGATGCCATTGCAGCTCTTAGGTTTTTTGCTCTTCGTTTTTTTCACACTTATGTGCAATTTGGATCTTACTATACACAAGTTTAAGAACTTTAACCAATGAAAATAAGGTAAAAACTGTTTACAATAATTATCTGTTCTTGTACAATAAATTTATGAAATCCAGAGGAAAAGATGGCGAGGAAGATATAAACCATCCAGTGATATTTTCCTTGCATCCTATTTTCTTATGATTGCTTGTACCTTTTAATTACGTCGTATATATCAAACTTCGTTATAGACAGAAATACTACACCTTTTTATGAACAGGAACAAATTAATTGAATGATTACAAATTGAAAAAATTTCTTGAAACAATACAGTTTGTAGAACGCATCTAGTTCAAGTTCTCTACAAGGCAAAGAAATCTTGTGAAGACAACCGAGAACATAAACCATGGTTGACAAAGACTAGGTATGATAGAACTCGCCCTCCTTTCGTAACCTGTGACTGGAAGCTTACTGTACTGAATGGATGTGTTATCAAAGCGCATTCATACGGAATATGACATTGAACTAATAATTGAAGAGGTCTCTAACTCCAGATCCATTATGGGTTTGTTCGGACCAGTTGTGCTAGTAGTAAAAAATGCTGGTGCTGTAGGAGATGCCAGTGTAAGAGAGAAGCTGTTGAGCATTAACATAACGGACGACATGGTAGGTCTGTCTTCTATGTTATCTTGAACACATAATAATCCAATGTGGATACATCTAACCACTTCGTTTGAGTGATAATTATCGGTCAATGTTGGATCAACCAACTCTAAAGGGATACCTTCGATCCAGAGTTTCCATGTCTGCACCATTTCACCAAGTAAATAACTATAAAAACATGATATTATAATGTTCCGGCCCGCAGAAAATAGCTACTATAAAGATACTTACAAAGGTTAGTAAGTCCCGTGACTCGTGAAACCTATAGATCTTTTGACCGCTAACGATCTCTAGGATCAAAACCCCAAAGCTATATACATCCGACTTCACTGAGAATTGTCCGTGCATAGCGTACTCGGGGGCCATGTATCCACTGCATTTTACCATGAATGATGTAAACCAAGCAGAATAAGCAAGAAAATTTAGGATGAATAAGTTGAAAATACTTACTATGTTCCAGCAATTCTGCTTGTATTGCCTTGAGTTTGATCCACAACAAAGAGCTTAGCCATGCCAAAGTCCGAAATTTTTGCATTCATCTCTTTATCTAACAAAATGTTTCCTGCTTTCAGATCTCGATGGATAATCCTAAGCCTCGAATCTTCATGAAGATAGAGTAGGCCTCGAGCGATACCTCCTATGATTTTATATCGCCTTTCCCAATCCAAATACGTCTTTTTGCTGGATCTATACATTCATTCAAAAAAAAAAATTTAAGACTAACTAAATCTAGTTATGTATAGAATTAATGTGTTGAAAAGGAAATATATTTCTGACCAAATAAATATTTATCGAGGCTTGTGTTCGGGATGTATTCGTAGACGAGTAATTTCTCTTCTCCTTCGAAACTGAAACCCAAGAGCCTAACAAGATTTCGATGTTGGAGCTTATGAAGTAACCCTACCTCGTTCTTGAATTCTTGTGAACCTTGACCTGAATTCTTAGACAACCTTTTCACTGCTATTTCTTGCCCATCTGGTAGCGCACCCTGCAAGAAAAGGTAAATTGACCAACAGTTTCAATCTAACAATTGACAAAATAAATTGGTCTATGGGTACTCAAGTTTAATTACCTTGTATACGGCACCAAATCCACCTTGTCCAAGTTTATTAGCATCACAGAAGTTATCTGTAGCAACTCTTATAGTACGTAAATCAAAATGCAAGGAGTCCGCGCTTATCATCTCGGTTTCATCTAGAAGAACGTAAGGGAAAAAATTTATACACCAGATTCCTTTTACAAGAATATTAAGGGTTTCGCAGCAAAGAAAAGATAACAGAGGGTGTGACTAACCAATCATTCCATATTTTCGCTTCTTCCTTTTGTTTCTCCTTAACAAAAAAGCACAAAGAACAACGATCAACAGAAGTACTCCAATAACTATTGGAACTACTACAATAGCAATACTTGATGATGAATCCGAGGCAGGTCCTGCAGAATTTACAGTAAGTATTCATGATAAAAATCAAGGCAAAATGAAGATATAGTTAAGTAAAATCACAAACAAAGTTCGCTCCTACCAACGTCTGAAGGAGTTTTAGTAGTATTATTGGGCAGAGGAGGCGGAGACGCTGCAGCTGAAGCCGGAGGAGGAGGCGACGGCGGATCAAAGAATATATAAAGGTCATATCTTAAAGTACAACTTGAAGTAACGATTGCACCCCCTGATTTATCTTCTGGAATAGCCGAAATCAGGCTCTGAAGACAAGAAAGGCAGGAACTGTACTTCAAATCTTTTGTGCACTCTACCAGCCCATACAACGGTTGGGAGTTGGTATAGTTTATCGACCCTGTCATAAACTTGGACTCCTCCAATGCAGCACTTTCTGATAAATCGTTCAATAGACTTCCTCGCTGCTGACTGAATAGAGGCACATCGGAGGCGTTCTTTGTGTTATAATAAATCATTATAGGACTGGAATCAGCTTCAGAGAAGAATCGTTGGTTGGAGTAGCGCAAAACACAATATTTTTCCCGTAGAAGGGCTGCTTTACCTTTTGGGCATCTTTTGATAATCTCTACACTAAAGTTATTCAAACAAGTTTTACAATCTTCAATGGTTGTGTCAGGTCTGCATTGAGCAAGGCCGTAAACGGTATCATTGTCCTTGCCGATGGAGGTATTGTAAAAGCGGTTTTGAGATGCATTTGAAACTAATGAGGATAGGAGAACGTCGAGGTTGGTATCAAATTTGCTACCGGAAGTATAGTTGGCAGAACTAGAACAAACTACCAATGATGGATCTTCGGCTCTAGTCTGGGTTTGAAAGAGGAGTAAAGAGGTAACTAGGAGTAGCACCACTTTTATGATATTCATGCCTTTTGGGAACTATTGAATAGATAGAAACAATATCAAAATGTGCTAATTATGGGACTCTATTTATGCTTATAACTAGTTTTTGACATTGTGGGTAATGTGTTTGCTTAGAATTATGTTTTTCCGTAAGTTTTGACGCTATGAAATACTTTTGCTAAATAGTACTCGGACAGACCAAGCCTGTGTTTAGAAGAATGCCAAGGCAAAACTTGAAATGGTCCGCGAGCCCTCGCTTGTCTACGCAGGAAAAGGAAAGTGAAAAGATGTGAGGATGTTAGATGTTTTGCCATCGAGAAAATTCTAATGTGCACGCTGGTCAAGAGTATCAAGGATGCTTATCCTCAAGACTTTCTATTGTGGAAAAAATTCATCAGTTGATCTTGAAAACTAGTTGGAGAAAATTTATAAAGTTGAAGTATAGCACAAGGGATGTAATTGGAGACAAGGACTGAACTAGAATCTGTGGATGATATTGAGGGCACCTGAGGGCCAAGTTGTCATCGTTCTAGATGCGTGTTTTTTTTTTAACTTGGACCATATCAACGCTAGTTAACCAAAATGTTTAAAACAAATTTATATCAGGGTAAGGCAAGCAAAATTTAAATGTAATATTCCCAAATCTTTGACTTTTTTATATGTGAAATTAAACGTAATGTTCCCAAATCAAAATATCCAACATTTTCTCATACAATGATAACATCACTACATCTCCATCGAACCATTTTTATTATTATTAAACTACAAAAAACACATTAAATATTGAATAAGAATTTTCGGAATAATTGGATTGGAGAGTATTCGGAATAATCAGATCAAAAATTTCGGAATAGCAGAAAGCTTTCTGATTCCGATCCAAAATTTTTTAGAAAAATTTGGAAATCGAAACTGTAAAATAGAGTTCCGAAATCATAAAAAATCGGAAGTTCGGACAAAAGTCATAGCCATAATATCTACGACTGTCAATGAACCGGATCCGGCCAGGATCTTAATCGATCCTAACCCAATCCGTTAGGAAATATACTAATCCTGACCCGATATGTGATCCTGACCCGATACTTTAAGGATTTAATTAGGTGATCCTTATCCAACCCGATCCAATCTGTTATGCATAAATCTTTCGCAAATTAAGTTGTAGCATTTAACAACGGAGTATATGTTTATAAACTATGGACAATAGACATTTAACAAACCAAAACATGATGTATTATATATACCAAAATAAGTTAAAATTATAGACTTATTATACGTAACCAATAAGTATATACCATTGTTAACGGATCGCGTTTTTAAAGGATTCAGTCATGGTGAATCCTAATCGGATCGGGTCGTAGAGGATTAATAATTTTTCGATCTTGATCCTTTGTTAACGGATCGGATACAGGGTCAAATTCATCCCATTAACAGCCCTATATATATCCAACATAAGATCATAAACCTCTATAAAAGCACTTATTAAAACCCAATCTCATCGCATCGGATATCCATCACAACCCCCTAAATGAGACCGGATACATATACGTTGCATTTCGTCGCATTTATCAATTTTTGTCGCATTATATCGGAGTTTCTAATGCATTACAAATGCGAAAAACCAACTGAAACATGACATAAAACACAATGAAGGAAAATATTGTGCGAGTATATACTAATACTACTCGAAAAAGACTATAAAATAAAAAATTGATAAATCTATTATACGATACTAATATATAATACAATTACAAGTATATGTTTCCTAATTAAATTAAGATATGAGGTATGGGAAACGAGATACTCAATTACATTTTTCAAAGTAAAGCCAAAAATATAAAACACATACATTCCAAGAACTTTCCTCAACCAAATGTATTAATCTGATACTTGACGTATTTGAATTTCCTAATTATAGTTTTTTAGTTTTTATTAGGCAACAATTATTATATTTCCAAGTTATGTTTGTTAACTGGTACTTGGTATATGTAAATATCTTAGTTATTCATTTCCATTTTGGATACATATACGTTTAACATACTGCCGTTTGAAATTGAAGAGGGTTCAGATGTTTTATGCCTATTATCTTCACTCATAATCAACGAGACTATAGTGTCAAATTTGATATCTTCCTTCCCCGATGAGTTGCTCACAGCTGTAATAAACCATTCCCAGCTTTCACAGCTCTCAGGCATCTGCTCTAAAAGAGCTCACGCTCTCACATCCTCGGTAAAAGTGATTTTAACAGATTCCAGTTGAGCATGTATAGTATTAAACTTAATGGTATGAGCTTGCACACTACCATTATCCTTAATCTTCAAAGTAAACAAGCACCGTAAAAAGTGTACCTTGTTTGCCCCAGACGGTTTCGAATACATTGCGGACAACGTCTCCATCAAACCCTTCGTAGTCGTAACTTTGGAGATCATGTGTAGAATCTGAGATAACAACGCTAACCTAACGGTTCCAAGCACCTTGCGATCCAATCGCGCCCACTTAGCAGCATTAAAATCTGTTGGATTCATCTCGACTCCACCCAGTGGTAAATCAAGATCTTACTGATAGAGGTATTCTTCTATCAGCATCTTCCACACTCTAAAATTTGATATATTAAACTTCGTGATCTTCAACTTCTCCTGATCGGTCATCATTCTTCTCCACACAAGCCCTAACACTCGCTCTGATACCAATTGTTGAGAATTGAGGTAATTACTCTTTCTTCCCTTTCAAGAACGATACGCGGAAATTGCCAACTGAAGTAGTAAATCAGCAAATAACAATATAAAGGACATGAAGATTTTCCCGGAGGAGGGAAGTAAAAAACCCTTGCGGATGAAAAAATAGTCACCACGAACAATTTACTATGATATCAAATAGGTTATAATGATCTCTCAAACTTTTAATGGAGTCTCTTCAAACCCTAGCCTCTCTAAGATTAAACTCACACAAGATAGACAAACAAAATAACCTAAGTCCCATTTATATATTAGGGAACTTAAAATATAAGTAGAACGGATCTCGAGGCAAACCCAACGTCTCAGAAATAACATATAAAGCAAACCTACGTAAAGCTCGTTCGAACGACTTTGCGATAATTAGTCTTCAGCCCTAGAAATATAACAACTCGTTCGAACGGCATTCAAGCTCATTCAAACAAGATTGACTCCTGGGCCAAAATTTCAGGGATTTGGAAAAAGGTCATTCGAACGACTTCCTTCTTCGTGCGAACGACTTCGACAATTTCTTGATTTCTTCGACAATTCTTAGTTCGAGTTAACACCCAACATAAGTCTCTCATACAAAAACTTTGATCCTCTCTCTTTTGCCTAGCCTTGCCCTTTAATAGAGGTTACAAGTTTCTAGTTACCAATTAGGATAAAAATGCCCTTGAAAACACCTAAAATAATGAAGGAATACGATAGTCGTTCGAACGAATGGCTAAATTTTGCCTAAAAATAGCCTTAACGTCAATTAGTCTTCTGGGATCTCTAGGTCGAACGACTTGTCTATTTTTTTCCTAAAAATAGAGTCAGCTCAAATTGGTCTTCTGGTAACTCCAGGTCGTTCGAACAACTAAAAATAGACTTAACTCGAATTTGACTTGTTTCCCCTCATATCTCGTTCGAACGGCTCCAAAGCTCGTTCGAACGAGTTGGCATCTTTTGAAAGGGTTCGATCTTCAAATTCTCCTAGATCAATTTTACATGCCCATAATGAATGCTCTGCAATTGTGGAAGCACTCACTAAAGCTACTATGTTGGGATATAACAAGGTATGGACAGTTCAGATTCCAAATTTGCAAAAAAAGCTTTTAACTCAAATAATATACCATGGAGATTCATACCACTTTGAAGATTTATCAAGAGCAGGATTACATAATTAAGAATGTCTCATGCATGGAGTGAATAAATTTTTAGTTCAGATCAAGTGGCAAGACATGAATGTACTTTACAAGCTGGAGCAGTGCAATGGTTTCAAGGAAAGACAGACTTTATTCATAGGATTGAAACCTTAAAAGGAGTATTTCATATTCAAGTAGTAAAAGAGTTTATCTGCAGATGATTGTCAGTGTGGAGTGCCAACACAGTTGGGATGCCACACTCTAATGATGCCATTGCTGCTCTTAGGTTTTTTGCTCTTCCTTTTTTTCTCTCTTATGTATATCCTACTCTCTTGTAATTCTTTCCACTAATTAATAAAAACAAAAATGCTCACTTAGCACACCAAAAAAAAGTCGTAAGGAGTGGTTGGCCAATTAGTGGTGGAAACCTGCAACACTTAAAGACTGGAGAAAAAAGGATGCCAGAGAGGTAGAAAACATGTTCGAAAAATTGGTTTACAATTTGGTTAAACCTACCGGATGTATAGTTGGCAGAACTAGAACAAACATCCAAAGTATCTCCGGTTTGAAAGAGAAGTAAAAAGGTGACTATGAGTAGCAGTACTACTTTCATAATACTCATTGAGCCTCTTGTGAATTATTGAGAAAAAATAATTAAGAGATCAAAATGTGGACTCTATTGCTTTGAGCAAGCTGGCTTTATAGTGGTGCTTCTACTTCTGTTTTTGACATTGTGGGTAATGTTAATGCTTGGGAACATGAGAAGGTACATAGGAAGGTGATGTTTCTCTTTTAAGAATTGTTTTTTTCGTTAAGTCTTGAAGCTATGAAATACTTCTCCATTTCAAGGTCTTTAATCCAATTTAGATCCTCAAGACTTTCTATTGTGGAAAATATCTATCAGTTGATCTTGAAAAGTTGTTGGAGAAAAATTATAAAGTTGAAGTAAAGCACAATGAATGTAATTGGAGACAACACGTTTGAGGGGCAAGGGCAGGACTAGAATTTGTGGATGACATTGAAGGCACCTTGGGGCCAAGTTACCATCTATCTAAATGCGTGTGTTTTTAACACGGACCATATCCACGCCAGTTAACCATAATATTCAAAACAAATTTATATCAGGGCAAGGCAAGCATAGGCAGGGGCGGACCTATCGTTTTAGAGTATGGGGCTGGGATATATTGGGGGTTTGAGGGTATTTGAATAATTTTATGTATTTTTTTTAGTAAAGTTTTATATAAATCAAATACCCATAACATGCACTAATACATTTAGATTGTTATATTAGCGATACCTAGCCTCCTCCTGTTGATGTTCTAAGTTAGCTTTCATTTTTATCCCCCTACAAGAAACCCTTTACCTAAAACGAGTTTTAGTTATGAAATAATTCCCATGAGCCATGAGTCGCTAAATGCAACCAAAGAACCAAACTTTTAAATGAAAATATAACTAAATATACGGGATCCATCTCTCATGAGTCATGACGAACGATCATAAAACTTGGATGTACTTGGAGATCATTTTGAAGATCATTTTGAAGGAAAAGGAGCAACTACCAACTATGTGTTGGAGATCGTTTGCAAGGCACCATCCCATGGTTGAATTAAACTGATTACGTTGGAGTATATAAATTGGTTTAGTCCACTTATTACCGTCCAAGAAAATAAAAATAAACGAAAGGAGTATTTACTGAATTACCTCTCTCTGCATATCTTATCCGGAAAGAAAACCAGTATTGCTCACCCACACTCACTCATAGTATTAAGCTCTCAGAAAAAGAGAGATGGCGTTACCTTTCGCTTCGTCTTTAATGGTGTCTACTCATCCCAAACCTTCTTGTTCCATCCCCATGGCATCATCATCATCATCACTCAAAACTCCATTTCTAGGGTTTACAATCGCAAAATCAAAACCAATTTCACTTTGTTAATCTCCTCCCATGAGACAAAACCTACAAATTCAGGTTGTGGGCTCTTAGATAAGTATAGTTTGGTTCTCACATTTTCTGGGTCGGGTTGTGGGCTGGGATTTAGGTGGTGGATATGTATAGTTTTTTTTTTTTTTTTTCAAATACTACATATAAGCCTATAAATCCACCCTTATGCATAGAGATTGCAATGAGGCAAATTTGGGGAAGGGGAGCTAATCCCATTCCCATCCCCATCCCCGCCTAAGTTCCCCACTCCCATGCCCGCCCCAAAACCCATTTAACTTAAATAGGGATCCCATTCCCACCCCCACATTACAAAACCAAATCCCACCCCCGCCCCAATTAACTAATAAAACTATTTTTTTACTAAAAAAAACTCTCTTATTTAGGTTTATTTTATATATATTATTTAAGGGTAGTAACAATAAACTATTTAAATGGGGCGGGTTTAAATTTTTTGAGATAATCTCAAATTCGCCCCGCTTCCCCACGAATTTTAGTTATACATCACATACCAGCCCCCATACCAAACCCGCCCCATTCGGGCCGGGCGGGGGGCGGATCCCCGACGGGGAAGGTCAAATTGCCATCTCTAGGCAAGCAAAAACATGAAATAATCAATCACTGGACGCCTAAATATGAAAACTATAATGTATTGTGCCATAGGATGTTCTAATATACCTCTCTACTACCCCATAATGGTAGACAATACCCATACGTGAATTTTAGTATATTTTCTTCGTATTTTCACTAATAACCTGGGTTTTAGTTGTAAGAGCACGCTCCTGCTACCCACAATCTTGGGGGTCTTCTTCGACCTCCTCACCCTTGGACAAGCACATCCCAAGGGGAGTTCGTTTAACGACCCACAAGCCACTTTAGAAACATTTAAACCGACAGGAATACTTTCCGACAGGCCCACGTGGAAAGGTAAAGCCTGAAACCCCGCAGGGGTAATTTAGTTTTTGCACATGTCACGTGAGCCCGAACACTTCTAGCCTCTAGGTCTAAAACCCTCTTATAAATAGAGAAGGAAGGTGACCTAAGAAGGGAACTTTTTTTAGAACCTCCTCCTCCATCTACTAAACCCTAGCAGCTCTAGAGGAGCAGGACCAAGCAATAGCTGAGATGAGAGTGGCGCTCCTGCAATTGCAAGAGCAGATGATGACGAAAGAGGCCCAAATCCGACAACTTCAAGTGGCAAATGATGAGATGAAAATCTCGTCGTCGAAAACCAAGCGCCTGTCGGCATCCCGAAACCTCAGACGGTTGGAGACTCCACGCCGCACGAGGTGGCGCTTAACAACCGTAACGACGGACTCAACCCAATTTACCACCGATGTACGGTCCAGCATACGAACCCAGGCTACCCCAGTCTACAACCCGTTTCCGCTGCCTAATAGGACAGTATTACACCCAGGCAAGCAACGACCTCAGCCACCCAGACAGTCGGTACAACCCCTAGGCGGGCAACGACCCCTAGCGCCACCGCCAGTGTACTAGCATAGCCATACTAGCCCGCCCCCATCTGGTGTTTATGCCCTACTGCACAACGGTATGTACTCTCATGTTCCTCCACCAGACACAAGGCCCCTTACACCAATTACCACGACAACCCTCCTCAATGGCATTAGCAACCCGTCCTACCCACCAAGGTACAGTCAAGAGTAGCACGAGGGAGTGAACCCGCGACCCAAGGGGACGTCGGGCATGATAGGTGGTGGTATCACAGTATCACACCCTTCTCAAAGGAACCATATGTAACCTCAGAGTTCCTCATCAGTGACAAAGCAACCGGCTGTTAACTCATGGGTCGCAGCGCACAAATTTAGCACCATCACTCCTTACTGCCACGAAATAAGCAAGGGCATTACTACAAAATTCCTTTAGCAACATAGCTCAAAGCCAATGCCTGTACCTGTCCTCTCTTTTTTAGCATTTGAAGGGTGGGGTAGGAAGTAGGGAGCGACTACTTTCATAGAATCGCATCATGCATACGCTATAGCCACCAAGGACAGGGAAAGCAGCCTTTTTCGCCAACCAAACTCTTCATGGATTCATACTATGAACTGACTTAATAATTACATCCAACTCTTTGAAACACTCGATTGCATTCAAATCGAAAGAGCATTCAAATCAGTAGAGCAAAGGTTCAATCACTGCGAACAAACTTAGAACCTGGAAAAATTATGCACCTTCTTGGCCACAGAGGGATTCTAACAAAGTAACTGAAGTTTCAAATTACCATACATATTCCACATGATTCCCCAAATTTACATTACTGTAAAGACTAATAAACTAACAAAAAAGCCCAAAAAAGCGCCAGCTATGACTTCAATCTCTGTATGCCCAATTGACTCTTTTAGTGGTGGAAATGAAGTGCTGCAAGTAATACTCGACTCTTTTTCACCGTGGTCAATATAATATGGAAGGGGCTTTGAGCTACAAGCAGTTACTACTTCAGATGTCGAAACTAGAGAAGAACATGTTGCACGTTTTGAGTCATCGTTTTCACTGTGAGGATTTGAGTTACCTGTCTTGAGCTTTAGGGTCCTGTTAAGTGTCTTTGCATGGTTCCCCACCTCCCTCCTCACCCCCTACAATTAGGAACAACAACCCAAAAACATAAAATTCAAGGAATATAACTCAATTTCATATGGCATTATTCTTACCGTATTTGAAATGCAGATTCATGTTATCAATATGAAGACTACCCATAACAATGACGTTCAACTACATTTGTTTTCATGAATTCCAACCTAAAACAATTACATTTCTTCCCATAATTCCTCTGTTTTTGAATAAATTACTTGATTTATAGTGAATTTTGAAGTCCTAAGATTAGTCACCATTGTTATTTTGTGGGGACAAAACCGAGTCACTTATTGGAATTCTTTAATATATTTACCACAAAATCTCTTCTATTTACTTTCCTAATAGTTATTTCATCCTTGTAAAACTTTTATTTATTATTTTCTATCACCTATATGAATTCAAAATATCAAGTGTTGTCATATGCTCTTATTTAAGAGTAAAAAACCAAGAACATTGTTCACTTAAGTTCTTTATAAATCTACTTAAATTGTGAAGTTTATAGCTGTACCTGCCAGATATGCAAATTCTATTTTATGCTTTAAGTGAACTCCAAAGGCAATTTAATAGAGGCAAATTTTTTTATCGGCAATGACGAGAGGAGCTTAACACATTACTCTATACATAGTCTAATAATGGATTGACCAAGTAGTTTAACAGAAAAGAAACCAACAAATGACACAACATAGCAAAGAGTTATTGTTTTGTTTGTCTATTCGTAGATGAATGCAATTGAAAAGAACAAGATCTTCCTTGGCGCTTCCCAGATGGAACATAAGAGTTACTTAGGGTGGATAGGTAGAAAACCAATTTTAGAATCCCAGCTGATGAAAACCAACAAATTATTGTTTTACGTTATACATTGGAAAACCCTTTCTGATAAAAAGGTGGGAGAAAAAAAAAAACCAAACGTGATGAGTTGCGGACAATGGAAATACAAACCGAGTTTAAGCAACGGGATGAATATTGCAACTTGAGGGTTGTAACAAAACACACCCCCAACGAGGATCATAACTTCTGAACCGCAATGAAGTTTACGGTGAGAAGTTACATTGTCATTTATTGGATTGTGTTATTTAGTGTAGACATATCCTAAATATTTAATGAAATTCCCCAATGAATAGGAACACGACTAAATACAATGCCGCGGCAATTTCCCAGCTATCCGAATATTTCATGATGAAAGGATTTTACTTCTTGGTAAAGGGTAAATGTACTTTTAGCTACTCACGACAGGCTGGTGATGAGAAAAATGTTTGAGTCTTCTTTGTCTTCTTACAGCAAGGCCTCCAAAGAGAGTAGGAGTCATTAGTCATATGTTCTACGAGCGTCTCTTTCGTGCTGAAATCCAGAAGAATCTTCTACTATACTGCCAAAAGGTGAGGGCTTTACAAGCTTGCAAGATAAGATCCACAAGCTTAGTTGTCTCCCTGAAACTAGTCTCAACTCTAAAAGTGTTATGGGGAGTATTTTGTAGCTTTGTGTGCCATGTCCGGAAGGAAAGAAACAACAAAATCTTCATGTACTCTGCTATAATTTATGTTGAAGTATTCAAAGACATTGTTAGAAGTGGCCAAGCAAGGATGGATTGCCACATGAAGGAATTGAACATACAAGTGGCATTGTTAGAAGTATCCAAGGAAGGTTTTAAACATTGATGGGTCCTTCGACCAGGTTAGAGGGGAATTTGGGGGTTCTCTTTCAAGATTACAAGGGGCAGGCTACTCTGTGCTATGCTGGGAGTTGTATGTCCGTATCTGCCTTTAACCATGAGCTTCAAGCTATTCAAATGGGCCTTAAAATTGCAACAGACTGGGGCTATAAGAAATATGGATTGTTGCATGATCTACTATTTTTATCCATCTCATTGGGAGATGGAAAAATACTCCTTAGAGATGCCATCACTTGCTCAAGAAGATTAGAAACTACATGCTTACCACTTTAAGAAAATGTTATGCATAGTAAGACCAATAGTTGTTATAGATAGATTTAGTATTAGTAGAAGTAGCCAAGTTGTTTAGATTCTAACATACCTAATTCAATCATAATGTAGTCTTTTGTGTTCTTCAATTATTTTTTTCCTTTCTCTTTTCTTCTAAGATCTATCATGGTATTAGAGCTGAAATCTAAGAAACAATTTTTTGTTCACGTCTTAAATTTATTGGTTGAGGATGAAACCTGTGTTCTGTGTTCTGCAATTATCTGCTGGTTTGTTTGATTGGCTCATCCCGAGATCTACTTGCCTTGTTGGCAGTGATTTTTTGAGTGTACGCAATTCTTGGCGCTGTAATTGAATTCAGGATTGCGATTAGAATTATTTTATTATTATTTTTGGATTGAGTGCCTTTTGGGAGTTATGTTTTGGTATAGCTACAACAACTTCTCTTAAATTGGTATCGCACGACTTTGTTGGATTCGTGGTCAAAAATTAAGAGCTTTGAGTACTATCAAATGTTTGTGATGAGTGATTTCAGTGGCAACGTTAGTAATAGAAGTAGTTTAGTGACCCACTGTTATAAAGAGGGGTAAGGGGTAAGGCCTTGAAATAATTACAATCTTGGAATATCAATATTTTCATCCCCTTCTTATTTTTACATGGTATAAGAGCTTATTCGATCTTGTAGACGACTTAAGTGTAGCGACCCGTATTTTTAGCCCGTGATGCCCTTATTGTATGGTATCTGTTTACTTAAGTTACTCCCTATTGTACTTGACATTTACCTTTTTAATTTACAAGAATGAACCCCCAATCGCAGAGATTGAAGTTTCTTCTTCTCCTTCTTCATCTCCAATTTGTTCCTTTATTTCCTCCTAGAAATTGCCCAACAAACCCCTTTTCTTCCTCAACCTCTTGGCTTTGGAAACTCCCCCTGTGAGCAATTATTCTCCATCATTTTACTCCTAAAAATATGGCTGCACCATCCCTGAAATTCCCTTGACGTTTTAAACCCCGATTTCTTCAATTGTTCCAATAACAGAACCCTCCTTGTAACCCCTGTATGAATTGCTCCTCCATTACATTGTTTACCCCAATTTTTATGTTCGGAAGACCTATAGAGAAATCTGGGAAGGCGCCTTGTTCGTGTAAATACAGAAAATGATTACTCATATATCTCATGAGGAATTGGTACTTGTTAGGCTATGCCAAGAGTGATACTTACTTGGAATCTTGGGTGTTTGATTGTCCTTTTCATACAGTAGCTACAACAGTCAGTTTTGTGGATTCATTATGGTGTTCTACTCATCCTCTTCCTTCCTTCTGCAGTTTGTTAAGGCAAGTGCTTTATCCATGGTTATTTCATGATTAAACTAAGTAAATGATAGATCTTGAGCATGCTTTCTAGTTTCGTATCATTGTATATATAATCTAGAGTTTCCCATCCTTTGTGAATATCATGTACACTCTTACAAATTTAGTATGTGGTTGGATTTAGTTTGTATACTGGACCAGATTCTATGTTGTAGCCTTCTAGCATGTTTACCTTCAGCTGTACATTAAGGACTAGTTAGTTAAGACAAACATAGGTCATATATCTTTTGTTATGTGGGAAGTTGCCTTGGATCGAGGAGTTGATGGTGTTGACATGGTTTTTATAGCAATCTTTATACTTTTATGGATATAGTATAGTCCGCATTTTGGCGTTTACACAATGATGTATTTTCCAGGTGTTTTATTTAGTTTATAGGCGATGGTGATTTTTACCCAGGACTTTAATATCTTCTTCTTGACCTTGATTCATTGATAAGTATACTTGTAGTGATTTATAGACTCATGAACTGTCGGTAGTGAACATATGGTCAGAATGTATAACATGTTTAGTTATGCTTAGATTTGAGTTTTGAGATTGTACAGGTGGAATATCATTAAGAAACTTTGGTAATTAAGGTGGGTAATAATGGTGATTGCTGGACATCTTAGTATGGTTGGACTATTAAGTTTCATGTTAGTTTCTTGAGGATATTGATGGTGCATAATCTTTGTGGGCAGAGTTGTTTGCGGGTTATTTCATTTGATTGGTTTAGTGGTTGGGCACCATTAATCTTCTTACTATAGTAAATGGTTATACGAGGGGGTCCAATAATAGTTGTTAGGCATTATGTTAGTATAAGTATCAACGAGTCTACGCTGGACACTGTAGCGTAGTGATGGCATCATTCTTCATTAGATTAGTATTCTAAGTTTGAGTTGTTTAAGTGATACCGCAGATCCTTTCTAACATTTGGGTGAATCTTTTAGTTTAGAGCAACTTAGGTAATCCCTTGGTTTGTCTTTTGTGACAAGCATTTAAGAGAATGGATTTTCCATGATTCAGTAGTACGCGACTTAGATTCGCTTTTGACGCTTAGGGTTTCCTTTTGATATAGTCGCACTTATTGGGCATGTTGCGACAGATAGCATTTGATGTTGGAGTTGTACTTCATTTGATAGAGTCTCCACTTGTTATTAAAGTGAGGGTAGATAGATCATCTGGTCGTAAGAGCGGTAGATCTTTGGATTTAATCCCAGATGTTGATTAGGCAGGGGCAGACAGATCATTTGATTCTTATAAGATTCAAACTTCTTCTTTTCCATTTTGTTAGGATAACTTCGAGTTAATGTACACAGTAGGGCTATGCTGTTACGGTCTTTGGGTTCAAGTCCCTAAACAAAATATGAGGTAACTGTTTATCAGTGTTCCCGGGTTGCAAGTCCCTACATTTTTTCCCGATTACTTCTCGGCTGCATGCTTCGCGAGCATCCAGTGGGCAGATCCCTAAAAGTTTAAAATAAATCAGGCTTTAGACCTGTAGGTTGAAATTCCTTGAACGCTATGATCAGGTGCATTACCCGTTAATTCCTGGCTCACTAAAAAGGAATCCGCCAATCCCTGGCTCGCCAATAAGAGATACGCTTCTGTTGAGGACAGAAGGGTGCGAGTGTAGTCCCACTGAATTAAAAGTAACCTTGTGTACGTGACTTCCTAATTCTCTTTCCTCATCTACCATACTTCTTAGGTTGTAGTAGTTAGATTAAGTTTAGGCTATCGTTGATATCTTGCTAGGATATTGGTTTTACTTAGACCGTCTTCCTTAGAACTCGTAGCTTGGTTGATATTCTCCTATAATTCCATTGGATTATTCATGTCTCTTTTCTGTGTTTATCTTGGTCTATCATGTCTTATGACCTTGGATATTTGCACTTGCTGGACGTTGCTAGATGATGCCTTGCGCATATATATTTTTTCAGGTGAATTGTTGCAGTAGCGATACTAGTAGTTGGAGCAAGCTGGACTTGCATCTTTTGAAGTTCTTGCTATCCTTATGGTATTATTTATCATTTCTATCTGTTTTAGATTTTCTTCCGCTGCGTAGTTTCTTAGTGTTGTAGATGTATTTACGATTTGTTTTAAATTGTAGTCCGTCTTTTGGGGGTTCATCGTTAGGATGCCCGACGTTACACCTCAGAATTTGCGTTTTTAATAGTTTATTAAGAAGCCAATTTTGGGGGCGTGACATTAAGAGTTTTACGTTTCCGCCGGTGACAACCTTTGTCGTTGTTGGACAACTAAAGTATGTTGTTGTTTTTTGTTTTTTCAATCTTTACATCTTTTGAAAAAATTTTAGGTTTGTATCTTATTTAGCAACTCTAACGTTATTTCACATCACAATGGCGGCCATGCCACTTGAAGTCAACCTAACATTATTTCGTTATTCCACTTACATTTTCCCCATCAACTTAGTTTGACCTGATTGACTAGTTCAGTTCTCCCTCTATATCTATTATGGACTATGGCACAAGTATTAACTTTTTGCATTCTTAATCTCGTGATTTCATTTTAAAGAAAATTTTTTGTAGGCAAAGATGAAAGTGTTGTATTGTACGATGTATTTTTAAACTCAAGTCCGAGCTTGTATATATATATTATGATGTTGAATCAATGGAGATCAAAAAATGAAGATAATAAATGATAATTGCCACTAGCATAATTAGAAAGAGATCAAAAAAGTTGGTACCTGAGCATCATACATAACAATGCTAGCAAAAACGACAGTCATACCAAAAACCGAATCAGACAAACCCCTGTGTATACACAATATGACTACCGTAAGGAATGTATAAAGATTTCATCAATCATCACTCACATGAGAAATAAATTACTTGCTTACCTTTCAAGGCCAAGGGAAGTTGCTGCAGCTACAACCCCCTATCAATTAAATTACTATTTAGATTATAGAAATAAATGAAAACTCAAAACCTAAAGTCATATAAATAAGGAGCTTACTCAAAACATTACATCTTACTCGCTAACATATATCTGAACCAAGGAAGTCAAATGCGCTCACAAATGCGACAGATGCGTTTGATGTAACCTGGAATCGCATCGCATATCCATCGCAACCCCTTAAATGTGACCGGATGAAGATGCGTTGCATTTTGTCACATTTCGTCGCATTTCTTGATTTTTGTCGAATATTATCGCATTTCCTAATGTAACGCAAATACGAAAAACCAACTGAAACACAATAGAAAGCACAAGGAAAATATTGTGCGAGTATACACAAATACTAAGCTAAAAAGACTTTATATAATAAACAATTACTAAATCTATTATACGATACTAATAAAATGCAACTACAAGTATAAGCTTCCTAATAAGATTAAGATAGAAGATGCGGGAAATAAGATACTCAATTACCTCATTCAAAGTAAAACCTAAAATAAGAAACACATACATTCCACGAAATCCCCTCAACCAGATGTATTAATTTGATACTTAACATATTCGAATTTCCTAGTTATGGTTTGTTGGTTTTTACTTGGTAACACTTATTATTATTTCAAGTTATGTTTGTTAGCTAGTACTTGGTATATGTAGATATCTTAATTATTCAATTCCATTTTGGATTACCTAAATTTGTTAGTTATGTTATATTATATTTTATATGTTTTTCTTAATAAATATATTGCATATATAGATTTATATGCACATATATTAGGATTATATACAATTTTAGTCTACAGTAGCGAGCCACGAGGTAGTGTTACACTAGTTGTCCAAAATAAAAAGATAATTATCATGACTTACAGCGGAATGGACGGAAGGAAAACCACCTGCCTTGAAGAGTTCCTTGAAATTAATATTGGTGCCATATAGAAGAGTAGAAGTGAAAGGCTTTAAAAGCTGCCCAATTGTAGCAGAGACTGTAGCTGCAACCAAAACCTTATTTTGGGAAATTTCAGCAATTTCATTGAATCCAATTTTGATGCAAGTGCAACTGAATGATTTTTGTCTTCTAAATACTTGTTCGCTCTTCTTTGAGAATAAGGTCTGAGGAGGAATAGTTGAGAAAGAAGATAATATCATCCTGTCTCCAAAACACCCAAAATTTTGATTCAATATGTGTATCCTCTCAAGACCTGTAAATAAGAAAACAAAAATCTACAATTTATTTTTGAAGTTAATCATCAATGAAAATATCATCTAATGTTACATTTTGAAAATCCACTGCATATATACAAACTTAATGAATGAATAGTGCAATTCGCGAAACCAAAGAAGCATAAATAATAATTTCATGAACAAAGTACCTGACTCACACAAGATCTCTTCGTTCCTTCATTTGGTGGAGAGAGAGAGAAAAGATAACCTATGGATAGTGCCCCCCAAATATAATCTGGAATTGGAATTGTCGAAAATCTTGAAATGCGTTGGGTAATGGACGCTCCAGAATGAGACACGTGGTCAAATCTTATGTTTTTGATTATGCCGCGCAGTTCAGAACTGTGTTAGGTAAAATCCACCTTGATTTTGGGCTTAACTATTGTGGGTGGATTAGAGCATCCACAGCAGTAAGGTGGGTTTCTTCAAACCGACCACCCAGCAACAAGGTTATTTTGTTTGATAAAAAAAACCCACATTGTGGGTCGGTGGGTTTGTAAATTAATCATACCGCGCGGCACAATTAAACCAATGAGAAGACGTCACGCAGGCCATTGATTCATGTTGCGCAGTTCTGAACTGTGCTGGGTTCAAACGACCTTGAGTCGGTTTGGCACTGTTGGCTGGAAACCAAGGGTAGGTTACTGTTGAAGGTGGGTATATGGTTTGAACCCACTTCCTGCTGCATATATTTGTAAAGTGTCGACTCTATTATATTGAGGTACCAAAAAAGATTGCAGGTACAATACGATAGTCAAGAACCAAAAAACAGTAGGCAATACATTTTCTAAACTTCGACCATTCATAATTTATTTTATCGGCATCATCGACACATTTATAAATAAATCAACATACATATAGTACAAAGTCCTACTTGTGTAACCCACCTATTTTTATGTTTGAGTTATCACTCAACCTTCATTAAATGAAGGACATGTGGGAAATAGTAACTATTACAAATTTGCTTTAAAATTAGAAGACATTATGCCACAAATTTGCTTTAGAATTTGAAGCTATTTTTGTCCTTTGAGTCTCCATCTTCCCTTATTCCTTCTCCAGCTACATACTTATTCATAAGTTTTCTCCTAGAAGATTTAAATTTTGTTCCTTCCCCAGCTATATACACAGAAATTGATGTATTTCATTGGGAATGTAAGCAAGATTGCAGTCATATACTACCCCTACTGCTTACAAATACCCTTATGTTTGAATCCCCGTACATCAAGACCTACAAAGAACGAAGATCGCATGTGTTAAAAATAGCAAAAGAAGATCAATACTTCGTATAGCAAATAACTACTGGAATTCTAACGTTGACTATAATAATTCTGAAAAAGAAACCAGTGAAAATCCCACTGCATATTGTACGTTTTTTGAGTTAGTATAATAATTCTGATAAATTAGAACTGGAGGTTCCATCTCAAAACCAATTGGCAATGGGAGGAGTAGCCACAGGATCATATATTTTGAGGTAAGGCTCCATGTGTCCAACATGATATAATTGGGTTTCAGTTTTTCTTTTACCTACTTCATTACCATAGTCATCATGTACATCAAGCAAGAGATATAAATAGTCATAAATTACCTAAACGCCGCCTACGACGAGGGTACGGGCCGTCCAGAAAAAGTGTATCCTACCATTGACACCCATAAGACAGCGCACAACACCCCGAGTAAAGATAAAAGTACAAAACCCATCTTAGCTGTTCCAGACAGCATCTTCCTCCCTACAACGGAAATTTCCACACCCGCAGCAACATCTGTTTTTTTGTAACCTATCTGAACCCTTCCAAAACTTGACATCCGCTCAAATGCTCGATTGATTAAAGCACTTTCTGAGGCTTCTGCAGGGCGAGTGGGTACAGAATCCAAGAAGGACCAGACTGCAGAATTAAACCAAGATTCTCGGTAGCTACCCTCATTCTCTTCTTGATCTTTAGTTACACCATAGTTTGAAGTACCAATACCTACACATGATAATGCATAAAGAACAAACACCTAAAATTACAGACAAAAGCAAAACTTAAGAAACTGGGTTGAATTTAAGTACCTGAAGTTGGAGTCATAGCCACCTCATTTGGCCACATTTCTGATAAGTCATTGTTATTCTGATCATGAGACCACAGCTCAGTAGTTAGCGAATCCGCATCATCTAACTGGCTTGACAGTTGGAAACCGAACCGGTTAGCCATGTCATCCTTGAGACAATCAAGATATGGTTCTGATGTTGTTCCCTGATTAGTTTGCTGCACGTCATGCAGAAACATATCCGCATCGAAATAATGCTCAGGCCCATTGAATAGAGGTATCTCCTCTTCAAAGACTAAGTTGTCCCTGGCATCACTCCTACTAGAAAAGGTAGGCTCGGGACCCATGAGATCGTTTATCTCTAGAAAGTTCTCCTCTTCCAGATCCAGCTCAAATATGCTGGTGGCTGATGTAACCTCAGGTGCTTCACATGATGGCAAGAGAGAGATGGATGTTTCCGTGACATTAAAGATGGTCTGTTGCTGTTGGGAAGGGTGCAAAACTGTGCTCGGCTCAAATGAAATGGCTTCCCAAAGGGATTGCTCTATTTCCTCACCAACCTACAGTGCATATTTTGATAATATCAGTGCTGTATGTGTTTACCAATGGGGCAAGTAAATAGAATCAATAGATGCCTACAGTTTTGCTAATAGCATATTATTCCCCTATCAGTTAGTGAAATAGCAAAAACCCCATATTATGTCAGTTGGTAGGAGTTGTCCCACCAATAATGGGAAAATACAAAGAAACAGGGGTCCAGAAAGAAGTGATAACGATAGAGGCCAAATAATGAAGCTTGGTAGCAGTGACACGAAAGAGTGACAGGCCACCGGCAATGGTAGTGCCCGTTTTTTCAAGAAGTGAAAACACAAGGCTTATCAGGATTTTCATTTAGCGATGGTAGTTTCTGAGCTGTAATCTATTCTATAAGCCACATGGGTGGGTCTTTTAACACAACACAGAACAAAAGACGACTTAGTTTGCGTTTTGGGCATCTAGATTGACGCTACAATGCAGACGGCTAGACGAGATATGAGTTGTTACAGAGTTATGGTTTTGGGGTATTTTGAATTTGCATGAGTATACTTAACATAATAATTATTAGCGGTTAGTGTAAACTGGTTACGCGGAAGCAAAATAATCATGAAGAACACCAATTACATTCTATTGAGAAGAAATTTGATTCTTTAAAAACCCTAATTTTACTTTACTAGAACTTTTCTAAAACAAAAACTAATTCCCGAAAAATAAAAAGATCCCCTCTTTATAGAACTAAAGAGAGAGAGGCCAACTACTGTGGGAAACGACCCATCTAAGGATGCTACATCAGCGGTACTTCCGTGTCTTAACTCAACACTACATATTTAATTAAAAAAACATAAAAACTCACATTTGCTTCACCCTAGCAACCTTAACCCCTACACTGTCCTCTCACTCTCTTTCCTGAATCTCTCACTAGCATCCGCTTTCACATTGTATAATTCTTTGTACTCTCCTCTCTTTTCTCTCACTCTCCCCCTCCATTTCCCCCTCCTTAAAATAAGCCCCCTCTCTCCACCTCAAACCCGATTAACACCCGGTTTTTCGGTGCACGATGTAACCTTATAGATAAAATTAATAAAGATTATAACGAATATGAATATATATTCCTAAATAAAGCAAAGTGCGGAGAAGTAAACAAGCTGGCATACCTCTGGTACTAAGTTAGCAATGGAAGCAGTATGTGGTTGTTTTGGTCCTGAGTCATCAACAATATCGTTTAGAAAATTGTCTATATCGTTAATTGAGTTGCATGCTGAAGCGTTTTCATGAATTGTAGAAGTGGCAGTGCTGAATTGCAGCAGGTTGGGTGCGTAATCATCAATAGTTTCATCCTCATCAAGCCATTCTTCTTCCACAAATAACGCTCCATACTGTTCCCCATTTTTAGGACCTGGTCCGCTCTTTTTATAGACTTTATAAAGGGCGTAATAATCCTAATAAACAACAGGAATGTAGAATTAATAAATGAACAAGACACAAGACTATATACACTAGTAAGCGGGCAAAGGGAAAATACCCGTGCTGCCTTGCATCTTTTGAGCTCATCTTCAGCAAGTGTATATTCGTGCATAACCCAATCAGTGCGTTGCCCATTAGGAGCGCGGCCCTTATAGAAGACAAGTGTCTTCTTCAAGCCAACAGCGCGCGAATTACAATTAATAACACGGTCTTTCCCAGTAGCTTTCCAGTAACCATGTGCAGTAGCGCGATTAGATCGCCCTCCTCCATTCGGGTATTTCCTATCCCTGGGACTAAAGAAGTACCACTGCCTATCTCCAGTCTTCAACGCGCATTGACCTGCAAACACATACATATTAGTTAGTGTCCTAATGGAATGAATTGAATCTACTATTTACTAACTATTATCTATTATCTACCAGGTAAGTCCTCAGGATCCCACTTGTATACATCAGTATCAGAGATAACGTTTAAGCGAAGACGTCGGCCACAGATTTTTCTCTTAAGATAGTAGAGGACAAGCTCTTCGTCGGTCGGATGGAAACGGAAACCCGGTGGCCATCTTTCTTCCGACTTGGACTTGGATTTGGATGGATCCAACAAGAAACTCTTGATTTGCATCTTTGCCTAAATCTAATCTAACAGAAACAACAACAGGCAGAGACCCAGAAAAACTTCCTGCCTGAAAAATTGAAACCAAAACGAAGACTTTAGAAGGAGAAGTTTGTGGAAAATGAAATATAAAAACACCTAACAAAGACTAACCATGGTTACTGTTAGGTTGGTCCACGTGGCATTTTATTTTTATGTGCACTGTGCAGCTCTCTAGTCTCTACTTCTCTGTAGAATCACATATTATAATAATAGATAATTCATTATCAATATCATAAGATAGATAGCTCAGAACTGTTCATTTTTGTGTGTAGGAGTTGGATGGCTTCCTCCTTATTCTTCTTCTTACCCAACTTCAAAATAGTTTCTTCTTCCAATACCAATACCAATACCAATACCAATAGTCATAACATAAAGATAAAGCTGTTTTCCTCATCTATCACTAATATTACTACTCATCATCACCTTACTAGTAGTAGTAGTATTCATAATACAAAGTTGCTCATAAACTTAAACTGTCTCTCCCACTCCACCACCACTGAAGTCAATGACGAGGAGGAGGAGTTGTTAGAACAAGTTGTTGTTATTCATTCTCACCACCAAGATCAAGATCAAGATAATACTAATTGGGGTATCATTGCTGCTTGCCTTGTTGGTCTCCTCACTGGCATTGCAGTTGTGCTCTTCAATTACGCAGTATGTTATCCACTTGGTTATTTTTTTTACTTAAATATCTTCACTCTCATAATAAGTGTAACGTAATGCTGTTAGGTACATGAACTGCGTGATATCTTTTGGGACGGGTTTCCTTCTAGAGGTGCCTCCTGGGTGAGGGAACAACCCTTGCAAGATAGTTGGGAAAGACTTATATTTGTACCTGTTTGTGGGGGTGTTTTTGTATCTGTGTTCAATGCCCTTCGTGCAGCTATCGATACCTCTGACTCTACATTTGCTCTTAATCTTCCTAATAACATTAAGAACGCGTTAGGACCTGTTTTGAAGGCAATAGCTGCATCTATAACACTAGGCACTGGAAATTCTTTGGGTCCTGAAGGTCCTAGTGTTGAGATAGGTGCATCCATAGCGAAAGGAATTACTAATTTATTTAACAGCAAGACTAATGAAAGAAGACTCTCCCTTATTGCTGCAGGATCAGCGGCTGGCATCTCATCAGGTACCTCCACCCAACTGCTAATTGTTTACGCATACTATTGGTTACTATGTTTTTATTTTTGTATGACCTTTTCCCTGCTTTATTAGGCTTCAACGCTGCTGTAGCTGGATGTTTTTTTGCTGTTGAATCTGTCTTGTGGCCATCACCGGAAAATCCGTCACCCTCACTTACCAATACTACTTCAATGGTAATACTCAGTGCTGTAATAGCATCCGTAATATCAGAAATTGGTCTTGGTACAGAGCCAGCATTCAAGGTCCCAGATTATGATTTTCGTTCTCCAAGTGGTATGTTTTCGTTTCCTATATAAATGACCATAAACTACTTAACTCATTTCGCAACCAAATACAGCTGAGTCCATGCTCATTCAGAATTTGGAGACTACAGACTCTTATACTACCTCAAAATTCCGTTCATTCACATGTATGATCACAGTTTTGTGGGCTGTAAGAAAATAAGATCTTTCAACTCTCCCACATCTTGATCAAAGTAAATTAAGTTAACTCGAAACATTTATATTTTAATTTGAAACAGAAATATTTCTGATATGAGTACTGCGATGTCAAACATCTTCAGAACTACCACTCTATCTTTTGCTGGGTATCCTATGCGGGTTGGTATCCTTTGCCTTTTCTAAGTCCACTACGTACGCAATTACGGTTGCTGAAAATTTTCACAAGGCGACAGGGATCCCCAAGGCTGTGTCTCCTGCACTGGGTGGCTTAGCTGTTGGGTTGATAGCATTAGCATACCCTGAGATTCTGTACTGGGGTTTTGAGAATGTTGATACTCTATTGGAGTCTCGACCATTAATGAAAAGCCTCTCTGTCAGTCTATTGCTTCAGTTAGTAGGAGTTAAGATAGTAGCAACATCTTTATGCCGAGCTTCTGGATTGGTGGGAGGCTATTATGCACCCTCTCTTTTCATTGGAGCTGCGACGGGTATGGCCTACGGGAAATTTGCTAGCTATGTAATATCTCAGTCCAATCCAATATTTAATCTCTCCTTCTTGGAAGTGGCATCACCTCAAGCATATGGCCTGGTATGATTCTAAGACATTTATATCTGCAGTGTAGTAAAAACATATTTCTTCGGCCCTTAGTTTCTTATTACGTGCAAAAGGCCTGTCAAATGTATACAAGAAATTAAAAAATTACAAACTCAACTCCTTGGGTAAAGTTAAGTCTGCCCCCACTGCATTAATAGATCAAAGTTTGTTCTGAAATCTTAACTAATTTAATTACTAATGCTCTAGTGATCCCATAATCATGCTATACCCTTTATTACCATCAGGATTCCATGTGCAGGTGGGTATGGCAGCTACCTTAGCAGGGGTATGTCAGGTACCTTTAACTGCAGTTTTGCTCCTCTTTGAGCTAACACAAGATTATCGGATAGTTCTACCATTACTAGGAGCTGTTGGCATGTCTTCATTAATTGCATCTGGTCAGAAAAGAAAAACCGGTATGGGTGATAAAACTACATCTGTAGGTCCAAATGACAGTGATGACAATCAACCACCTAAAAGATCTTCATTAAACTCAAGCCCTCCACTTTCTTATTCCCAGGGTGGAAAGGATTCTAATTTAACTAATCTATGCGAACTCGAGAGTTCACTCTGCGTAGGTGACTCTTTCACTGAATTAAGAGATCTGGAAGAAAGGATTTTTGTTTCAGAAGCCATGCGGACAAGATACGTGACCATTCTGATGAAAACTTTGCTGACAGAAGCAGTTACTCTCATGCTTGCTGAAAAGCAGTCTTGCGCAGTCATAGTAGATGATGAAAATTTCCTGACCGGTTTCTTAACGCTTGGAGACATTGAAGAGTTCAGCAAATCAGCAAAAGCAAGATTTGGGCCACATGAGGTAAAGCGTCCTGCAGTTCTCAAGGCGCAAATCAGCTCTAAGATCATTATTGCTAGCAAAATCAAAAGTGAAATACAGTGATTTTCCTGGTCTTTGCTATATTTAAACTTATCTGAGCCAGGAAAATTACAGTAAATAATAGTTATACAATTCACTTTTTAGGTGCTTCAGATCAGGGTCTGGAGAAACGATTATGGAGTCTTTTATTTACAGTTTTCAAACTTCATCAGGTACAGAAACTTTATGTGTCTCAATTGTGCCATATGAATGGTGAAACTTGTAAAGTATCATGGACAGCAACACCAGACATGAATCTTCTTTCTGCACAAGGTATTATGAATAGACATGGTATAACTCAACTTCCAGTTGTTCTAGTGAAAGGGGAAGACCGCAGAGCATACCTAGTTGGTCTTTTAGACAAAGAGTGTATCAATCTCGCTTGCAGGTAATTTCTCCTATATAACAATTTGGAGCGTATATTATCTTTTCAGGACCCTATTCTAATCTTTGTTTCTGCTTTTGCTCACATTGTTATCCAGAGCTGTGGCGACTCAAGAATTCCTGGGAGTCTAGACTAAAAGGGACGAGTTTTGATATGACAAAGAAATACATATATTACAACTCTCAGTGCTAAATATTGTAAAGATAGATCCGGATGACATGTAGTCTATTAGTCATTGTCTGAACATCACAAAGCGCTTTACAAGGACAGGGAATGGGAAGTTATTGACTGCCACACGGTACATAACTAAAGACGACATCAGTATAGGTGTTCTTGGATTTCATGTCCAGGCTCATCTATGTTTCCAATATTTATCTTAGAAGTTGAATGGGATAATACACTTCTGTGACACATAATTATCAAGATAAGTAACCATTTATCTTAGAAATTGACTCTTCCCAGCCCAAAGTCACAGTCGTTGGCAATACTGATACACTTTTTTTCATTCAAAAGTTAGTGAAATCCAGTAAGCAAACGGAAATAGAGAATGCGGGGAAAATAAACTATGAAAAAGGAAAGAAGGAAACAGAATTGGTTGCTAAGAGTGGACAAGAAAGGACTAAAGATGCAAATGGTGGCCATGGGAAATGCTCAAACTCCTGTGGCACTTCAGGTAAGACTAAAGAGATGGTGAATTGTGCAGAGAACGAAGAAGGATTTAAAAGAGAGCGATTGTGCTAATTTTAGTCCTGATTAGCTTGAAATTAATGAAAGGTACAATTTTTTTTTCTCCTTTCCCTAGAGAAGTGATGACATATAACATTGAGACATATATGGTTCATGAAAGAACTAGTTACACGCAGTATCTTTAAGTTGCGGAGCCTTCTCCTGTTCCAGCGCAATCGTATTATTACTCCGTAGGTTCTTATGTTGCTCCTTCTCCAACTCCAATGTACTATGGACAAGACCACTACTTCTATGCTCCTCCTATGCAGCCGCCAAGACCAAGAGTTGGAGATTATTTCAGCGATGAGAATGCTGTAGTATGATATGTCATGTGAAGGCTGAGACGTTTCTTTTAAGTTTTTGTTCTAGCGTGGTAGTTTAATGTTAATCGTTATAAGGAAGAGTTTTTTAGGATTCTGTATTTCGTAATGGGTATTTGTTTCTCTTTATCTCTTGAAAGTTTGCTAGACTAGAACTATAAATAATGGCAAGACATACATTTTAGTCATCTCATCAGTACTCCTAATTTCAATGGCAATAACATATACTAATAATTACTACATAAGCCCGACTCCAAACTTAGGCAACACCCATAAAGGTAAAACCGAAAGTAACTAACAGATGTCATTAGAATACCCAGAGAAGAGTTGACAAAAGGCAAAAGCCTAGAAGTAATAAGTTTTACCTCAAAACTGAGGGGAAGTTGTAGGAGTGTAACGATCCACCACATGTCCATCCTTGTCAACGGGGAACTTAGCCAAGTTCCACTTGATGTCGTCCCCAAATAAGCCACTTTACTTGACTTCAGGAAGATCTTGTAAACTGGAGCCAAATTATTGTCATTAACGTCAACCTCCAGTCCAAGATCACCATGTAAGAAGACCAAACCAAATATGCAAAGTAAAGAGTACCTCAAATGTGTAATTTTCAGCTTAAGATTTCTTTTTCTTCCCCTAATTATCTAAAGAAACATATTGAAGGAGACCCTAAAGGTTATAAAATCCCTGGTTGTAATCTTTTTCCTTCTTTATACAAGTAGAGATCTCTGCCTAGCCCCAGCTTTCCCAAAAAAAGTAAATGCTCATCATATTTTTGGCTATGGTGGGATTGGAGAGAATTCCCTGCATAGCACAGGCAATAGAGGACTAGTTAGAGTGATAAGCTCACAGCTCTTTTCACTCGATGACTATATGCAAAATGAAATCTGCATGCGTTGAATTTTAGTTACAAACCACGACAAGGATTTACAGATACGTCGTGAATTCCATAATTCTATGGTATAGTAAATTAATGGTGAGAGCTACAACTTCTTTCTACAGTTTTCTTATATTCATAAAAGTAAATTTGGTGAAATTTTTATGTTTTAAAGCTAAGAGCTCACAGACCATTTCAATACAACAGGAAAATAACAGAGAACCCTACTTTGTGAAATATTCACATCCCACGGGTAGTCATATAGAGAAACACTGTTATGCCTAAATTCATCAACCATATTTATTCGGGAACTAAGAATCTCTGAAAACAAATCAAAACACTCATAATCCAAGATAATATACGCTACATGTCAGAACAATTGGTGGGTGGGAGCCCCAAGCAGTAAGTGGAATGCCTAAGGCATGTGCTACAACTTATATATGGAACATATAGGCAAGTGTCAAAAGCAAAAATTACACTAGGTGTACAAACTCTAGATAAGCTTCACACTTTGCTGGTTTAAAAATTAGAGAACTACTGTTGGAAAGGGATCTTTTTCAAAGTTCTACATGATGGTTAGCCCTATTACTCAAGATGCTCAATGGATTGCCTATTAAAACAATTTTGTTCAACAAGATTTACCTTATCCAATGGGGTACTCGACTTTGAAACGGGTACAAGCAAACTCTAAAATCTGCTCATTAGTTCCAGGATCTTGTCTACTAAACTGACTGTAAGTGAAAGCCTGTATTTCTAGACCTGAACACCACAACAAACAAAATCAGCATATTTCATTAATAATCGAATAGCTAATAGAAATTCACAGATCAAGAAAATTTTAGAATATGATAAAAATCCACGACAGACCTTGATCCTTGTACTTCCCATATAACATAGCCATCTCCGTAGAGTTTGCGTTGGTCAATTTGCTGTACCGACCAAATTGATAAATACTACATAAAGTACTTCAGAGAAAAAATAATATTAGAAGCGAACTAGAAATCTTAACTATGATGTAAATAAACCCAAGCCAAAAAGGGACTGGAGAATTAATAAGAAGGCATGGTATACCATTGTGATGCAACATTGACAAATCAGCAGAACCTTTCCCCTAGTTTGTGCTTAGATTCACATAATTACTTCTTACATCCTGTAATATCGATAATAAAAATAATTACAAAAGATTCCCAATATCTATCAAGAATAAAATTATCCAAGATTAAAATTGAGAAATGGTTAACTCAATAACAAGGTATACCCCATTGCTTATATTTTTTTCAAAAAGGCATATCCTCAAAGCGAAAGGAAAATTTAAGTTTACTCTAAGACCAATATTACTTTCGAAAGCACGCAAAAACGCTAGGCGAAAAAAAAACATAGATCAGATCCCCATTAGTCATGTTTTGACTTTTGAGGAAACTTCTAATGTTTTATGTGATAAGAGGCTAGGAATAAGGATCTTTCCACCTCCCATAAGTATCTCTCACTCTCTCATAATTTCCATCACTAACAAATCCTCCCCAATGGAAGCATATCATCATCTCAAATCCCTTAACTTTAAGCACACCGGCATATCAACTAAGTGGTAAAAGACATTGCAGACCAAGGCAAGCATTAAGTTTGTGATGGCATACAAGACAGAAATATGTTTACCATTATTGTTATATCCTACATACCTTCTCTAAATTGTCCTTCATTTCTGACATGATAGCTTATCCCTTAAGATTATTTACAAGATAAACAACACTAGAGCAATAGAACCAGATACCACAATCGACGAAAGATATCCAGGCAGGGATTTTTTGTTATCTCCCTAGAAAAGAAGAATTACATACTTGACTTCGGAAGATATGATAAGGTAGGATACTATTTAGAACCAACATTGAAAATACCTTTTAAGTCGACCAAGTTCAGCAGCAGAAATGAACAAACAAAATCAGCAACACCTCATGTGCCAGGGAAGATTTTCCAACCACCTCATCGACGGAGTTCCAATCTATAAGAGAAACAATTGTCAAAAAAGTCTACACAGGACAATCTCCAGAACTTCCACTAACAAACATAAATCGATGACTTTGTCACAGGTATTACACATCCAGTTATATGGAGCAGCTGCAGAGACTATACATCTTTACCGGGAGTTAGTATTTTATTAAGATGTTTATTGAGTTATCAGCTAGTGTATTTCAGTTCAGCAACGACTGGAACACTTTTGGATATGGTACAAGAATTGCATATCTTGTTATAGCAGAAATCTACTTCTAGACTAAGTAAATCCCAGAAGATTCCATATTTTTCCTAAAAATCACAACATCGAGAAGAGATTTAACTTTGTTGGGATGCAACTTCTAGAAATGACCAGGTCTAATTTGGGCTGTTCTGGTGTGGATTTCAGGAATCGCAACTCCAGAGTGCTGAGAGTGATCTTTAAAAACGTTGTCAACACGAATGTTTCTTTTTCTTTTTCTTTTTCTTTTTCTTTTTGCGCAGAATACATGGTTGTTATTGAAGAATTGCTCATGGCGGAGTATCTAAAGTTTGTCTGCTCAAATTCAAGCTTTGCTATTCAAGCTTACATTAATAAGGGGATATTTGTTAGAGATTAAGAGCAAGATGGCAAGGTTGATACCATATATTACTAACTTTACAACCATTCAGACGAAGAATAAGCTCATTTCAGTGCAGATATGGCATTAAGAAGAGGATGCAGGCTTCCTGCAGATTTCATGGAATGGCAAAATGGGAGATGCTTTTTCAATTCTTAGTAAAAGAATTCTGATATGAAATATTTTAAATTTTCTATGTAATATGTTCTTGGGTTTAAATGATAGGAAGTTCTATGAGATGCAAACCTAATTGGGATGTTATGGTGTTTTGTGATGCCTCTGCTACCCTTTTCTTGGTTCACTATACAAATATATATTTCATGTTTTATTTCCGTGACTTGTAAAATTCTGCTTACCTTTTGCTATAAAAAACGAGAACTCAGCAAATCAACTCTGCCTTTGGTGTCAAATATAAAGATATGATACCGAAAAAATATGAAGAAGTTACTAACCATTCAAGCATTGAGTTGTTACAACAGCCTCTCATCCAACGGTCCAACAAAGAGTAGTAGCGTCCTCTTGTTCCCCTGATTTTGAATTTATTTTCAATCTTAATCCTGAACTATAACAAAATTTCAATTTAAAAACAGAACTTGGGTGTTACCTATGACGCACCTTGATAATTTTCGGTCAGTGGCCTACAAATGGAAATTGAACGCTTATTCCTCGAGAAATATCCATTGAAAGTGAATGACCATGACTGGATATAACTTGCTTGTAGAAGTAAATACAACCAAACCATATATGAATCCAACAGAACTATTTCATTTAGATTTGATGGCAGTGGCAGTGGCAGTGGCAGTGTGTACAGATAATGAACAAAGCAAACCTGATCAAATCTTTATTTTCTTCTTTTAGATACTCGGTGAGGCTTTCTTCTAGCGACCATCAACAGCAGAACAAAGTGCTGTACAAGTGCGGGATAACATTCAGAACTAAGTTGTACAATCGTAATAAAAATAGCAGTTTGCGTTCTATCACGAAACATTAATAATTTGATAAAAATGTAAAAGCAGCTCCATACACAATGAAGAACTAAATCTTGTTTGTAAAACACAGAAAGAGAAAGTGGCTGTCAATGTAGACTTACAGAGATTTGGTGCCACTACATCTTATGAAACTGAACGTGAACAGGTATAGCAAGATTTCTGCACGGGCACCACCATTACATTGACATGACTACGTTACAAACACTTCCACAATTACATTGACATGACAACGTTACAAACACTTCCACAATTACATTGACATGGCTACGTTACAAACACTTCAACAATTACATTGACATGACTACGTTACAAGCACTATCACAATTACATTGAGAAGACTACGCTACAAACACTTCCACAATTACATTGACTTGATACATAGAGCCTAAACTGCATTATAAAAGCTTCCAAAATTACATTGACTTACTAAATAGAGCTTAAACTACATTACACATCCACTGATAAGAATAAGATTTAAACCTTTTACAACTTCCACAATTACATTGACTTAATAAATAGAGCTTAAACTACATTACCGCATCACACATCACTTGATAAATAACGACCATAAAAGGGCTTCATGTGTTTTCCCCAAAACTCGTCAATATTAGTTGTATACAATAGGAACTAATATGCGGAAACTAAAAGAAAATACTAGGAAATATAAACATATTTCTAGAGCTTATCCCTCAGCAAGCAACACAACTATACTAGCTCCGTATTAACTAAAATTAAAGAGGAAATATAAACTTACCTCTGGAGCTTATCCCTCCGCAAGCTGCACAACAATGTTAGCTTAGAATTAAGTAATAGGAATAGTAGAAAACAGAAACATAACTCTAGAGCTTATCCCTCGGCAAGCTGCACAACAAGTCCACAATATAGTAAAAGCATAAAAATAATGGTCATCGATCTTTCTTCTTTCTTTCAATAGGCATTCTCTGCCATATTTACAGTTTGAACACTCATTTGTTTCAAACTCAAATCTCTCTCCAAATCTACATTATTTGGAGAGAAGAAGAACAACAAAGTCGTGAAGCAATCGCATAAAAAATTATACCAGAGAACACACAGAAACCAGAGGGGAGAACATAAATGAAATTTGTGAGGTGCCATGAAAGTGCGCCTTTCATAGCAAAGGCATAAATAAGCAATCATCACAATCTACATCATACATAAACTATTTACAATCTAAATCATCACCGAGACCTGCATAACAAACAAAATCAACTCCAAATAGAGGTAATCGAGCAACGCAATGAAATATAAATGGGCGGGAGGAGGGAAATTTTAAATTTCATGTGATTTGAGTTGGTTTGTAAATGACTTCGAGAGATTTGGTGCCACCGCGTCTTCTGAAACTGAACGTGAACAGGTATAGCAAGCTTTCTGCACGGGCACCACAATTACATTGACATGACTACGTTACAAACACTTCCACAATTACATCGACATGACTATGATACAAACACTTCCACAATTACATCGACATGACTACGTTACAAACACTTCCACAATTACATTGACATGACTACGCTACAAACACTTCCACAATTACATTGACTTGATACATAGAGCCTAAACTACATTACAAAAGCTTCAAAAATTACATTGACTTACTAAATAGAGCTTAAACTACATTACCGCATTACACATCCACTAATAAGAATTACATTTAAACCTTGTACAACTTCCACAATTACTTTGACTTGATAAATAGAGCTTAAACTACATTATCGCATTACACATCACTTGATAAATAACGACCATAAAAGGGAACTAATATGCGGAAACTAAAAGGAAATATAAACATACATTTGGAGCTTATCCTTCAGCAAGCTATACAACAATATACTAAAATGAAATGGGAAATAGAAACATACCTCTGGAGCTTATTCCTCGGCAAGCTACACAACTATACTAGCTCCTTCTAAACTAAAATGAAATATAAACATACATCTAGAGCTGTTCCCTCTGCAAGCTGCACAACAATACTAGGAAATAGAAACATACCTCTAGAGCTTATCCCTCCGCAAGCTGCACAACAAGTCAACAATATAGTAAAAGCATAAAAATAATGCTCATCGATCCTTCTTTCTCTCAATAGGCTTTCTCTGCCATATTTGCAGTTTGAACACTCATTTGTTTCAGCCTCAAATCTCTCTCCAAATCTACATTATTTGGAGAGAAGAAGGAAGTCGTGAAGCAATCGCATAAACAATTATACCAGAGGGAAAAATGAAGATCAAAAGAACACACACACAAACCAGAGGGAAAAATGAAGATCAAAAGAACACACACAAACCAGAGGGGAAAATGAAATCTGTGAGCTGCCATGAAAGTGCGCCTTTCATAGCAAAGGCATAAATAAGCAATCATACATAAACCATTTACACAAACAAAATCAACTCCAATACTAGCTCCTTACTGACTAAAATGAAATTGGAAATATAAACATACCTCTAGAGCTTATCCCTTGGCAAGCTACACAACTATACTAGCTCCGTATTAATTAAAATAAAATAGGAAATATAAACTTACCTCTGGAGCTTATCCCTCGGCAAGCTACACAACAATACTAGCTCCTTCTAAACTAAAATGAAATACTAGGATATATAAACATGCATCTAGAGCTTTTCCCTCTGCAACCTACACAACAATATTAGCTCATTATTAACTAATAGGAATACTAGGAAATAGAAGCATACCTCTGGAGCTTATCCCTCTGCAAGCTGCACAACAATCGAGTAAAAGCGTTAAAAAACAATTTTCCTCTCTCTTCTATCTCTTTCTCCTCCCTTCTCCTCTTGACCCCAAAATTTGAATCCAGGGAAATTTCTTCCGAATTGTTGTAACAAAGAACACACACACAAACCAGAGGGGAGAACATAACCCAGTAAAATGAAATTTGTGAGCTGCCATGAAAGTGCGCCTTTCATAGCAAAGGCATAAATAAGCAATCATCACAATCTACATCATAAATAAACCATTTACAGAAGTAAGAAAAAACAAAAATCAAACAACTCCAAATACTTTGACTTAATAAATAGAGCTTAAACTACATTACCACATCACACATCACTTGATAAATAACGACCATAAAAGGGTTTCATGTGTTTTCCCCAAAACTCATCCATATTAGTTGTATAGAATAAGAACTAATATGCAGAAACTAAAAGGAAATACCAGGAAATATAAACATACATCTGGAGCTTATCCTTCAGCAACAGCAAGCTATACAACAATACTAGCTTCTTGTAAACATACCTCTGGAGCTTATCCCTCAGCGAGCTACACAACTATACTAGCTCCGCATTAACTAAAATGAAATAGTATAACTAAGAGGAAATATAAACATACCTATGGTGGCAGTGTGTACAGATAATGAACAAGGCAACCTGATCAAATCTTTCTTTTCTTCTTTTAGATACTCGATGAGACTACAACTTTTCTTCCTAGCGAAATGCATCAACAGCAGAACGAAGTGCTGTACAAGTGCGGGATATCATTCAGAACTAAGTTGTACAATCATAATAAAAATAGCAGTTTGCGTTTTATCACGAAACATTAATAATTTGATAAAAATGTAAAAGTAGCTCCATACACAATGAAGAACACAATCTTCTTTGTAAAGCACAGAAAGAGAAAGTGACTGTCAATGTAGACTTACAGAGATTTGGTGCCACCACGTCTTCTAAAACTGAACGTGAACAGGTATAACAAGCTTTCTGCACGGGCACCACAATTACATTGGCATGACTACGTTACAAACACTTCCACAATTACATCGACATAACTATGTTACAAAAATCTTCCACAATTACATCGACATGACTACGTTACAAACACTTCCACAATTACATTGACACGACTACGTTACAAACACTTCCACAATTACATCGACATGACTACGTTACAAACACTTCCACAATTACATCGACGCGACTACGTTACAAACATTTCCACAATTACATCGACATGACTACATTACAAACACTTACACAATTACATTGACATGACTACGTTACAAACACTTACATAAAGCCTAAACTACATTACAAAAGCTTCAAAAATTACATTGACTTACTAAATAGAGCTTAAACTACATTACACATCCACTGATAAGAATAACATTTAAACCTTTTACAACTTCCACAATTACATTAACTTAATAAATAGAGCTTAAACTACATTACCGCATCACACATCACTTGATAAATAACGAGCATAAAAGGGTTTCATGTGTTTTCCCCAAAACTCATCCATATTAGTTGTATAGAATAGGAACTAATATTCAGAAACTAAAAGGAAATATACTAGAATATATAAGCATACATCTGGAGCTTATCCTTCAGCAACAGCAAGCTATACAACAATACTAACTCCTTATTGACTAAAATGAAATAGGAAATACAAGCATACCTCTAGAGCTTATCCCTCGGCAAGCTACACAACTATACTAGCTCCATATTAACTAAAATAAAATAGGAAATATAAACTTACCTCTAGAGCTTATCCCTCCACAAGCTGCACAAGATTATTAGCTCATTATTTAGTAATAGGAATACTAGGAAACAGAAACATACCTCTAGCGCTTATCCCTCCGCAAGCTGCACAACAAGTCAACAATATATTAAAAGCATCAAAATAATGCTCATCGATCCTTTGTTCTTTCAATAGGCTTTCTCTGCCATATTTGCAGTTTGAACACTCATTTGTTTCAGCCTCAAATCTCTCTCCAAATCTACATTATTTGGAGAGAAGAAGAAGAGCGAAGTCGTGAAGCAATCGCATAAACAATTATACCAGAGGGGAAAATGAAGATGAAAAGAAGACACACACAAATCACAAAGCAGAGGGGAGAACATAACCCAGTAAAATGAGTTGCCATGACAGTGCAAATGCATACATAAATAAGCAATCGTCACAATCTACATCATACATAAACCATTTACAAAACTAAGAAAAAACTAAAATCAAACAGAGGTAATCAGGCAACACTGAGATGAAACAAATAAATGGGTGGCAACATATCAAATTTCATATGTTGCAGACAGATAGACATACCTCTAGAGCTCATCCCTCCGCAAGTTACACAACAATACTAGCTCCTTCTAAACTAAAATGAAATACTAGGAAATATAAACATACATCTAGCGCTTTTCCCTCTGCAACCTACACAACAATATTAGCTCATTATTAACTAATAGGAAGACTAGGAAATAGAAACATACCTGTAGAGCTGCACAACAAGTTGAAGAGCAATTCATCCAGAGAAATCACTTTCGAGCATTAACAAAGAAGATGAAAATAACATAACCCAGTAAAATGAGTTGCTATGAAAGTGCGCCTTTCATAGCAAATACATACATAAATAAACCATTTACACAACTAAACAAAAAGCTTAAAATCATCACCCAGACCAAAATGAGATGAAATATAAATATGGGCGGGAGGAGGACGGAAATTTTAAATTTCATATTTGATTTCAACTCAGACTGACAGACAGACAAGACGGTCCATTTCAAGTCACGTGACTAAATCTGTCGAATCATTCAGCCATTGAGGGCAAAAGAGGATTTACAAAGTCAATAAGGTAGTGTGTCTCTTTTACAAATAAAAGGTTGGCCTCAAGTTTTGGCCCGGTTTTTGATAACAGAGAACCGAAACCGAATCGGCCTAAGAAATAACAATAATGAGAGGTAATCGAGCAACAGATAAAACAAATAAATAGGCGGCAATGTATCAAATTTGAAATTTCACATGTTACAGACAGACAGACGCTTGATTTCAAGTCACGTGGTGTGAGTTGATTAAATCTGCCGAATCATTGAGCGACTGAGGGCAAAACTTGAATTACAAACTCAACAATGTCTTATTGTGACTCTTTTTCAAATAAAAGGACCTCCTCATACCCCGTATTATAAGCTCTACTTACGCTAAAAAAAAATGCATGTCAGGGAACTGACTGAGTGCTCCCAAAAGATTTTAACATTTTTCTCTACGAAAGCCTTCACAAGACGTTAACAATCAAATAACATCATAACATTTCCAACTCCAGCATCCAACCAAAGCTACTCGCATCACACTAATTGGCATCCGTTGTTGTCGCCTGCTTTGAAAGAGTCATATATATCAAATCACAACCTCAAAACCTCGGTGCATACAAAGATCAAAAAAATAGGTAGGTACTGGTGGAGATGGTCTAAAAGTAGGTATATTTGCTTACAACAACAACAACAAAATCTTTTTAGAGATTCAATTTTTGCTTTCTTGTAGAAAACAAATTGGGAAAATAAATTAACCCTAGGGGAATCGATCTCTCTCTCTCTCTCTCTCTCTCAGATCTCCTCTAACCCTAATTGATTGATTTAACTCTCTCTCCCTCTCTCTCTCAGGTATGATTATGATTTAGTTGTTCGATTGCGATTATTAGGGTTTCGAAAGAAGAATTCATGGTTGCTCTAATTACCACTCACCACCAATCTCCTCATAATAGGTATTGCTACTTGTTTGTTTCTCGCAACCATTACCATTACCATTAGTACCATTACCATTAATTGTTTGTTTGTTTTGTAAATTGTAATAAGGTGTGTAGTAGTAGTAGATGATCATCTTTTGAATAGCACTAGCAGTAGTATGGACATTAGTAATGGTTATGCGACCTCGGTCGCGCCCGCGCCTCCTCAAGTACCTGTTGTTGTGAGTGGATGGATGTATGTTAATGAAACTGGACAAATGTGTGGTCCGTATCTTCAACAACAATTATACCAAGGATTGTCGTCCGGTTTCTTGCATCAAGAACTCGCGGTTTATCCTATTGTAAATGGGATACCAATCAATCCTGTACCATTGAACTACTTCACGCAGTTTCCTCAACATGTTTCTACTGGTTTCACATACTGGACAGCAACAACAACTTCTGTACCCCCTTGCGATAATAATAACACCACCGTATCGGTCGGTACCTCTCTCTCTCTCGATACCATCATTACTAAGAGAGGCTAAGCTCAATTTCATTTATTTATCTGTTGTGTCATTTGCAGTCAAATGAAGAAATGTGTTGGGTCTTTGAGGATGACGAGGGGACAAAACGTGGGCCACATTCGCTTCTGGAACTTTATTCCTGGTATCATTATGGGTATCTTCGTGATTCTTTAATGGTAAGCTATCATATTACTGAGACTATAAATCCTTTGCTTGTTTATGCGCTGATGTCAAATAACTTGAATATCAAAGACAGATAGGATCATTCTCCCCAATCTATTATTTTGAATCATTTCCTTACATAATTATGTCGGAGTGGAAAGGATAAAAGAAGAAGATACTAGTTGTATATTGAAGTTATTGCTCGATACCCCTTTCAGGTGCCATGTTTCATACCATATCGCCGAGAAGAAACTTCTAGCGCCATATTTCCTTAAATTTATGCCTTGGGTAAGCTTGGATTAAATAATACACATTCTCCTGTTTAGCATCCTGGCTGATGAGTTTTTTTTTCTCCTATAAATAGGGATTACTGTTCTCATTTAATATGTAATTTTAATTTCCTACAAGTTGAATTAATCTAGTATTATTATAAACGACACTTATGTTTAGTTGACTCTATTAAGTGAATATGCGACAGTGAGGTTTCTTTGATGGATGTGTTACTGATTTCTAAACCGTGCCTTTTGTTTTGTAGGTGTATCACATGGATAATAAGTTTCAACCCTTCACTCTTATATCTGTAATAAAAATGTGGAAAGCTAATAGACCTGAGACTGCTTCTCAAACTGGGAATGAAGTCGACGGAACAAAATCTCTACTGGCATTCATAGATGAAGTATCTGAAGAAGTTTCTAGCCAATTGCATGCAGGAGTCATGAAATCAGCTCGTCGAGTGGTCCTGGACGAGATAATCAGTAGCATTATACCAGAGTTTGTGGCCATGAAGAAATCTCAGAAGCAATTCAAAACTGAGCCTGTAACTCGGTCTGAGAAGACTTGCTGTTTAGAAGACAATAAGGTAATTATTGGGTCAAGAATCCAAAATGTGATATACTATAGTAATCAGAAAAGCGATGGTTCTCATTTGATTTTGCTTTCCTTCAACAGGATAAGATTGACTTTGATAGAGTGGCTGATGCTGCCTATGAAAGTGCCGTGCCTGTCCCAGTTCCTGCCTCTGAACAAATGCCCGTAGTTCTTGAAACACGTTTAGAGTCTCCAATCATTACAAAATCTGTAGGGAGTATTAACAATTTTCTTAGGGCACTATCTGTAACACGGGGAGCATTTTATGATTACTGTATGCAAGTTATGTGGAATGCTGTCTTTTATGACTGTATAGCAGAGAGTTCAAGTGTCTGGAGAAAGCAGAAGCGTTGGTCCGCAGAGCATATTTCACCAAATTCTGTAGCTGTTATTAATCAGGACAAACTAGAGGAAGCATTTCCAAGTTTGGACTTGGAACACCCTCCTGGTTTTACATATGCAACTCCATGCACTGAAATTCATGGTCTACCATCATCAGATTCACATCTCGAGTCTTCTCCTTGTGTGCAAACTAATCCAAATGGCCTTGACAATGCAAGTCAATTTCATAGTAACACCAAAGATATCAGCGAGTATGTAGAAAATGCACTACATTTGTCTGCAAAGGAGTCTTTGCTTAACTACTTCAAAAATATTGCAGATGAGGAGTCGATGAAGGTCACTTCTTTTGTGGCTGAGGATGCATCTCCAATACGTTATGGAGTGACTAATGTATATCTCAAAGTGTACTCTTCAAGCAATTTCCGTCTCTTTGTTTGATACACATTCCATTAACGGTGTGGTTGTTATATGACAAACCTCTCTTTTTGACTGCAGGATGTGGTGGGTGTTGACCACCAAATTTCCGAATCTGTCGTGTCTATGGATCTGCAGATGAAAGTTCCTGGTAGTTATGCTGAGAACCATGGCTCTCAAACTTCTGTTAAGGCTTCCCTTTGCTCTAGCATTTCTCAATCAGAAACATCAACATTTATTCATCATGTCAATGCATTTGAAATTCTGGGATTACCTGTAGCTGAAGTTGTTGATAGCAAAGGTGTTGATGAGCCGCCACCTCCTGGGGTAGAAGACAACAATCCTGGAGTTATTGTTCCTTTCCTGAATATTAAGTATCAACCGTCGAAGTCAGATGAACATATTCCTAAAATTGGCAAATATGTTTCCCTTGCTATATTCCGACAGAAGCTGCATGATGACATGCTCAAAGAGTGGACTTCCTCTCTTTTTGACCAGGCTCTTCATCAGTGTCTCCTATCATGGCGTGGTTGTCGAAAACACCGTCACTCTGATGCTATTGAGGTATATTATTTACCAAATGAAAACATTTGTTAGCAAAAAAGACCGGTCTTTGAAAGAGCGAAAAAAAGAAAGAAAGAGAGAATACAAAGGAAACAGTAGGAACACAACGAGGAACGACAGATAAAAAACACATATTAAGGCGAAGAACCTGGGCATAATGCCAGAAATTGCTACAAGATATTTAGTGACAAAGTAAAACTTGTTACTCTCCAGTAATTGTTTTCTAGATCACCACAAAGTACTAAGAAAAACACCACTAACGCGTCATGAACTTTAATTCAAGAGATGAGCAGAGCCTCAGATGCAAGATCTATGTTCTGCCTTTCCTCCGAAAATTTGTTTGTCCTCTCACCTCATATGATGACTTTGAGGGGACTCTGCACCATAAAAAGCGCATTTTAGATGTATACTGTATCTTGAGTCGCAACATGCTATATCTCCTACTGAGCTACGCATTGTGTATCCAAGTTAGACAGATATAAAAAGAACCCCCAAAACTTTAGTTGCTACCAAGAAAAATGATTCAGTTCATCTCTTCACAGGTAGACGGTGATCAATTTCTAGCAATAAGATTTTTTCCAAATGCAGCTGTCCATGTGAAGAAAATTTTAGGGGGAACTTTTGGGTCCAAATATGACCGGAAGGTTTGAAAACCGACCCTGTGGAAGCTGCAACGTATAAAGGGCTGAATTTTTTCTATCTAATACATTATACAAATGTATTTATCTAAGCCTGCTTATCTTTTCTTCCATTAGCAATTCAATACATCCCGGAATAGGCCCACCAATAGAGTGGTAGAAGCACTATACTTTCTCCTAATCATTGACCAGTAGTAGACTCAGTTTATCCACAATTGACCAAATCTTGTTCACTTTCGCATATAGTCCAAAAAACTAACATAATCCTAAGGTTCTTCCATCACTATTTTGCACGTAAAGACTGTTCCCCGCTTTAGTATCAGATATTATTCCCTTCAATCTGGATGTCATTGCATAGCTTTATATATAATTCCTTAAAATCTTTATATAGAATTACTTAAAAACTGAGTTATCCTAAGTAGGCTTTTTGATTTTCTTGGTTTAATTTTACATTGGAACAACTCTGCACCATTCAACTACCCTTTCGTTTACGAGTGTGTTTGTATTATTTCTTCGAGAATGCTTTGAGAATTTCTCTTGATTGGGCGTATACATTTATCTTCAGGAAAGAACACGTAAAAGAAAACCCACTAGTTATGCAGCTGTTCCAGAGAAAATTGAAGAAAGGTCAAATACTCGTCATAGTTCAGAATCATCAAAAGTATTTTTAACGAGTGGGAAACATACACATTTGCGCAAGAAGAAAACAACACGGAAAAAGTACACAGCTTCATTAGAGACCATGTCTGCTGAGAATGCTGAATTACCTAAACAGGACAAGTCAGTGGATCAGGAGCTTCTGGGACAAGTCTCCGAAACAGTCGAGCTGGTTGTGGTAGAGAGAATCCCTTTAAAGAGCCAAACAAATAAGCGTAAAAAAAGATCACCTCTCGGTGCTACATCTTTGCAGGCTACTGATAATGCCGAGTTATCAAAACAGTATGAGTCAGGGAATCTAGAGCTTTTGGGACTAGTCTGTGAGTCAGTGGAATTGGATGTGGTAGAGGGAATCCCTTTAAAAAACCAGCTGAAGAAACGTAAAGAAATATCTCCTGTTGATGCTACAACTCTTCAGGGCACGGATATTCCTGAGTTATTGGAACAGGATATGTCAGGGGTTCAGGAGCTTTTGGGACTGGCTTCTGAGAGAGTGGAATTGGAGGTGGTAGAGGGAAGCCCTTTGAAGAGCCAGCTGAAGAAGCTTAAAAAAGGATCTTCTGTTAACGCTACAACTCTTCAGGGTGCCGATAATGCTGATTTATTGAAACAGGATATTTCAGGGGTTCAGGAGCTTTTGGGACTAGCTTCTGAGACAGTGGAATTAGATGTGGTAGAGGGAAGCCCTTTAAAGGGCCAGCTGAAGAAGCGTAAAAAAAGATCTCCTGTTAATGCTACAACTCTTCAGGGTACCGATAATGTTGAGTTGTTGAAACAGGATATGTTAGGGGTTCAGGAGCTTTTGGGTCTAGCTTCTGAGAGAATGGAATTGGATGTGATAGAAGGAAGCCCCTTGAAGAGCCAGGTGAAGAAGCGTAAAAAAAGATCTCCTGTTAATGCTACAACTCTTCAGAGTACCGATAGTGCTGAGTTATTGAAACAGGATACGTCAGGGGTTCAGGAGCTTTTGGGACTAGCTTCTGAGACAGTGGAATTGAATGTGGTAGAGGGAAGCTCTTTGAAGAGCTCGCTGAAGAAGCGTAAAAGAAGATCTATTGTTCATGCTGCAGCTTTGCAGTCTACTGATAATGCTGAGTTGTCGAAACAGGATAAGTCTGGGGACCAGGAGCTTTTGGAACAAGTCCTAGAGACAGTTGAATTGGATGTGGGAGAAGGAGGCTCTTTAAAGAACCAGCTGAAGAAGCGTAAAAAAAGATCTGTTGATGGTACATCTTTGCAGGCTGGTGTGCAAATTAAATCTATTGATTTTTCTTCATCCAGGAAGACAACTACTTCTCAATCCTCGAAGACTGCTTCTGTTATTCAAGGTATGCTGTGAATAATATATGATCCGTAAGTGGGTGCACTTGATATAGGTACTATTTTTCTATTAAATCATAATGTTCAATCTGGAATGCAGGTATTGATGAGATGACAGACGATAGTGAAGCTTGTTTAGAAGGGGTATTATCATCAAGCCATGACTGTAATGATAGTCTTAAGATTGTTGACAGCAATGGTGGAGATCCTACATTTCAGGAAAATTTAGCGGACCACTGCTCCAACACCACAACAAAAAGTAAATATTGTGTTTTTTGTTTCCTTCCCGTTCCGTCATGTTCTTTGGAGGCTTCATATCTTTTCTTATATTCTAGTTTAGAATGTTATTCACAAATTGGTATTATGCTATCACTATATTTTTAAGGTTTTTATATTGTTATCATGTTTTTAAATTGTTTTTGTTCAATCCTGCTTTTCTGTAGCAAGTCAGGTATCTCATCTGAAAAAGAAACTTTTAATGGATGACATCGCGTTAACTCAGCTTCCGGAAGTCCCAAAATCACCAAATGGTGGTTTATTAAAGAAGGCACAAAGGAAGAAAAAAGCATTGAAGAAGGTCAAGCCTAATAAACTCAGGATGCCAGGCTCATGCCCCAAACCAGATGGATGTGCTCGGTCTTCTATCAATGGCTGGGACTGGCATAAATGGTCAGTTGGTGCAAGTCCTGCTGATAGAGCTCGTGTTAGAGGAACTAGGAGTTCACACATTAGAAATTTAGGATCTGAGGCTTCTTCTCACCCTTTAAATACGAAGGGCCTCTCTGCAAGAACAAACAGGGTTAAGCTTCGTAATCTTGTAGCTGCTGCAGATGGTGCTGAACTTCTTAAAGTCACTCAATTGAAGGTATTGAAAAGTTTCTCCCCTCAGACACACACACACACAGTTGCTTTTTGATAATTTTTTGTTAAAGCATTTCATTTTATTAATCCAGGCACGGAAAAAACATTTACGTTTCCAACGCAGCAAGATTCATGACTGGGGTCTCGTTGCTCTTGAACCCATTGATGCAGAGGACTTTGTCATTGAATATGTTGGCGAGTTGATACGTTCTCGGGTATGTTCTGTTAATTTCCTTCTTTTTATAGGGACTATAGTTTGTCACTTATGTTTCTTATCTCTTTGTGCTGCTTTTTTTGCTCTGCATTAACGAAGTTGTCTTGTGTATCCCACAGATATCAGATATACGTGAGCGTCAGTATGAAAGAATGGGAATTGGTAGCAGCTATCTTTTCAGACTTGACGACGGTTATGTGGTGAGTAACAAAATGCATCTGATCCTATTTATATCCATACATTAAAGTGGTATTACACTTCTTGAATCCTTTTACTGTACCAACTAAACTTCTCCACTTGTACAGCTTGTGCATCCGATTTCCTCTAGTTTATTGGTTAAGCATTACTTCGCTTATGTTAATTCATTATGGTTCAACAGATTGCATATTTCTTTGCTGCATACGATTTGTATATAAATGACTTGTTGTTTAATTCTCTGTCCTTAACAATATGGTCTAAAGTTATAAGAGAGCGTAGTGTAGTAAATCTCTTCGGTAAGGTTTTTTTTATTTGTAAGGGAGTAGTAAATCTAGCCGAGTACTCATGAATTTTATAAATATTCAATTTCGTGTATGCTATTTAGCATGGGCTGTCATTTTTTTTTTTTTACATGCATTGAGGCATATTATGTCCAAGGAAAGAAAAAATATATATTTTTATCAATCTAGACCTACTAAGACCTTTGATGCTTATCAGTCATGGTTATTCATCAATACATGCATTAGTGCATCCACGGCAGCCTCCTTAAACTTATTTTAGAGGGGCAAAAAAGTGGCTTTTGTAGACTCCCTATTATGTTCCTATCCCTATATTTTACGTTCTCACTCCCTCAACAATAGGGAGCGAAATTAAAGTTTTGGTTTGCCACGCTGAAAAACTTTGAGTTGGAAAGTAAGGAACCCTCAATACAAAAGTGGAATGAGTGAGCAAGTCTCATCTTTTGTGAGAACAGTCATGGAGTCTCTTGATATCTGAACTTTACTATAACCTTATTGTTATCAAGTCTTAGCTCTCTTTAATCACCTGTTGCAAGAGGGGTGCCCTGATGATCTCTAATTATTGCATGGCACGATATCCACCTTTTATCAGTGTTAATGTTATCAATCCCCATCTCAGAAGGTTCCCATTTTCAGTAACAAAAGGTTCTGATAGATTAGTTTGACCTGAAGATTCCAGTCTGCCATGAAGGATCTATTCTGTGTAGTGTCCTCGACCTCAACATCCTTGAAGGCAAGCTTCATTCTTATGTAATTGATGATTTGCAGGAGGGCATTTTAACCTCGACGAGGAGACTGTAATGATTATTTCACATTTTGTTTCATGATAAAAGATTTTGAATTCCTATCTAGTTTGGAAAACATTGATGACAAAAATTAAAATCAGGGTATATCTGCAAAGTATATCAAATCATGAGGGTTTATATTTATATCTTCGATATTTCATGATATTTTAACATGTAATGGACAAGTACTGGTGGTTTTATGTATCTCCAATTTATTTTCTTTGACTCTTGGAATGCCTAAAAAAAGGCATATGCATATGTCGATATTTTTTACCATTATTAGCAAATGTTATATCTATTAAGAAAAAGAAGATGGTGCTATTAAGGGGTATGATATTGGTGCTGTTTATTACTTATGGGGAACTTAAATGATCATTTCGTTAAGAGGCTTAAGTACTTCAGTCACAGTTTTTCTCAAATTTTGTACCATCGGGATTATTGGGAATTTACAATTTTTGTCCTTGTTTGGCATGTCATATACATACAGGACAGTACGCAACTTTCATGGTTTACTTTCAAATTAAAACTTATACTACCTTAAATAATGCAGGTTGATGCTACAAAGCGTGGTGGAATAGCAAGATTTATCAACCATTCATGTGAGGTAATAATACTGCCTAGAACTTAATGGGGGATTATAATCGATGCACACATGCATTTGAAGATTGTTTTACTCGTCCAGGAGATAATATGGAGATTTGTAAAAATGTTCTTTACTATTTTTTTAAATAAAAATTAAATGTTATTATTTTCAGTAAAATGTTTATGATGTGATTGATTGAAAGATTCTTAGTAAAGTTTCATATGAATGAATTAACTTAGTAAGACTTTAGATGTTTAAGTAAAACTGATCTATAATAGAGAGGGTTCCTAGTTGTTCTATAATAAGAGAGGGTCACGATAAATTCTAAAGATCCCGTCATGGCGATTATTATCCAATATTAGCGAATCCTTAGGAAGGTAGGGTCATTTGTTAATAGGATTCATGAGATTCGTCGGGTTTCTTCTAATTAATCGTAAGACATGCTAGTCCGATGATTGAAGGATAAATGGGAAATAGAAGAATGAGGGTCACGATAAATCCTAAAGATCCCGTCATGGCGATTATTATCCAATATTGGCGAATCCTTAAGAAGGTAGGGTCATTTGTTAGTAGGATTCATGAGATTCGTCGGGTTTCTTCTAATTAATTGTAAGACATGCTAGTCCGATGATGGAAGGATAAATGGGAAATAGAAGGATGTTTATGAGCAGTTTGGGAGAGGAGGAACGTGAGAGAGGATTTTTATTTGTAGGTTTTTTTACTCTTTCAGTTACCCTTGATTAGATAATTTAGCCTTATTTAATTGTAATGGGATCTATTCTCTGTCATTCAACCTGCTTCATGGTCTCGGGATATATGATTGCTCTTTTTCTTTGAACACTTAATGCAGCATGTTATAGGGATGGTGCATAGGAAGAAAATCTCGTCGCGCGTCATTCGCCACTGATATTTCCTTTTTGTTGCATTTTTACTTGCAGCCTAACTGTTACCCCAAGGTTATAACTGTTGAAGGTCAGAAAAAGATTTTCATTTATGCAAAACGACAAATATCTGCTGGTGAAGAAATAACTTATAATTACAAGTTTCCTTTAGAGGAGAAAAAGATCCCTTGCAACTGCGGAGCTAGAAGGTTAGACTAAGTTTCTTCACAACTAAAATTTTCAGAGTTTGTAATGTTTTGTCGTGTAGTGAAATGATTGCTTTCTTTTTTGCTTACAAAACCTGGGTGGCTTCTCCTGATGTTACTTTTGTTTCTTTTTCCCAATCAATATTGTTACCTTACTATACAAGTGTCTGCTTACACTATTTTGGCTTCATGAAAAGTCGGAACTTTTTAGACCTGCAACAGAGGCACATGAATTTTCTTTTACTGGAGCCATCTTATACTCTCGTAAAAGTATAGAAGAGAACTTCATTTTTCTCTGTTTTACTTATCAATGAATTATTCAGCTGCTTAACTGTGCTCTGCTGTATTATTTATCCTTAGGTGTCGTGGATCAATGAATTAGGAGGCATGTACACTTGGTATGTTTTTTCCTAATGATATTGAGTTCCTCTTCTTTTTTTAATTGTTTCATGTGTCTAATATTGATTTTTTATTTTTTATGCAGATAGTTCTTTTTGAAGTCTGTTGCTTTTATTGCTGATGTAGATTGTTTTACTGTCGGAGGTATGCTGTTCTCCCATGTTTTAGGCACTGCCATTTTATATTTCTTCACTGCAATTTGTGTTCATTTCCCTTCATATTTTTTAATCTGAAATTGGATTTTAATTACAATGTCGGTAACATATGCCAAATTGCAGTTATGCTCTATAATTTGATATATACTTGGATGCTTGTGAAAAAGAGGGGAAGGGAAAGGAAAAGAAAGATCCATTAACGAGTAATTTGGCTATCTTGTTCGTAGCCCACGAACTCAGATTCAATTATTACTGGGAAGGGACCAAGTCATAAAATTTAGAAAAACCTGTAAAGAAAATCATTGGTGTGATTGCGATCCGCTTGGTCTGGTTCTATTCTGGGTGATCTCGAAAAAATAGTGGATTATCCTTGATCGTTCGAACTCGGCCGAGATTTTTAAGTCCAGTCGGATTGGCTCGGAGTGGACCTGGTCAATATTTTCTTGTGATAAACAAATGACAATACAGGTACTGATAATTCTTTGAGTGAAAATAAAACTCTGGACCAACTCAGAATCGGCTGTGCTCAGTCCAGGTCCCGAGTCCGAGTTTTTGAACCATGTGACTGATCCTACTCCACTCTTGATTGAGGTGCAGTGAAGTCTAATTTGTTTGGTCAGTTATTAATTTTTACCACTCTAAGCACAAATCATAATTTGGCCATTCTCTACTCTTTTCTGTTTACAAGAAACATAGAAGAATTTGTTTGTTTTTGATACCTTGGAGACTTGGAGTTGGTCGTTTCTAGGCTAGTGAAGAGAGAAAAAAGAGACATTGCAATGAAGAAAAAGGTATGAAACTTTACTTCACTGTTGGTGTAGTAATAATGGCTTGACTTATCGGGAAGGAAAGATAAAGACTCGGAAGGAAAGAAGAATTAGGTTGTTTTTTTGTGATGCCTGAATTTCACCGCTCGCCCAACTACTTCCATGAGGCCGTTACAAAGCCCACTCTCCCCACTCACCGTTTAAGTCAAGATAATTTATGGCAAGTGGCCCATGTTGCCCGTTGGTTAAGAATTAGGGGGGTTGGGATTGCAAATATCCTTATTTGTGTTGGTTTGCTTCCTATTTTTGGTTAGTTTCACGAATTTTGTGACAGTTCAAAGAGGCCTGAATTCTGTCCCAACAAAATATTTCTGACCCGATGTTGAAGCTTTGTTCATTATCCGAATAGATTGGAGACTGTCCGAGCATAAATCTTATTTTCTCGTTAACCCCACTAATCTTTCTTTTGAAATGGCTGACATGTCATTCACTATGAAATTATGCGTGTGGATAGCTATACGTGGCTTGCTTTTCTTTTGTTTTTTTTTTATTTTTGTTTTTTCTTAACGATTTTCCATGATTGCTGTTGTCTGCACCACTTGATAAGCAATTTTAATTCATATCTATGAAGTTGAAGAGCTCATTTACACTCTAAATCGGGTTATTCACTATTCAGAGATGGCACTTTGTTAGCATTTGATAATTCAGAAAAAATCAGAATGCTTCATCCTCAAACTAAAAAATAACAGCTTCTAATTTAATCACTTTATGGTTGTTGTCTTCCATTGTATAAATATGAGTATTTTGAATTTGACTGAGTTGGCTTTTGATTTGTGTTGGTACTTTTGCTATGTCTGAACTTGTGATGATCGAGAGTATTAGGGTTGATTGGGATGTTGCGCTGTGGTGTTTCAGGTTATAAAATTGTCGGTGTTGAACATGAGTAGGCTTTTTGGTGATATTTCAGCTCGAGAATCTTGTCTGCAGTCTGAGATGGCGGAGTTGGTTGTTCATATGCGTGCATGTAGGTGGTTTTTCAGTTGCAGATGAGTTTCTCCACTCAAATTGTAAATCGGTTTATTCCTTTCCTTCCATACATGGGGGCAGAATAACAAATTTCTGTAGGGGCAAATACCTTCTCCCGTTATTTTTTCAGTGAATATTACACATTAATATAGAAAAAAGGGTCACCCACAAATGAATAGGGTGGTCCTACAAATGCTCACGCATTGTTTTTTCCCCAAGAACAAACAAGTGTTAATACTTAATTCAATTTATTTACCTCTTCCTTGTATGCTTTGGTGACCCTTTAACATATTTAGCAGTGCACATCTTCCAACATTTAATGTTTCATTTTTTGGTAGACTCCTTTATGTTATTTAGTCTCGCCCTTTCCATGTGTGTATGCATCATGTAACCCAAAAATACAAATCTGCCCCAAATCACATCTTACTATTGTAGTATTGTGTCTTTTTTTCCTTTTGTTTGGCTCTCACAATCCTTAAAGCTAGTGATGATAGAATGTGTTCAAGGTCTCTTGGTTTTGGGTGTCATTTAACCTTTCAATAAAAGCTTAGAGAGTTGCGTGTATGTGTTTATAATGCTCTTACTGGACACTTTTGCATGATGTCTAAAACGACATTTTCAACTTTTATGCAACTGTAATTGTTTTAGGGATGCATTAAATAGAAAACTGACTATTCGACCATCTAGTCTGTTTGGTGTTGTACCCTTGCGAACAGTGGGATTTCCCCGATCTTGGTTTGAAATACCAAGTATAAAATAGCCGTGCCTTTAAGCTAGTAAAGCTACTACTAAACCTCAAATCCATTATTTTGATATTTGGCTGGGGTATACCTTGAGTCAGATGTCAAGATACTGAAAAAGGGAATATGGTTCGGTCAGATGTCAAGGTACTGAAACAGGAAATGTGGTTCCTATATTCGACGCTCCTTACACTTTTTGAGTTTTTCCTTCGATGTTCCAGTTGCTAGAAGGATGTTCTGAACATCTGTCTAGTTCTGTTTTCTTATTCTTTAGGCATTACATTTGAGATTTTCTGAGAAACTACGTCCTGTTTTTCTGCATGCAGGCACAGAATCGATATCTTCAACTCATCCTTGCAGACTAAAACTGAGATATATATAGCTTCTGGTATGTCTTTAATCTTTTTAATATCATCTTTTCCCATCGTCAATTCAAAAGCCAGTCAAAACAGTAACTGCAAATCGCCAAAAGAAAATACAAGTGGAGATATGACACCAAAATGGGGTAAACAGTATGGGGTGTTTCAATCCCTCTCTCTTTTCTTATTAACTTCTTGAACCGTCTGGTGCTTTAAAGCCCTTAGAACACTACAAGAAACACTCTAATAATGCTGGTATAATTTCTTAAGACGGTGAGCGCTGAACCTTTCAATAGATGAATGACGACACACCATTGGAAGGGTGTCCCATGCGTGAAGTGATCTCAAAAGTTGACCGAGTTTGCAATTCCAACTTTTGCAGATATGCTCTTATTAGTTATCAAAATCGCAGCATGATGCTATGGTGAAAGCCGTTACTGTCAGGCTTTGGGAGCCTATTTAAATTGTTTGAACAGGATGTCTTGGTGAAACCCATAATTGTCAGGCTCAGTGAGCCTATAGATGTTCTAAATCGTAATTAATGTGTTTCAGTAGAATAAACAATCGAGCCAGTTGAGGAATTATATCTGGTCCACCAAAGATATAGCTACTACAACTGCCTATTTTAACATTGAGATACGCTCTATAAAAGTAACTGATGATCCACACAAATATCTCCCAAGCAACTGTGCGTTTGGAACATGTTTTTTGGTTCATTGAACCGACCTTAACTCAAAGGGAAGAGTAGTAGGGGGTTTTCACAGAACTTTGAAATCCTTTTGGATGCCGGTTCGAATCCGGCAGGTCGGTAGCTTATTTTGATAGATGTAAATGAATTCTTGTTATTAGGCGTAAAGGCCAACGGACCTAGGATTGTAAGTCCACTGTATTTTAAGCCCAAACTCTACCTTTTCAGCTTCCTGTGATGCAGTGGAGTGGGCTCATAGTCGAAATATTCAACAGAACTGTTGGTCGACTTTGAACTGAATCAAAAGGGTTCAAGCTGTATTGTATTCGTGTAAATGACGATGTATTAGAGTTTTGAGTTTGAGTTTTTTCTTCATATTTGCCATTACACGCTATTCTTTTTTGCATGTATCATGCACTCTATTTGCCATTATGCATGTGGAAATTGTGGTGCATCACTTGATAATCAACATTGCATCAATGGTGATCAAAGTTTATTGCAGATACAGAAAGGAACATGATGGTCAACTTGATTCTCGATATAGCTTGATGTGTATATTTGAAAGAAGAAGAAAAAAATGTGTAATTTCGAGTCATCTTAATAAGTTTTTTGTGTCTCATATCGATAGTGACTATATGAATAACACTGGATTAGATGAAAAGGATACGATATAGAAGTAATGTTAATGATATCATTTCATGTCTTTCCTACTGTATTTTAAACACAAGGAAATTTCTTAAAAAACAAATAAGCTTTACTTGCAGAGTCCTGGAACAAGATATAGCTAGCCTGTGTTGTTCTCAGGCAGTCACGCCAATATAGGCGTTAAAATTAAGAACGTCCAATTTGAAGCTGGCAGTGGGCAGTTACAGCAAATTAGGGAGATGAGGTATGAAGGGAGATGGCCTGAGCATATCTTATTAGAGTAGCTATTTCTTCTTAAAACCAAATTAGATGAGCTTTGCCACAGTAATCTTTCCATTTAAAAGTCAGATATGCTTAAAGTCATTTTGATTAGATAACGTTGCAAAAGCCAAAACTCAAGTGGAGAGCTAAAATACAATATAGGAAGCAAAGCATTATTAGGTATTATAAGAGCATCTCCTAAAGTGCCTCACTCACTTGGGTGAAAAAAATTAAATCCAAGTGAGTGAGGTTATATTTCTTCTTCCAACAGTACCTCACTTGTTTTTGTTTTTTTTTTTTTTTGCAGGCGCCTGGGGTGTCTGTTTGTTTTCTAATCGGGCGCCTAACAGCAAGATTGAGCCTTGAAAAACAAGACTCAACCTTACTTTTTGAGTTGAAAAATTAAGTGAGTGAGGTGCTATTGGAGTTCGAAAATCCTACATGATACCTTGAAAAAAGCAGTCAGTGAGGCTCTTTAGGAGAGAAAAATCAAAATTTGAAGGACAATGAGCCAAAAACAAGCAAAAGTTTTGATGGTTTGTTGGTTCCATCAGGCAAGAGTCCAGGAAACAAACAATGAGCTGTATCCCAACCCACATGCGCTGCTAACTCCTCTTTTGTAAACCAAACACATATATTCTTCTCTGACAAAAGCAAAACCTCTTTTACTTATAATATTAGAAACTCAAAACCATGACTGAACCTAATAATAGTAAGATACCTCTCCTTCTCACTCCTTCATCATCTTCATCTTCATCTTCATCTTTATCAGGAACATCTTCATCCATCCAAACCTTGGGTAACATCATCGTCTCCGTTGTTGGTACTGGAGTCTTAGGTCTCCCCTTTGCTTTCAAAGTCGCTGGCTGGCTCGCTGGCTCTCTTGGTGTCATCATCGCTGCTATATGCACTTACTACTGCATGCTCTTACTTGTATGTTGATGATGCATATATATATATCTCTTTCTTAGTTTTAGTTTTAGTTTCAGTTTCAAGTTTATATCTTTACTTATTATTATTATTACATAACAGGTTGAATGTAGAGATAAATTACAAACAGAAGAAGAAGGACCTATAACTCAACAACTTCAAACATATGGTGATTTGGGTTACAAAGCTTTAGGATCAACAGGTCGATATTTAACTGAGTTTCTTATTGTTATCTCGCAATGCGGAGGCTCTGTTGCTTATATTGTGTTTATAGGCCAAAACTTATCATCCATATCAAACCTTTCTTCATCTTCATTTGTGCTTATACTCATACCCATTGAAATTACTCTCTCATGGATACGTTCGCTTTCCGCATTAGCCCCTTTCAGTGTATTTGCTGATATCTGTAATGTATTGGCTATGAGTATGGTACTTACGGAAGACCTTCAGTTGTTTGATGATTACTCAAATATAAAGGCTATAGCTAGTATTGGAGGGTTGCCGTTTGCGGGAGGGGTGGCAGTTTTCTGTTTTGAGGGGTTTGGGATGACATTGGCGTTGGAAGCTTCGATGAGAAAGAGGAGTGGGTTTAAGAAGGTTCTAGCACTGGCATTTGCAGGTATAACGCTAATGTATGTGTGTTTTGGCTTCTTTGGTTATTTGGCGTATGGAGACCAAACAAGAGATATCATCACACTTAATCTTCCTAAGGACTGGTCAGCTACCGCCGTCAAGGTAAACTATCCCTTCAGTACTTTCTTAGCTATTATAGCGATTTAGGCTACAAAAGTCCTCTCCTTTTTCCTTGCATTTTACAGTTTATGCCAAAAAGGATGAAGTAAAGGTGATATTAAGTATATAATGATGTTGATGTAGGAAAAACTAAAGTTATTCAAAATAAGACATCTTCTTACAATGGCTTGTTTATCTATATTTCTCCTAAGTATGACCTTTTCGATTAAGATGTTAACTTAGCATTTTATTTATAGTTAAAGGCACTTTCATTTCAAATATGATATCTCCCAATGGCTTGTTTATATAATACTAAACTGAGCTACTTTTCGACGGACATATCCCTCTTATCAATTTGAAATGTGAAAGAGTCAATTTAATACACTACGAACTGAGGTCATTGGTTCCTCAGTTTTAGCATATCCTGATACAGATACAACTAAGTTGTATAGTTGATAGGAAAACATAAAAGAGAGATATTTGGTTAACTGAGGAACCAATGACCTCTAAAACAGTAGATATTTAGTTAACTGGGGAACCAATGACCTCTATAACAACAACTCCTGCTGGATTACAAAATTAGTCCCCTTTTGATAATGGTTACTCCCTCCTTTAATAGGAGTTTGATTACAGCTTAACTACTACAAAAATAGGAAACTTATTACCCACTTCCAAACACTTACCCATGTTTAAGGTAATTCCTGCTATTTAGTCCTCAACTATCAACTAAGACTCTGTTAATATCTCCCAAATTTGACGTGTTAGACTAAGATGTTTAACTTAAGATTTTTTTTATTGAATGAAGATGATCATCATGGATGTAGTGTAAATTTTTCATTTGATGTTGCTTTGCAGATTGGACTGTGCGTGGGTCTGACATTTACATTCCCCATAATGATGCACCCGATTCAAGAGATAATAGAGGCAAAGCTTAAGGAGGCATCATGGTTTCAGAAACTTTGTTTTAGCAATGCAGGGGAACGGTTTGTGGTTTACATGAGCCGCGGTGTTCTGGTGGTGAGTTTAGCTTTATTGGCCTTATGTGTACCTGGCTTTGGCATTTTTGTGTCCTTGGTTGGAAGCACCGTTTGTGCACTACTCTCGTTTGTATTTCCAGCCACATTTCACCTTATCCTCATGGGCTCCTCTCTTGGTATTTGGAGAAAGGCTTTGGATTACATCATTTTGTCGAGCGGCCTGGCATTTGCCTGTTACGGCACATACAACACAGCTGTGAGCAGCAAGTTTTAAGTCAAATGGCTCTCTCCTAGACTGAGATCATCAGAAATTAGATAATCTTACTGACTTGACTGGATGAATGTGCTAGGTAGCACTAGGATGAAGCCGATGAACACATATACCATCACAACAATGTTGCTCTAGTATCAAGATGTCTGTTCACAGATTAGATTGGACGTTTTAGTGATCGTAGAGTCTTTCTTTCCCCTTGTAAACCTTCCTGAGTTTTTCATATTAAACATCTATGAATAGAAATATATATTTCTTGTCCTGTCAATATATGTAGTTAGTAAAGAGGTATTGATTTTATATGAAGAAGAGATGTGTTGTCTGAGTGAGAGAACATATGAAGTTTAGCACCATAGTGGCTAGTGAGATCTAAATCATCTATTAATCATCTTGGACTAAAGCTGAGTATGAGAAAGGTTGTTCATGTGACTGGTAGCGGCTGTTATAGATATGCTCATGAAAGAATAAGACTTTAGAACTACAAGGAAGGAAGGCTACAGTAAGCTTCTTCTAATAACTTGTTTGATCAACCTCTTCCTTTTAAGTGTATAGTTACCTATATTTGTATTATACAGGACAATCATACGGACACTTACATCAGCTCGCGTGAGAAAGTACTTTTCTCATCCTATCTAATGTAAGAAAGACCTCCCGACGTCCGTCTGATTATACTTAAGAAAAACACGTGTTTTTCCTGATTTTGACTTTTTCAAGTTTTTGGCATTTAAGCTAGCAACTTATTGGAAATTTCTTCTTCTTTGAGGCTGGCTTTGACGGGACCGACATACAATAGGCGGTGTGACCACGCCTCCCACGTCATTATCCATTGCTTTGCTTTTATTATTATAGTGGACATAGTTTTTTTAAGAATAGAAAACCTCTACATTTGGGGTTTCAAAGGAAGTTTCCTTTACGCGCATAACCCACTGAATGAAGATTTTTCTAGTTGTTTTAAGACTCTTCAACTTAAACCAACCAAATAGATATTGACTCTTATAAATACGCAAGGAAGATAATCTCAACTTCCCAATACCAACAGAAGCTATTGCACTTCCAACTAGAACACAAGCCTCTCTTTTTTTCGCATTATCTTGTTTCTGTTGTACCTGTAAGTACATACTTCACATCCACCTGAACTCAGTTTATCTGTGAATAATGAAGACTGAAATTGTTCTTTCGAATATATCAGATTACGAGGGAGATGACTCAGGCAGTAGTCATAAATCATCACCACCACGAGCAGCAGGAGGTTGGTCTCCGAAATCTGTGTTTCAAAGACTAGCCAGGAAACTTTCTCCCAGTAATAGTACTAATAGCAATAGGTCCCTTCATCTCAACAATGACCATACACTACTTCCCTTAAGTAACACTGCCATATCAAAACATCGTGAGCTCCAGCGCGTATTCTACTGTTTTGATGAGGATGGAGATGGTAAGATATCTCCTGCGGAGTTGCAGAGTTGCGTTAGGACTATAGGAGGCGAGCTTTCTACTGCTGACGCTCAAGATATTGTTACTTCTACTGACACAGATGGAGATGGATTACTGGGGTTTGATGATTTTGTTAAGTTGATGAAAGCTGACGGAGAAGAAGAGGAGAAGAAGGATTTGATAGAGGCATTTCGCATGTATGAGATGGAGGGTTCCGGTTCTATAACACCTAAGAGTTTGAAAAAGATGTTGACTCGTCTCGGAGAGGCCAAGACAACTGAAGAGTGCAAAGCCATCATTTCTTCGTTCGATCTCAATGAGGATGGTGTTCTTAGTTTTGAAGAATTTAGAATTATGATGCGCTGAAGTGTTTTGTTGGCTGTTTTTGTTGATCATTAGCTAGTTGTATAGTGTATACAATCGCTCTTATTCATTGTAATAATACTGTCCAAACGATATATACATCCCGATTCTTATTATTCTCATTCTCATTCTCATTCTCATTTGGTTTCTTGTCAGAAAAGAGTCGTCGAAGGTTTTCTTTGATTGATTTGAGTTGCAAAATACATCACACTTAGTGGGTATTTATAGGTGTGTTTGAGACACCTCTTTGTATCCCTTTTGGGTTATAAACTTAACACATAATTTAACTCACACGTTAAGAGCACCTCCAACAGCGATTCCGGTTTACCATACCGGTATTCCAGAATCGAATACTATTTTCGTCCAATAGAGAATTACGGTTTTTCTCTTGGGCGCTAAAAGGTTCAGCGTGCAGCAGAAAGCGCCAAATCATTGGTTAGGCGCTTAACAAAATATGTCGAATATAATTTTATATTGGGGATCAAAGTTGTGATGGAAGAGGGAGCTAGCTGTATTTAAAAGTTAACGGGCGCTCAACAGTTCAGCGCCTAGGCGATATGCATATACTTCTCGCTCAGTTCATGTTTCGCATACTTTGGAGAAGTATAGGAATGAGTATGTTGAACCCCGTACCCTTGTTGGATAGGTTTTTAGCAAGAGTAACAACATACCATGTTGTTGGAGGTACTCTAAATAACACTCTTGGTATTCTTAACTTAAACACACCACTCACACATTAATTAAAGGTTCTTCATCTCCTTGTAACTCAAATACATTAATTTTAACACACCGTCTTAATGCATTTCTCCGTTTTACAAAACATCGTCCTTAAACTTTGTCTTATACATCCATTTAAGTCCACTAAATTTTTTGGACTCTGAACGATATCGATTACTCACATTTCTTCATCCATCGCACTGATTCAAACTTTGCCATTGAATGATTCCTTATATTTTGTGGTTTTAACTTCATGAAAGCAATGGTCATGTTTGAACTCGACTTAGACGTTTGTGCTTCAAATCTTCTTGGGCTAGATTTTGGAGTGGCTCGACTTAAAGGTGCGGGTTCAAGGTCTTTTTGCCTTGAAGCATTCAGTGATTTGTTTTTTCACCAAGTCAGACTGAGAGGTCTTCTCAGTGATTTGGAGTAACTCATCGCTCGCACTTGGAGATGCTGTTTTTCACCCCAAACTGCCCTAAAAATAAAAACCTCCAACGAGAACGAAACCATTGATACTATCTTCGCTGCTCCAACGAGAACGAGTCATCATCATCATTAGAAACCCTAAACCCTACTTCTATCTATCTATCTATCTATCATGAATGTGGAATTAGAAGAAGAAGGAGATTTGTGCAAGTCGATTCTTGCTCGATTTGGCAAATCAACTAAACCAGAAGATGAACATCTTTGTGCTGCCATTGGAGCAATGTATCAAACATTTCAAGAGCAGAATCTACCTATCAAACCAATTACTTACTTCGCTGAAACAATTTCATCTCTCAATCGTCTCTCCAACTCCAATGAACAAGACCCAACAATCCCATCTCTTCTAACACTACTCTCAATACTTCTCCCAACTATCTCACCTCCACTTTTGAGAAAAAAGATTTCTTTTGCCTCTAAACCTCTTCTTCGATTCATAAGCTGTAATTCGTCTGTTCTATCTCTCGTACCCGCTCTCAATTGTGTTTCACACCTCGTCAATATCAGTAATGGACTCAGTTGGTCTCAGATATCACCACTATATCAACTTCTTTTGGACTTCATTAATGATTCTCGACCAAAGGTAATCAACTATTGAATGCCCCTTTGCTTTGATTCATTGTTTATGCTTATGTTTATGTTTATGTTTATGATTTGATTGATATTAATAGGTGAGAAATGTGAGTCATTCATGCCTTGAGGGTGTCCTACAAAACTATCAAAAATCGTCCGTTTTGATACCGATGAGTCAAGGGATTAGAAAAACCTTTGAAAGGTTTCTACTTCTTGCAGGAGGATCCAATTCGAAAGATGGGGCACAAGGAATTTTAGATACTTTGGATGCCCTTAAAATGTGTCTACCGCTTATGTCCATGCACTCTGTCACACCCATTCTTAAGAACTATAAGTCCTTGTTGGAATTACGTCAACCCCTTGTTACTACCCGTATTTCTGATAGTTTGAATCAACTCTGTATCTCTTCGAATTCAGAGGTTGCGCCTGATGTGTTGCTCGATCTCTTTTCGTCTTTAATGTCCCCCCTTTCCCTCACTCAGATGAATGGGGATACTATGACTTTTAACGCACGCTTGCTGGATGTCGGTATCAGAAAAGTATATTCCTTGAATAGACAAATATGCGTCGTTAAGCTACCTGCTGTGTTCAGCGCACTTGGAGGTTGGTTACTTCACTTTCTTTTCCCTTTCCATAGACTAATGTAATGCCATTATATATATGTGTGCTGAATATTTACTTCTCTGGGTCATGACAGAAATGTTGGCACATGAGCATGAGGAGGCAATATTTGCAGCCATGGGGGCATTCAAGAGTTTAATAGATGCTTGTGTTGACGAAGGCCTGATCAAACAAGGAATTGATCAGATTGTTGTGAATGAAGATGAAGGCACACGAAGTTCCGGGCCAACTATCATAGAAAAAATATGTCTAACCATCGAAAGTTTACTTGGTTATCAGTACAATGCAGTCTGGGACATGGCGTTTCAAGTTGTTTCGGCAATGTTTGATAAATTAGGTACTTTTCTTCTCGCCTTCAACTCTTATTCCCATAATGTATTAACATATATGTCTTAGGAGCTAAAGGCCGTTAAGTTTCTCAAAATTCCATTGTCATAATTAATGTGTCACTGGTCTTATCCTAATTGCTGAGGTCGCAGGCACTTCGTTATTTTTTTGTGTACTTTGGGGGTTGCTCATGAAGTATTTTATTGTAACCCCTCATTACATACCACCTGTAAATACTAAAGACAATAGTGGGCGCCACTCTTATATTTCAGTTTTTTTTTTTCCTTACAATTTAGTAGTATAATCTCTATGTTGACTCTCAGGAACACATTCCTTTTATCTGTTGAGGGGAACTCTTAAGAGCCTGGCAGATATGCAGAAACTAACAGATGAAGACATGCCTTACAGAAAACAGGTAATTACATTTTCCACATTATAGCATAATTATTTGTAACTTTCATTATCCCCAGTAGTAGTTAATTAAGTTGGATGCAGTTTCATTTGAGCTATCATCCAATGTCATTTGGAGCTTAGTTCCATTCTCTCAAAAATTGAGATGATTGTGTCTCTCTGTTTTGTTGATACCGATCGTCATGGTTGCTTATATTTGTCTGATACAAAAGTTTTTTTTTTTTTTTTGTGTGTGAACATACAAGAGTTTAGTTATTAATTAATCTGAACAAACAGTACGGTTGGATCCATTGGTGAAGTAACTAATGGGTACTTCATGAGCTACATCAATTAAGCCACAATATTCCATTACCTTTAGGTGTTATACATTTGCTTGAAGTCTCTTAATTAGTTACATAAACGTATGCATAGTTTCCAATCATTGGTCTAAAATGGATGTTGTATTTATCTGCAGTTGCACGGTTGCATTGGTTCGGCTCTTGGTGCTATGGGACCCGAAAATCTTTTGAGTCTCGTACCTCTTAATTTGGAGTCCGAAGAATTATTTGAGGCAAGCGTTTGGCTCTTTCCTATTTTGAAACAACATACTGTAGGTGCCAGTTTAAGCTTTTTTACAAAGTCAATTTTGAGCATGGTCGGAGCGATAAAGCATAAATCTCGTCAGGTACGAATCCTGTCTTGCTAAGGTAATTTCAGATTCTTCACTTAAATACGGTTTGCTAATTGAATGCTGCGCATTTGGCAGCTCGAGCAAAAAGGACGGATATTCTCATCGAGGGGGACGGAGGCACTTGTGTATTCCTTATGGTCATTGCTGCCTGCCTTTTGCAACTATCCTGTAGATACTGCTAATAGCTTCAAGGGTCTTCAAAAGGCATTATGCTCTGCACTTCGTGATGATCCTGATGTACGTGGAGTAATATGTTCCAGTCTGCAGATTCTCATTAAGCAGAACAAAAACGTCCTGGAAGAAAACAAGGATCTGCCCAATAATGAAATCGGCATTTCGGAAAGACGCGCTAGAGCCTATTATACACCACAAGTAGCAGCTGATAATTTAAACACACTGAAGTCATCTGCTCAGGACTTCTTTTTAGTCCTAACTGAGATTTTCTTGGGTTCTTCAAGCGACAGTGGTGGAAGTTTGCAGGTACCTCTCTATTTGCTTGTCTCCTGCCCATTGATGAATAACTTGTTCTTCCGTAGTCTAAACAATGAAACTTCTAGTTGTCATTAGCGTATGCTTCAAGTTAACTTCAGGGGCTTATGAGTTTGATAAGCTTGACTTTTCCTTTATTTTTCGCAACGTCTCTTGTTGAACCACTGATATGTATTTTTTATTTGTTCTGGAATTAAAAGTGCAATCTCTTTGTATCTATTTCAGTCCACAATTGGTGAGTTTGCTTCGATCTCGGATAGAAGTGTGGTCAATAAGCTTTTCACAACTACAATGAAGAAACTTTTGAAGGTTACTCAAAGTGCCGTTGAAGGAGGGAGGCCTAAAAACTCCAGTGCTATGCAGGTTGACTGCCCAAAAAATGAAAATTCACCACTGCTTGCCAGGTTGGCGCTTTCATGAAAATTAGACTAATAGCTTCATGTTCTGTTCTTTATGCAGAAGTGTTTCTATAAATAATAATAGGTTTTCGGCTTCGTGATCATATATGACAGTCTTGCCTTCATTGAGCTTGCAGGGCACATCTTATGGATTTGGCTGTGTCGCTGTTGCCTGGCTTGAATGCCAAAGAAATTGATTTGCTATTCATTGCAATTAAGCCTGCCTTGCAGGTTTGTCATCGTTTACACACATTGGAAAGTTTTCTCTCGTTTTCGTCAAAAGGCGTCGGCTAGAATTTGCTAGCTTAAAAGGAGTTAAAGACTAAACTTGCCATAACTTCTCACATTGCAGGATGATGAAAGTTTGGTCCAGAAAAAAGCATACAAAATACTATCAATAATTCTCAGGGTATTACTTCTTCTTTCTTTTCAGCTTGTAAATTTGTAGTCTCGTCCATTGTGATTTGAGGCATCTTTATAATGCCAGTAATGTTTAGTGTATTGCAATCCCACTTATAGCTGAGGCCATTATACTTCATATTTAGGAAATAATACTATCAAATATATTTCTTCTAGTCTTTGCTCTATATATTTATTTCTTCTAGTCTTCTTATCGATTTTCTGTGCCCAGGAACGCGATGAATTTCTTTCGTCTAAGCTCAATGATTTACTCCACTTGATGATCGAAGTGCTTCCTTTATGTCATTTTTCAGCAAAGCATCATAGACTTGACTGCTTATATTTCTTAATCATCTACGTTTCTAAGGTTACTCCAAAAATTTATTCTCTTTTTAGCTTTAATGGCAATGCAACTCGTTTCGTAAACAGAACATATTTTGCAGGATGCATCTGAAGAAAGGAAACACAGCATTATTGGTTCTTTCCTAACTGAAATTATACTTGCGTTGAAAGAGGTAATTTGTATTCCTTACAGATGGTAATAGAAAAAATTTCAATGTAGTCCTGTAAAGAAAATTATCCATATATTGATGATTTCCATCATACTTCTAATGATGTGGTATGCTAAATAGATTGATTTGCTGCATTTTCGTTTTTTTGTTTTTAGGCGAACAAGAAAACAAGAAATAGAGCATACGAAATGCTTGTCCAAATTGGCCATGCATGTGGAGATGAAGGGCAAGGTGGCAAAAAGGAAAATTTGCATCAACTTTTTAACATGGTATAAAGTCGCAAACTATATATTAAAGTTGCAGTGTTGTCTGTAAAGCTTGTGTTGGGTTTAGAACTACTGTTCTTCTAAATGCTTGTAGTAGCTCAAACTTTCTGATGAACGTATCAGGTAGCTGGAGGTCTAGCCGGTGAAACACCTCAGATGATCAGTGCGGCAGTTAAAGGCCTAGCTCGCTTGGCTTATGAATTCTCAGATCTCCTAACTGCAGCATACAACGTGCTCCCTTCTGCATACCTCCTCCTGCAGAGAAAGAACCGGGAGATTGCCAAGGTCCTTGACGTACTTTTTTGAGATGCTTGTTTTAATTTTATTCCACAATTTAGTTTATTAATCACATCTCCTTTTCCCGTAGTACTTATTTATTTATTTATTTGTTCTGCTATTTTTATCTTCTAATTTCCTAAGTTTTATGATTAATGCAGGCTAATTTAGGTCTACTGAAGGTCCTGGTAGCCAAATCACAAGCTGAGTGGTTGCAATCTCACTTGAAGACTATGGTTGAGGGGCTGTTGAAGTGGCAAGATGATACCAAGAACCATTTTAAAGCCAAGGTTTGCTTTGCCATTTTCCCGTTCTTTAACATGGTTTTAAGATGAACATCACAAACAGAAAATTAGGTCATGAAATCCTTTGTTCTTCCGTTGCCTCTTCAAGGAGTGACCTCAATCATATAAGCGCTATTAGAACGTCAAAATTGCAGTCAGCTAATCAATGTAATTAGGATGTTTACAATTATGCTTATTTAGGTGAATCTTCTATTGAATTATCTTTGGTCATCCACATTTTTCTTTGCCTCCCGCAATGGATTCCTCGGATTCTCTAATGGGGGGATATTTGGTTTGAAAGATAATTCTATGGCTTGTGAACTTCAGGAGCAAATAAGCAAAAGTACTAGTTTTAGTAACTAAGGTGTGGTTTTGTCAGGTGAAGCTCCTCCTTGAAATGCTTGTTAGGAAATGTGGTCATGATGCTGTTAAAGCAGTTATGCCCGAAGAACACTTGAAACTTCTCACCAACATAAGGAAGGTCAGAATTATTTATCTAATTTAAGTTTCATTTAGTATGTGTGAGCTTTTATTCCATGCTGCTTGAATTTGTCTTTTCATTAATCCATGCAGATCAAGGAGCGGAAAGAAAGAAAATATACTGGCAACTCCGAGGTGGAAACTAGATCAGTTCACTCAAAAGCAACTACATCCAGGTATCTTCATTTGTATATGTTAATAATTGCATATTCTGATAGTCTGTTTTTCATCTTGTGATAATCTTGGAGATAAGCATGCGAAAATATTTTGCTAAAGCTGCAGAAAGAAAAAATTACTGATTAGTTGGATTTGTTTTTCAGGCTTAGCAAGTGGAATCATACAAAAATATTCTCCGAATTTGGAGATGAAGACTCCGAGAATAGTGACACTGAAATAGGTTCTGGACGTCTGACTGCTTCCTCCGAGTTCAACTCCAAAGCTTCCAAGTTAAGGTCAGTAGTAAAGACTTTGATGCAGTCTTTTCTAGAAGTAGCTTTATATAATTGAAACTTTGAAGACAAAAAAAAAAATGTAAAAATTCTCAAATCTTATCCATGATCTTTAATCTTGGTCAACTCTACAAACAAGTTGGCGACCTTTAGAGATTGGTGAATCTGAATTTACTTTTATTTACTATTCAGATCTAGACCAAATCGTCGAGCACTTAAGAGCTTGCCGGAGGAATTTTTTGACCAATTTGAAGATAATCCACTTGACTTGTTAGATCGTCAAAAGACTAGGTCAGCACTCACCTCTGAGCGGTTAAAACGTAAACAAGAATCTGACGATGAGCCAGAGATAGACTCTGAAGGGCGCATGGTGATTCATGAAGGGGAAAGGCCCAAGAGAGACACATCCTCCAATGCAGATACGGATACAAAAAGTCATGTTGGTAGTCGCGTGTCTTCAAATTCTCAAAACCACAAAAAGCGTAGGAGAACGTCAGATTCAGGATGGGCATACACAGGGAAAGAGTATGCAAGCAAAAAGGCAGGTGGGGATTTGAAGAAGAAGGATAAACTTGAGCCATATGCGTACTGGCCACTTGATAGGAAGATGATGAGTCGTAGGCCAGAGCACCGGGCAGCTGCAAGGAAAGGTATGTCAAGAGTGGTTCAAATGACAAAGAAACTAGAAGGGAAGAGTGTGTCCAGTGCACTATCCGTAAAGGGTCGCTTGAAGTTCAAGAAAAAATCTGGCAAGAAAAGTAAATAGAGAATACAGTTCAATAATTAGGAAAAGGTTTATTAGTTTCTATTGAGTTGTGACCCAACACACACAACTCTGCTGCTTAATTTAGATTCTGGTCCAAAAATGTCTTCTGCATTTATGCAAGGTGTCCCAAATCCATTATTTTGAATTTTTGTAATTGTATTTGGGGGCGGCGTTGTTTATTAATTTATTTGGGAAACTATTGATGAATTATGGTTGGAATGCAATATATTGTGTAAAGGCAGAAGTACACGCACGCCAGAAATATTTTTGTTTATTGTATTTTCAAGGATCATACATAGTAATCACTTGTTTATTTTGGACCAGTGTTTTTTTACGATCTTTCTCAATTGTTGGAAGCTACTGCATTTGACCGGATAGATTGTTGATTCTAAAGTAAACTTAATTGAAATAGTAAGACTTGTTGCCTTGTCAAAAGCTTAACTATCAATGCCATTGAGAGAATGTTCAGTGTTGCAAGTATTTAGTGTTTTATCTAAACGCCTTTTGTCTCAGAATTTGTAACGCCAACTGGAGTGTACCTAACGTAATTTTCTTTTGAATATAAGAATCACCAACTTTGGTTCAGGCGAACTACAAACTAAAGGTCTGGTGACAAGTACCAGTAGGATGTAAAATGAAGATCCAATTTACACAGAAATTCCCATCACAGTCACAGCATAATAATCCACTATGAGGAATAAAAATTGTTATCAGCCCAATAGATATAAATCAAGCATGACATTAACAGCTCCATATTTTGAGAAGACGGGTATGTTAGGTATGTTATTTACATATAAATAGTTACACTCCATTCATAGTAACAACGATTTTCCGAGGAGTTCCATGGTCCCGGTGCTCACACAACCATATACCCTGAAACAAAAATAAAACCAAGGAACCATGAGGAAAGTGTCTCATCTACAATTGATTTCCTGCATAAATATAACTAATGTCCAAATGGAGAATGTTGCTCTTGCAAAACATAAGATGCAAATGTTACGGGGATGAGTATTCACTATTAGGATGATGGAAAAGAAACTATGTACCGACAGAACACACTACAAAGTTTATATACAATCGACTTACGTAATATTAGGCTTCATTAAATTAAACCTGTGGATGGTATACTTGAGTAAGGTCAGAAGACATGCATCTAAATATGTTTCAGAAATTAAAATTCTGACTTACCTGCCAAGTCCCCAAATTGAGCTGACCGTTGGTTATTGGAACACTGCATGCATAAATTGTATGAGTAAGAGGAAAATTAGATTTGGGAACAAATTAGCCTTTTCGAATATAAACTGAGTTGGAGTAAACCATACGTAAGGGTGCACCCAAACATCGATGATTTTATGTGTGCCGGCATGTCGTCAGGACCTGCGAAAAATGGCATTAACCAAATTAAAATTCACCAAAGGGTGTATCAAGATAATGAAACAGGTATACCACCATCCATTGATGACTAAAGTTGTTCGGGTTTTTTAACCTGTTTTATTTCTTTTTTTCTTTTCTGTGCGTGAAGATCAGATTAGAGGGAAAAATCGAACTTTTCTTTACATGTAAAACAGATGTTTGTCATTTTCAATGAGTAAAATCAATTGACATGATTTCCAATTGAACTCCCCAGAACAATGCGCAAATGAAACGGTTGCAAAGACTAGAATCGATATTGAATTCTTACGAATGAAATACAAGCAATGGACTTCCATAATATAGATGATCAGATGAGTCCAAGCTCTACTCCAATCAGACGGCATAGGTAGATAAGGCCAGAATAGAAGGTTTATGCATCCTTATATACATGGAGCATAGTCATAGTCCTACTCTGGGTGGTTTGGACTTAAAAATACTACCTTTCGGCAATGAGACCCATGAAAGACTAAACCTGGAAGAAGATCCAATGCACGCAAGGTTGAAATAAAATGAACATGGAGCTTATAAAAGGAAGACAGATCTTGGATGAGCTAGTGATATGTATAAAACTGCGACATGAACTTTGAACTCCTTCATTAAATGCCAGGATTGAAGGGGTCTGGTTGGGTTTCGGTCCGGTTTTGATATGATTATCCGATTTCGATTTCGGTTCGAAAATTTAGGAACCGAATATTTCGGTTTCGGTTTAGGTTTTAATGCCAAACCGACCCATTAGCCCTAGTTAGGATTCATAGATCCAAACAAACTAAACTAAGACTGTGTTTGGATGCAAAGTATAAAGTTACTTTTCTGCTTTGCATAGTCAAAAAGCCCAAAGACATGTTTGGCAATACACAATAAAGTTGCTTTGTAAAGACAAAATGTTACTTTGTGAGAAAGCTCAATTTTTTTACTTTTTACTTTATGAGAAAATGCTTTGGACACCGCGTCATACGAGTCTCCCTATCTCTCTCTCTATCTCTCCCCCACGACCTTTTCATACGAGTCTCTATTTCTCTCCCCACAACAAACATTAGCTTGCTCTCTTCAACATTTCTCCATGGAAGCCCAAAGGTACCAAACAACTTCCTCGCAAGCCACAACCGCCATCAATACTCTAGACCAGATTTCCTTCTCCTACCATTATTGACAAACATCAAGATCCAAATTCCTTAAACCGGTCAACGTCAACTTTGTTATGATTTCCTAACATCAGAAATTCCCTACAAAAATCTTAACTTGACTCCAAAATCATAACATAATGAGAAATTCGAAACAGTAGTGTTGTGGTGCTCAACCCAGTAAAAGAGCTCGTACCTTGATATTATTCTTAGTATATAATTTGACATAGGTGAGGTCAAAAATGGTATTGGTGTCCCTTTTATTCTTCAAATGGAGAAATTTTCCAGTTAGCTTTACCAAATTGATATAGAGATGGGTCTTTTTTGACGACCAATTACTTTACAACCATCATCTCCACCGGTCGAGCAAGTTTATTCTCAATTTGCAATCCCAAAATATAATTACAAATATCTATGCTTGCAAAACTTCAAATTGAGGAACGTAATCACGCCCCAAATAATTTTGTCCCTCTCCAACGAAAGTCCTCACCGTTTTCCATGAGCAATGTTTGCTACCCCTCAATTTGTGATTTTTTACAAGGTGTACTATCTCTACATGGCAAACGAACTTTCTTACTTTTGGTCTGAAAAGTACAATGTTTAGTAAACAAACTTTTTATCTATCTACTTCCACTCACTTTCCTTCAAAGTTACATTTTTGCTTTGTCAAGTTTGCTAAACACAGCCTAAGAAATTTCAAAGGAAACTAAAGTCTTTTATTAGCGACTCAACCCTAAACTAATTTGCCTCTACAATCTACTATTATAATTGGAAAGTTACAGAGGAAAATAAGGTATGATTGAAATAGTAAACCGCGAAGAAGTAGAACATGATCCTAACAAGTTTGTTGTGGTAATAATAAAAATCAATACTATTAAGCCGATTGCCCTTATAGTATTCGCGGTTCGCCATCCCTCTTTTTGGTGGTCCCTCCGTCCAATAATAATGTGACACGTGTACTTGGTACGTCTTTTTTAAAGAGTTTTCCTTCTCTCTCTCTACAGTTACTTTAACGCCTAAAATCTCTTTGTCTTGAATATTAAGAATCCTATGGGATTGGGAGTCCAATACTTCAACAGAAAATGAGACAATCCTTCAAAAGTCTAAACCTCTCCACCGATAATTTTATTTTCCCTTTCTCCGTCCCTTCATTACTATTCAACTCAAGAACGTGGAATCCTAATTTATCAACAATTGCGCAGTCTCTCTCTCATGAATGTGATTTACAAGAACCAAACTGTCATTCAAGATCACTTTTTTTTTAGTCCCAGAGAATCATCAAAATTTAGTAAATTATGGAATTTTTTTTTGTGAAAGTTGAACATGGATAACACAAAAAAATAAAAATAATGACATGATGGGGATACAAATTCTAGCCTAATAAAATTTAACAGGTTTGAAAAAAGAGCCCTACTAGTAATAATACCTTCGAGTGTATGCTTCCAGGGTGCAGCCCTTCCCTCTGGAACAATCCTATTGAGGAAAGTCTCAGTGTCATCGCGGACATCAGAGTCATAATTCTCATTAATGGTGAGAGAAGCACTTGTATGCTGCACTGATAAGAGTAAACCATATTAATACCTACCACTAGAAGAGAATAAATAGATAGATTGAGAGTAAGTAAGTTACATAGGAAATGTGCAAGTCCATATTTGAAGCCTGACAAGTCTTGATCAATCTCCTTTGCAATCTGAAACAAATAATTAGTTATCACTAGTAGATACAAAATACAAAATACAAAATACAAAATACAAAATCAAATCCAACTCACTCACTCACTCACCTTAGGGGTGATGAGGTGACATCCTCGTTTAAGAGGGGACAGAGTGATCGTCTTCTGAGCCCATTTCGTCTCGGCCATTTTCAAGCTCAACTGCGCTCTCACTGATATAAATGCTGCTGTTGAAGAAGAAGAGCCAAGCAATACCCAGCTGCTGGATGTGGCCATTCCCACACCACTAGTAAAAAGAATGAGCTATTGGAGATGCTCCAAGAGAATATAGTGTTACTATTGGAGATGCTCCAAGAGAATATGAGATATTATTGGTTATTAGTATCCGGACTCTGGATGGAAAGAAACAAACAAACAAGCAATCAGCTGAGCTGAGGATCATCCCATTGGGCAGTGATGATGAGAGCCACAATTACAAACAAGAGCGCAGTACTATTATGGTTATGGTTATTCTTGTTACTAGTGCTTTCAGCATCCTCCTCTGCTGTGGTCTCTCGAATCGCATTTGGGTCATGCGCCAACCAGAGTGCCCCTCAGGTACTTATTTTCAACTAACAACTGTTGTGTATTACATATTTAATGTATTTCTTGCCTTGTAGCCCATTTGGAATGCAATTATTCACTTTGATCCTCAAGTTTTTATATGGCTTGGTGATAACATCTATGGAGATATTCGACGACCTTCTAAGTTATTTGGGAAGGAGAGAACTATTGGCCCGTGGAAAAATATTCCAAGGTTCATCCCTGCTTCAGAACAAGAAATGCGCTTTAGATATCAAATGGCTAAAGATAATCCAGGATATTCACTCCTTCGCAACAAAACTCAGGTATGTACTTACTTTCCTTGGTGATACATGGGCTTTTATTATTATCTGCGATACTTACCATGTTGTAGGTAATTGGCACATGGGATGATCATGATTATGGCCTAAATGATGCTGGGAAAGAGTTTGCTGGAAAGAATGTCACTCAAAGGCTTATGTTAGATTTCTTAGGTGAACCCCAAGATAGTCCAAGGTACATTAGTGTGACTTATTGCTTCTTTTGAAAACTTGTTACGGGTGTATTTTTCTCATCAGACTTGTGTATTATAGGCGCAAGCAGGCTGGTGTGTATAGCTCGTACATGTTTGGACCCAAAGGGAAGCAAATCAAGGTCTGGGTTTAATGTTTTCATTTATTAACGCCTATATGGCTTATGCTTTATTAGCTCTATATCAATTTGACTAACTGTTTTGGTGAATCTGAATAACGTGGTTCTTCAGGTTATTCTGTTAGATACCAGATATCACAGAGACCCTCTTCGTAGTGACGGGACTATTTTAGGGGCTTCCCAGTGGACTTGGTTCGAGGAGCAATTAAATGGACCTAAATCAGAGATTACTGTCATCGGCTCTTCTATTCAGGTACTTCATAGTTTTATCGTTTTGGTAGTGACTTTATGAGAGTACTTGCTCTTGTTTTGTCATGACTGGCTTTATTATTGTAATGTGATAGAAGAAGGAATTTTTCTGCATGATATAAATAGGATTACAGAATTTTATCTGCTTGAAATAAATAGTATTAGGGTACTTTTCTGCATGATAAGAAGAACTTATCTTGAAAACCACAGAGTACAGCGATATTGGACAAGGAATCCATAGTAGCAATGAGAATAAACAGGACATACACTAGAAGTACTTCTGTAGGAAGATGAAGCGATAGCGGGAATGGTAGGGGTGGATCGAACACATCTTTAGAGTGAAGTAAAGCAAGTTCTCACAATGACCATTAGTCACTTTACTATTCCACTAACATTTACATAACTAGACGGTAACAGTCAACTGACATAAGAGAAATCAAATGAAAGAATACTGCAACTGCTAACACTCCTTCGGTCCTTTCAAGTTAGTGTGTAAATCTCGAGCACACCCAATTCGGACAATGATCCGACCAACTGTCCCTTGCTAACCCCCTTCATAAGTCCAACTACAAACAGACTAAAAGAAGTGAGGGAGAAAATATAAAAGTTACCCTGGTCGCGGATTCCTTACCTTCAGCCCTGCTTACCCTCCTAAAACGAATGCAAAAGTCATTAGTCTGCAACCTCCCACAAATGAAGTGTATGTTTCTTTCAATATGCTCGTCCTGTCGTGCTAAACTTTTTTCACAACAAAGTTGCTTAGGTCCGCATCAAATCTAAGTTCTCATAACAACAGTATAAGCCACAATATATTGTCATGTATCAACCAATATTTCTGACATTTACATTTCTAATGAAAAATTGAAGCAGCAAACATATCAAGCACATATTGGCATCTAACCAGGCTGACATTTCGAAAATTTAATAGTTCAATCCTTGTTTAAAAGATAATATTGATGGAGCAGTTTTTGTAAAGGAGATTTATGAGATTCTTACGACTGCCAAAACCAACCCGTTTGAGCTACGTCTAATTATTTCTGTTTCTTATTTCCACATTCTTCGTATACCATACAACAAGCTGAGTTTATATTTAGGTATTTTAGAACACCTTCATGCTCTACTGTACTTATTTACATAAATTTTCTTTGTTTCATCATGTAGGTTATATCAAATATATCTGCAACTACCGGCCCCTTATTTTATTTGGAATCTTGGGGGCGTTTCCCAAAAGAGAGGGATCGTTTGTTTAAAATGATTGCAGACAGTAAGGTGAGAGTTTAGCTATTAGATATAAATAGCAAATCCTTCACAACGATTTGATTTCTTGTTTGTAAGCAGCATATACTTCCATCTAGTTATCTCTTTCCCTTCAAATATGATTTGCCTTTTTTTATCCTGTTACCTGAAACTTCACATGTTTCATATGCAGAGAGATGGGGTGTTCTTCATAAGTGGGGACGTTCATTTTGGAGAGATATCCCGTTTCGACTGTGCTACTGGATATTCACTGTATGACATCACTTCAAGTGGACTTACTCAAGCAGTAGAAAAGGCAATTCCGCGATCTCTGGTTTTTCTAGTGAGACTTGGCGCATGGCTGACGCCAACTACTATGCGATTAATTGAACCAAAATGCCGATGCAAATCATGCACATACGGTATACTTCTGTTTATAAAGTAATTATTTGTGTTTATCCTCATAAAAAGACTCCCCTTCCCTCACATTTTTTTTTGAAAGGCAAATGTGAGCTCATATTTTTTCCAGTCTTCAATTATCAGACATTGGCTAGAACCCTTGTTAACCCCTTCCCTCACATTAATCACTTGTGCACCTTACTCTAGGTATTTGAGGTGGAAGATAGGTTCCAACATACCCGGCTATTCATTGTTCTCTATATATTTTTTTCAAGAGGGTGAGCATTTGATCTTAATGACCAAGATAATGATTTTATTTCAGGCCAGCCAAACTTCGGGGCAATTGAGATAGACTGGGGTGCTTCCCCAGTAACCTTGAAGGTTGAAGTGAGGGATTTGAACAGTAGCCCTGTTGCAAGTGTATATGTTCCATTGTCGGAGTTACGAAACAAAGGCACAATTCATAAGTCTCCTATGAAGGCAGGAGAATACAGGCGATATTGTACTCTTGAAAGCAATCTACCATGGATCACCAGAATCCGCATCACTTTTCTATTCTATTTTGGTTTAGCTGGTACGTCTTTTTTTGCTTGTTTAGAATGTTATGATCTTGGACAAGATTGCACCATTCTTCATGTAGTTTATCCACTCTCTCTCTCTTTCTCCCTTCTCAATTTGACAGGGTAATTGCTTACTTGTTCTTTCTTGTAGGTTTTCTTTTTCTCGCGGTCATGCTCATATTTGTAACAATATGGAGTAGCAGAAGACTTGTACGCAAATACAAGCTAGAGTAATGAACCTTCCGTAATTTAGGTGAATGATTTTTACTCAACTCGGATCAGCTCTTGAACTCCCAAACATGAAATCATACAAAGGAAATATAAGAAAATAGTAGCTGTTGTTGCACTATTCATATTTTCATCTAGTGTAACATGTATACAATATTTATTTATTTTCATATTTCCTGCATCATTTGGTGGGCACTAGGCCTTTGGAAAGCCCAGTTATATCTCTGTCTGAAAGGAGGACTTGGACTAATAATAATAAAAAGATGAAGAGTCAAGAAAGACGCGTTGTTGAAATTTAGAGTCTCCTAAGAGAAACGTTTAATATACGGATGACAGATTGTGAAAGACACCAAACCCCATCTTCTTTCTTGTTCATGGATGAACTTGTTGTTCTTAAGATAATATCTCTAAAGAAACAACAACAACTAGTCTAAAATAATGGAGTTTTCAGCTTTCTTTCTTCTTTTGTTGTCTGTGTTGTCTGTTAATGCCCAACAAACATACATCAACAACAAACAACTTGATTGCTATAACTACAAGGAAAACACTTCCTTCAATAATGGCTTCTTCTGCTCTTCTTCTTCTTCTTCTTCACCTTCTTGCCTTTCCTATCTTACCTTCCGTTCTCAACCTCCTTATGACTCTGCAGCGGAGATTGGATACCTCTTGAATGCCCAACCTAACTCTATTGCTCGAATCAACAACATCACTGATGTTGATAAGATCCCTGTAAACACTAGGATCATTGTTCCTGTCAACTGTTCTTGTTCTGATACTGGTTTTTACCAGCACAACTCATCTTACACCTTGAAATACGATACCGAGACGTATTTCATAGTTGCTAATGACACTTATCAAGGCCTCACCACTTGCCAATCACTCATGAACCATAACCCTTACAATGACCGGAAGCTTACTGTAGGGATGGGCTTATCTGTGCCTCTCAGGTGTGCTTGCCCTAGTACAAACCAAACTGCTGATGGTTTCAAGTTCTTGCTCACTTATTTGATTACATGGGGTGAATCTGTTGCTTCTATTGCTCAGACTTTCGGAGTCGATGAACAAACCTTGTATGATGCCAATGAGTTAGATTCTGATGATAATATCTACCCTTTTACTACATTTTTGGTTCCTCTCAAGAATGAACCCACAAAGATCACTGATAATGCAACCCCTCCATCGCCTTCACCTCCACCACCTTCCTCAAACCTACCTGGTGGTGATGGCAAATCTAAATCCTCAAAGAAATGGGTTTTCGTCGGAATTGGAGTTGGTTTAGTTCTCTTAGGCCTCTGTGCAATTGTAATTTGGTATGTGTGCACTCGTCGATCTAAGAGAAAGAAGGCAATTCCAGTAGCACGGAAGTTTGTTGATTCTGCAGAGTATGTAGCTGTACTCGAAAACAAGAAACAGACCCACTCTGGCGACGACTCTGTTCCTTCCGGAGGTGTTCGGCATTTTATCGACTCTCTGAGTGTGTACACGTTTGAAGAGTTGGAAAAGGCTACGGGGTATTTCGCAGAGGACAAAAGAATTAAGGGATCTGTTTTTCATGGAGTCATTAACGGTGATAACGCTGCTATAAAGAGGATGAGAGGGGATGTCTCCAGTGAAATCAATATACTGAAACAGATTAATCATTGCAGTGTAATTAGACTATCTGGTTTCTGCGTGAACGAAGGGAACACCTATCTAGTTTACGAGTTTGCTGAGAATGGATCCCTCAGCGACTGGCTTCATGCAACGAAGTCTGAGAGCTCTTGTCTTGAATGGAAAGAGAGAGTTCAGATTGCATACGATGTAGCGGACGGGCTTAACTACCTTCATAACTACACAAATCCTCCTTACATCCACAAGGACTTGAAGAGTAGTAACATACTCTTAACTGCCAACTTTAGAGCCAAGATTGCAAATTTTGGCCTAGCGAGAACATTGGACAATCAACAAGGAAACCTGCACTTAACAAGGCATGTGGTGGGTACTCAAGGTTATATGGCTCCAGAGTATATCGAGAATGGGGTGGTCACTCCAAAACTAGACGTTTTTGCATTTGGAGTGGTGATGTTGGAGCTCTTATCGGGCAAAGAAGCTGCCAATGATGCAAAAACTGGAGATGTTTTGCTGTGTGCATCAATAAAGCAGGTGCTTGAAGGAGACAATGTGAGGGAGGAGCTTAGGGGTTTCATTGACGCATCCTTAAAACGGGAGTACCCTTTGGATTTGGCTTTCTCCATGGCACAACTGGCTATGAACTGTGTGGATAAGGATCTGAATTCTCGTCCAACAATGGCCGATGTGTTCATGTCCCTATCGAAGATTCTCTCGTCTTCGCTTGATTGGGATCCATCGGATGAGCTTGGGCACTCTAGGTCACTTGGCAGTGGCAGGTAGAAACGTATTCTTTAAATGATGTAGGTAGTATGAACTTTGTTCTAGTAGAGTCTTCAGGATATCCATAGTATAAACCTTCCATTAGAGGATTTGAAGTTTTCTGTAATGTAACATTTATATTGTATTGATATCGATCATTCGCAGACAGAATGATATTATGCATCAGAGTGGGAATATAGTGCATATGGCTGCTATCAACATTTTCATCTTGCTTTATGTTGAAATTTTGTGACAACCCCTTTGCCTGAAATTTTGAACTTATGGTCATGGTCTGTAGGAGCTGCCACTTAGTATCTTATGGTGTAATATTATGCTTTAGTACGCTTGATCCTACTGTTATAGTTTCATCCCTGTGTTGTTGTCACGGCCCATCCCGGGTCTGCCTCTACAGTGCCCGGAGCACAGCGGAATAAGGGACCGTGCGGCGTACACGCACGTGCCGCCAGCGTGTACCGGCCATCTTCACTGGCGCGGTGCGCCAGTAGAATCGAACCCACGGATGCTAGAGCGACATCCGGATAATCCTGGATACTCGTGAGGGGTCATCGAATATGTATTCGGAATTGGCAACAACGCTGAAGGTTCCCTCAATAATCCCTATAGCGTAATCTCTCGTGACTCGTACGAGGTACGGAAAGCACACTTGTCCTGTAGCGGATCAGAGTAGCTCGATATGCCGGGTTTCAGATAAGGGACTCATATATGAAGAGCGACGAGCCTGGACTAATTATATTGTCCATTTGTAAGGGGCGGTGCGTCTCGGGTAGCCCGTGGGGCATAGCAGCGCCACATAAAGCCCTCTTTGGAAAAGTGGCCCGCATTGCGAGGCAATGTCCCCTAGCCTTCCTTAGGCAGGGTCCTTGATGACCAAGCATTAAAACTATTTTAGTCATGGGGAGGATTAGACCAAGGTTCCTCATTAATATAGCTACTAAGTAAATAGTTAAATTTCAAAAGGAAACGTTAAAACTGGAGACGAAACGTACTGGCCCTTTTCCCCCCCCCTTAACCGAATCCCTTTTCGACGAAACTTGGCATACAACTATATTAGAATATAGAGAACATATATCAAAGGTCAGATCTCAAAACGCTCAGGTGGATTTGCCCGGCGTTCGGTAGGCCGTCACAGTTGTGCTTCCTTTTTACCTTAGCGGATTATTGCATTGCAGTTTAACATTAACATTAACATTAACATTAACCATTACTGTAATTGTATGAGTTACTAGATAAAATGGTCAAATTTATAATGTTTGTAAGTCCTTCCTTGCGGGTCGTCACTTTTGTCATGGTCTGTTGTTTAGTCTAGCCGTATAATTAAGGCAAACCCACCTTATCTTACAAGCAGGAGACTTTGGAGTTTTTCGCTTTTCTATCTTGACTTGAGACTTGAGTGCTTAAATAAGTATTATATGAACCCGGCTTACGGCTTATGTGAGGTACGTATGCACCTATCTCTACACGAGTCCCCTCTAAAAAAACCAACCTTCCTTTGGACAAAATATCCAAACTACTACCCATACATGTGCATGTGAAAGTAATGTGCACATATGCAAATGTGTAGGTGTTACCATGACATATTGGTCCATCCACGACGATGCCATTTGATAATTATATACCTTATGTCACTTAGGTACATGAATCCTTTTCTCAAGTAATTTTGAATTTATTGAAACGCTAGTCATTATTAGGAAATAATGGTCAGTCGACGACAATGCCTTCTAATGCTTCCACGCTTACTATTCCAGTAAGACAATAATTAAATATGCATATGTTTAAGCAATAAAGTTCATACTTATTTTTCCTCATATTATGCTTGAAACCACAAATGATACACTTATGCAGGGATTTGCAACATATAATGAACACTTACAAGGGATGCGTTATATACAACTACTTCTGGTCACATGCACTTTCTGCAAGTCATACCTATATGTATAGGAAAACCTCGTGAACCATGTTGTATCTGTATTGCCTCTAAGTGATAAATGACTCATTTATCACACTTTCCAGACTTGTCACCTAACTGCCTAAACAACTATTATATGTTTTCGTAGGGTATCTCTTTGGTGTTCCTGCTAAAGTTAATCATCACACTCATCAGTTAGTTGTGTGGAACTAGTCTTTAGGAGAGTAAGTTAGTTGATTAGGCCATGGTTGTGTGCCTCAGTTGTAGGGTTTAGTGCCTCTCTTTATGGGCTTAGTTTCTTCCTGTATGCCTATATAATGGCTTTAGTCCTTTCATTGTAGAATCATCAGTTTATTCCTAAGTGTTTTCTACAGTTCCAACCTAATTTGAAGATGCTCTGAACATGATTTTGCATGAATCATCACCGTGAAGATGTGAGGTATTCGATAGATTTGTGTTGTTCTTGATTGTGACGACCTACCGAACGCCGGCCAAATCCACCCGAGCGTTTTGAGTTCTGTCCGAATGTATTTGTTCTTTATATCCTAATATAGCAGCACGCCAAGTTTCGTCGCAGTCGGATTCAGTTAAGGGGGCGAAAAGGTCCAGTACGCTTCATCTCATGTTTTAACGTTTCCTTTTGGAAATTAACTATTCACTTAGTAGCTATATTAAGGAGGAACCTTGGTCCGATCCTCCCCATGACTAAAAGAGCTTTAATGTTTGGTCATTAAGGACCCCGGCTCATGGACTATCTACAAGGGATAGTTATGAGTTCTCCTAGGCCTAGGGAAGGCTAGGGGACATTGTCTCGCAATGCGGGCCGGTTTTCAATAGAGGGCATCATATGGCGCCGCTATGCCCCGCGGGCTATCCGAGACGCACCGCCCCTTTCAGATGGACAATATAAATGGTCCAGGCTCGTCGCCCCTTGAGATATGAGTCCCTTATGTGGAAACCGGCATATTGAGCTACCCTGATCCGCTACAGGAAAGGTGTGTTTTCCGTACCTCGCGCGCGTCGCGAGAGATTACGCTGTAGGGATTATTGAGGGAACCTTCAGCGTTGTTGCCTATACCGAATACATATTCGATGACCCCTCACGAGTATCCAGGATTATCCGGATGTCGCTCTAGCATCTGTGGGTTGTATGCCACTGGCGCGCCGCGCCCGTGAAGATGGCTGGTACACGCCGACCGCGAGTCCGTGTACGCCGCACGGTCCCTTATTCCGCTGCACTCCGGGAACTGTAGAGGCGGTCCCGGGCTGGGCCGTGACATTGATATTGTATTTTATATCTAAGTAGTTAGTTTTAACTATATCAATTGTGAATTTTCTGCTAAAGAGTTTCCTTAACACTTAGTGTAATTCTTTGTTAGGCATTCGATGAAGCAATTTTGTAGCTCAGGCGAAGAATCATACAAGTACCTCACTTTGATGTGACTGCATTCACTATCTTCCCGTTTGCACCAACTATTGGAACTTCATATACCCTTGTGGAATGTGTTGCATGACAGTAGAATATAAGGTAAGCGTATGGCAAAACCACAAAGTTATCACCACCCGTCTTTTGGATTGATTCGATGGCAAAACTCAAGAATACATCATTGAATCAATCTAAAAAATGGGTGGCAATAACTCCGTGGTCTGGCATAGATGAGCATATGTTTGCGCCATATTTTATTGTCATGCAACAGTACCACAATGGCGTGCGTAGTTTCAAGGATACAAGGAATATGGTTGTAGTTTGTCACACGCGGATACAAGGATTTCATAACTGACCCCATGAATATTCAAAAGGCAGCAGACCCTCCACCGCCGTTACAGTCTCCACCAACCACAGTCGTCCATGTACATGTGTAATGTGTTAGTGTTTATGGATTTTAAACACTTAACTAATAATACAAGAAAGCAAATAACACTGAAGGAAGATATACAAGAGAAGAAAGCCCTGAGCATCTCCTAAAAGCCAAATCAAAGTGAGTGAGGTTCTATTTCTTCCAAAAGTACCTCACTTGTTGTTTTTAACGGTGCCGTTTCATTTTCTTTTTATTTTAAATAAATTTCATCAGGCTCCCAAGTCCTAGGCGCCCGATTTGAATTTTTTGTGAAAAAACAACAACAATTGGGCGCCCAAAGCTTAGGCGCCCGATTAGAAAACAAGTTGACGCCCAATACTTGGGCGCCAAATCGCGACATACAAAATCTAAGGTTGAGTCTTGGAAAGCAAGACTCAACCTTGCTTTTTGAGTTGCAAATCCAAGTCAGTGTTAGAGCTCGAAAATCCTACATGGCACCTTGAAATCCTTATTTTTATTCAATTTTCTTAATTATAACTCTTGAGTACAGGAGGGCCTTTCATAGCCAAACTAGTTAGATAAATACAAACCCCAACTAATACTCTATCATAAGATCTATACTATCTTGAGTTTGGATGAACTTCATTAACATGAAGCCATAAGTCTTCAAAGAAATGGGTTTTTGTTGAAGTTGATTCATGTGTTCTAATTCTCTTTAGGTATCTACTTTGGCTTGTGTATAGTTGTTGGCCTAGGCCAATTCCAGAAGCAAATTAAGAAGTCTGTTACAGGGCGTGAATATTGCATCTGTTTCACCCAAGGGTGTTCATTTTTCTCATTGACTCTCTTCATGGGTACAAGTTTGAAGAGTTGCAAAGGGCTGCTGGATATTTTTCAGAAGACAAAAGAGTCATTAAGGGAGGAAATGCTGCCGTAAAATAGATGAAAGACAACGAAATCAACATACTGAAACAGAATAGTCATTCTAGTGTAATTAGGCTGTGTGGGTATTATGTGCATGAAGGGAATTATTTATGAGTTTGCAAGAGAATGGTTCACTCAGTGATATCCTTTACATTTGGCATTTGCTATGGCAAGTAGGAAGATACTTGTGTTTAATGCAAAAGGAAATGATTTATAATGGTGATATGGTTTTGCAGTTGACACAATATGGATGAATATTGGATATTCTCTGTGCAGAATGCACTAACGAAAAACATTTACTTTAGATACCTGCACTACAATACTATCCTAAACTTAGTAGACTTCTCTATGATGCTTGTTACACATGGAAATCAGGATCAACTACTAGACATGAGAACCATGTTTTTACTCTAGACTTCCTTTTGAAAGGTCTTTTACCCTAGACACAGTGCCATTGAGTCAGTCAAGTAGTATTGTTTTTAAATGAATTACAAACAAACAATGGTACAAAAACCTTCTAGTGTTGGGTCTCATACTATATTAAGATATTAAGATAAGAATTGCTTCTCATTCATGGATAATATATAGATATAATTTAGGTACAGAAATGCGAATACAAAACTGTAAACTAAAAATGGCTCAGTCTTTTAGGAACACTACAAACTTTAGAATATACACATATACACCATTGTTTTGTTCCCTAAAAAGCATTGAAGAAGAGTAATTTGGATTTCTAAATCAAACATGGTCTGGTGACTTTTACTCTATAGAAGTAATTAAATAAAGATTGTAACAAAAATATTTAGCTTAAACATAAAAACTAACAAAGTAAAATCTCTGGAAAAATATGAAAGACATTCATTAGTAGAAAGGCCAACTAATTAAACTGAAAGCAAAGGCGGACGAGAGGATTTAAGTCCAAATGGGTGGTGACAAGAGACAAAGTAAAACGCGACCTTGTGCCTAAGTTTCCTCAGTGCACAAACTTTGCTTTCACTCCAAGAGCGAAGCATATAGAAAACTCGCTCTTTCAGTAAGCACATATGTTTCCTTTTCCCACAAGTCTTTGTTAAGAGATCTTGCTCATCCTCCTCTTCTAGTTGGTGATGGTGTTGTTCCCAAAGAAGAGGATAGCTCCTCAAGAAAGCTCTTCTGTTGTTGTAATCTTCATGTCTAAAGCTCCTTCCTCTTATCCCTACTTCTTCTGTTTCTAACATGGCTATGGTAATGAAGAAAGTAAAAGCAAAAGTAGCAATGCTGCTGATGAACTGCTGATAAGATTAGATATATAAAGAGACTAGACAGAGGTCCTGGAGGCCACCTTTAATTAATAGTGGAGAATGGAATTTTGCTTTCTTAGTATTATTAAAGATATGTAAGGAGGGTCGGGCCTATGAGGAATGTTTCAGAAATTACGTCGGCCATATGTCTTGATAGCCATACAGCACTCACGGGTCGAGGGTGTAGTGTTTGGATGGGAACATAGGTAGAGATAAGATAGGATTTGGGTTGTTCTTGATTAGTTTTAGTCTCTTTCCTAGTGGGGTCGTAGTCGTAGGAAGCGTAAATGAAAACAAAGAATGGAACAAATTAGGTGCACCAAAACATTACAATACTGCATACACCCCTCTGCAGATTTTGGTTCTGTATTACCATGAACTTTAGTCTTTTGAATGGTCACCACCAAGAGCCAATATATGTAGCATTTCAAAGTTTCAGTAGATAACTTGTGTCTTTACCATAGCATACAAAAGGCTTTCATCAGATAAGTTTTCTTTAAAACTGAAATTTGTCATGAGTTCAAACACGAGAAAGGTATAAGACCCATGAAAACAGTCACTACTCTTGTCTACACTACAGCCATGCTTTCGTTTTGTCGCATCTTTACCATATATCAGCATTCCTCTATCAGAAATGTTTCTAGTATCACTACAAATCCTTGTCTAGTCCCTACCCCATGTTCAACAACATGGTTGGCTTCACCATCCACATGTGAATCCAATATCATAATTAGGACTTGCTACTGACTGTAGTTCTACTCAATTAGTGCAAGCAGAAGTAGATCAATAAACAGCATAACTTGTTAACATACCTGAATTGCATTTATTTACATTCTGTATATAAAGTGTTGATTTGAGGAAACAGTCCAGATCCTATCTATTAAGGCTCAGTAAATTATCGAATAGACACTGTGAAGATGCGGAACAAGTAAATACACCCTGATTCACGTGCTATTGTACATTACCTAACTTATAAAGAATTGGGACACTGCTTCAAGTCTTCGACCCTCAAGCACATAATTAGGACTACCAATTCCAACTGGATTGTGACCCAGAAGGTCAAAAAAATTTAGAGCCTCATTCAACTTAGTGAGTCCAGTCGATAAAATGTCTTGTACCCCTAAAAAGATTTAAGCCTATTTTACAGAGGGAGCAGTACAAGCACTTGGGCAATGCACAGAAAATCCCTTTATAAGCATGATGAGGACATGTATTTTGTCCTCTTTTTGTTTTTCTATCATTAAACTGGATAACTGAGAGAGAGAGCACTCATTCCCAAACCTTCTGCAAAACCTTCCAGTATCTTGAGCTAGACGGGTTTAAATGTATTGCTCGGAGAATCCACTTGTAAGAACAATCATACGACTCCTGTATGGATGAAGAATCAAACCCAACTTTCTGCGCTTTTTCACGCAAATACATTTGGAAGTACAACTCAGCGGGTCTTTTCTCTGCGAGGCATATATAGTGAATGTGAGGAATCCAGTTGAAAATGACATGAGAATTGAAAATGAAATCTAAACTCTAAGAATTGTAACCTGGTGGCCAAGAAAACCATTCATGACTAAGGTTTATCCCCCACTTAGCTTTGGCACCGAGACTTGCTTCTGTTTGAGCAAGCAACGCAGAAACAATAGGTAAAGGAACAGGAGAAGTTTTTTGAGCTTTTATAAGACTTCTTTTGGCAAGAGATAAGAATTGAAGACCACGGTTCTTTCTCACCAGCTCCATACATATGGCCCCTAGTGAAAGAAGCACATCAGCAGTTTTAGTTTAGAAACAGATTTTCTCAGAAAATAGAGCTTCAACTGATTACAAGTGTAACGTATGTGAAAATATAACGAAAAACAAGGTATAGAAGAAAATCAAAGTTCACACATACCGTGACAGAGAAAGAGGCAGCTATCCGCAGGGGCCAACGAACAAGCATATGATAGAGCTTCTTCTGCTTGAAGAAAGTCCATATTCCACATAGAGCTCTGACCACACACTAACGCAAAAATGGACATCCATATATTCCGTGATATATCGTTCTCTTTCAAGCAGCCCTCAAAAATCATGTCTATGGTATTCAAATCAATCTGCAGTTTGTACCTGGATTCAAGATATTTCAGGCAAATCCAGCCAATTGGATAATCTGTCTTGAGTTGCAAACATTTCCTATACTCTTTCTGTAATTTTAGAACATCATCTCGTGCCGCGTAGGCACGACATAGCGACAAGTGTGCAAAAAAAAGATTCCCATCAGGAACTGAAAGCTCTGATGCCTCTACAGCATGCTTGATACAGCCAGCGGGATCTCCACATTGCAAACAGATCTCAGAAGCACAAAGTAGTATATGGAACCTCTGATACTCTGAACATTCTTTATTAGAGAGACTGACATAGACAAGCCTCTCAAGTACAACACATAGATGACGAGGAAATCTCGCTTCGCGTGCTTTTTGTTGAACATTAAGCAGAAGTAAGTATCGTGCATTACAATTCCATGGTTCTTGATGCAAGCATCTGCTCATAATAAGTGAACACGGTAAATGAAAAACTTACGCTAGCATTTTAATTATGAGAAATGGATACATTGCTCAGAGCAGCCACAAATGATCAGCTACAAATTTCTTATTAAATACTTTATCCTTTCAAGGCTTTTATAAGGAAAATCTAATAATCAACAATTTCTAGAAACAGAGAAAAATGTGTTTAATTGAAAAATTGAATGAATAAGATAATTATCAAAAACTTATGTGATTAACGCATGAAACATCCCCATCAAAGTCTTGTCCAAAAATGGGGTCAGCTGAACAACTCCTCTCTTTCGATTGACTTCTAAATGATGACGCCTTCTGTTAATTGGAGTTGTAGCTTAATCAGCTCGAACTGACTTTTAATAACACTTCCTCCCCATCCTATAGGTCCCCAACTGTATGCTTTTTAAGAGTTTGGATTTTACCAGTTATTTAGGGGTGCATATAAAGAAGTCCCACAAAATTTTCATCGAAGCACAAAGACATATTTTTCCTGGACAGCTTACCTCCCAACTTGAAAAACACGTATATAGTTAATTTAATGACATCCACTCCAGGGACATAAAAATAAAAACAGATGTACCTCTGCAGTTGTTGTATAACCTCAGCTCCATGCAGAAATTGATCTTTACATGTTGGGAAAGAGAGCGCGGGGTTGAAGGTGGTGCTAAAGTAGCATGATATGGTTGCAGCACCAAGGATTTCGTATGCTGGTTTCAGGCCTTTGATGACTGGGTAACCAGGAAGGTCCATGACAGAGCACCTTATTGCAATATGAGGATCTTTATGTTCTTTTCTTGTTAACAAAAGATAGCCGAGTAGGTTCCTGCCAGGAGGGAATTCCAATCAGATAAACCAAACGAAATGAGATTTCTACAAGCTTGTATTATCAACAATCTTTTGCTACAACTACCAGCCACTAAGATTTCACATCATCATACCAAAACCAGTACGTTCCTATTACAATATCTACCTTATCAAACCACTGTTGGGGTACATGTGAAGAGCTTTTCTTAGATGATTCACTCCACTCTGGATTCCTAGGCAATGCTCTGATCCATGTCTCAGCTGCAAAATCCACGAGAAATTACTACTTTTAAGAACCCATTGAAAAATTACTTCTTTTAACACCAAAAGGCAGTAAAAACTGTAAGCACCCTAAATGATAACTGATAATAACAACAGCTCTGTTAAAGACGCTCAACTTGCAATAGTTTGAATTTCATTACAGAAACTTACTAGTTTACGAAGGGCAATTACAAAGTGCATCCCAGTAATTTCTGCCTGAGATGTCAGACAGTCGCGAGTAGTGGAAATGACCGATTCAAGCCGATTGCTATGATCTAAGGCATCAATTACAGAGACAATAAAACTAATTTTTGAACTCTTCAATAGTTCCCTTGGCATTTTCAGAATGCTTGTTGTAGTTGATTCCTGGCCCGAAATCCAGTACATTAATTTGAAGATAAAACTTATAGAGGCTGCAGCAGTTGTTTGATCTATAGTTGAAACACTTGAAGCTAGAGTTCTTGCCACAGAGAGTGCCAAATCATGCTTTCCAAGTTGCCACAAACTTACTGCATATACTTGTAGCCCCCTAGTATCAAGCAAACCTAGAATGTTGAGAAAATATATAAAGTGAGTTAATAAATGAAATACGAAATACGAAATACTTAAGATGTCATCTGCTCCTAAGAACTAGGTGAATAGACCAGGCCATAAATACAGTACTTTAGGAGTTCATTCACTCTTGTTAAAAAGGAGTTAATGTAACCAAGTTTCTTCATTCAAAATAGCCAGAGGAAAGCGCCTAAAATATGAATGAGGTAATGACTAATGAGAGCAATCTTGAAGACAGTCAAATGAGTCTCAAGGGAGTCTTTACTTAAGTGTACACTCCACCTCAGAAGACGGTATTAAAGATTAAGGGAAAAAAATTTATCCGTAGAAATGTTCTTGTTAATGAGAAGATCATATTCACAAAGTTTTGTTGTATTTCAACAATTCTAACCTAATCAAAGATGACATTCTAATTAATGGTGGAAATTGACTGAATTTGCACCGTTAACTTTAATTAAATCTTTGATGAGGTTGTAACTATCGAAATGCGATGAAACTTAATGAATATCATCTTCTCCTGAACAAGAACAGCCCACCGACCAAATTTCTATATCTTAATCTTTAATACTATTTTCCGGAGTGGAGTGTGCACTTGAGTGTAGACTTGTAGTGTCCCCAGAGATAGTCCCAAAGTTCTGAATATGCCACCGACCTTATGTTTGGAATGTGGGTTTTCTTTTCACGTTCAGAGATCATCAAGCAGACTGGTCTCAAAATTAATACATACATGAAAACATAGAAATGTGAGTCACTCAACTAATGTCCCCCCCCCCAACCCAAGTTTATCTGATCTTGTTCACTTACAAAACTGTATGGTTGATAAATGGTTTTGATTTGTTGATCAAAATGACACTTCTATAATACCTATCTGTTCAGAGAGCCCATCTACGAGAAAATAAAAACCACACTAGGAAGGCAAACCATGACTTTAGAAGAAGATATACATTTAGCATCAATTGCAAATGTCCTGTGAAATGTAGTTCTTTTGCAAAAATAAAACATGCCAAACAGAAGCTTAAGGGACCAAGGGTATAATTTGCTTTGTTAACACACCTTCTTTCTTCAAATCTTCACATTCACGCGAAGCGTCAAGGGCATTACCCGCCTACATAAAACATAAAAAAACTGAATAAAGCCTACGATATAAAATGATTATCATCTAACAACCCATATTCACAAGGTTTGGATCCTTTATACAAATTGTGTTTGAATAACATATGGATTTAGCATCTTGCACTCATAAAATTGGGTACAGTTCGGCACTTATAGCTGAGTGGATCCCTTTGAAATACACCATGCTTTTCTTGCTAATAGGCTATAACATTTTCCCAACGCATATTTATATATTCAAACAACGGTCTGTGACTTACTGAGGAGTAAGATAGTTTTTTCCAACCAAGGGGGGTTGGTGCAACAATTAGATCAACGTCTCATGATGTAGAGGTCCTGGGATCGAACCACCCCCAACAAGGGCCACCCACCAAGAGTAGCATCCTGACTTAAACGAAGCATGTGGAGTGTGGGCTTTGTAACGGCCCCTAGGGGAATAGTTGAGCAAGTGCTGACAAATTATGAACCTGTGACTCTCTAGTTTCAATATAAATAAGAAAATTTTAAAAATAGTTTTTTCCCCCAATAACTAAGGGGAATAAATAGGACGGCATGCTACTTCCTTGACCATGGACCAACTCTAAATTGGATAACGGTGGGAGGACTAAGATAGAAAAATATAGTGACGTAGAAAACTAGGGGAAATAATTAGGGGACTGCATGTTACCCTGACTCCTGGTCTAACAATCTAAACTGGATAATAGGGGAAGGAATAAGATCGTAGGGAACTCCACTGTCTTGAATTTCGTTAATGTTTATTTGTTTCGATCTAAGTTTTTTCCTTCCCTTATTTGATATTCACCCTTTTGGGGGATTCAAAGCTCATGTTATCTACTTAACCTAAGACTCTCTTGCATCTGTAATAACTAGAACGTTTTTGTTCATTAAAATAATATCTTCTTGGATTACCTAACTAGAGTACTTCACCTAAGGTCGTGAATTTGTATTAGGACTGGGTAGATTGGTTTAAATTGGGTCCTCCGGTTTCTAGCAAATATGGCATTGGAAAGAATTGAACAGATAAACATAATTCTTCCACTCCAAACTTAGGGTCTTCTCCAAAGGTTCTGAATTGGGATCCTCATGTTTAGCTTTTAGCAAGCATGGTTCAGATATAGAGGTATGAGATTTTCAACACCAAAGAACAAAGATTTTGAGGATAAGATCAGATACAGATTTGAGTACCATTGGTGCAAATTGGATAAGAATGGAGACATAACCTAATCTGACTCGTATACGCTTTCCACTATCAAACAAAAAAAGATGATATGTCTAGAAAGAAGTATCCACCAAAACTTATGTGTCTTTATGTCAAAACAAAATAAAACTAAGAAAAGTGTGGTAGAATTTCATACTGCGCAGAGAGCCCTGGCTAGATTCACTGAAATATCATTGAAATGGGATTTGGGAGATGTTCCTGCAAAACTGCCAATGGCAAGCCGTGCCAGCCTGTAAGCAGAAATTGCCGACTGATAATCTGATCGTGCTTCAGATAACAGTCCACTCAAATTATGTGACTCAGGATAATGAGGTGCGCGTAGCACAGCTTGCCGTATCGCTCCAAATGCCTGTTAGAACAATAACCTGCACAGTTTTAGTATACTTCCCGAATTGCCTTCTCAAAAACTAATCTCTCTTAATTCATCAGTTGTTTTATTATTTTAAAAGCGAGGCGAGCTTAGTTTGACATGTGGTCCCATTTCAAGGGGGGAAATGAACATATGGTAAATACCTGCGAAGAAACGAGGTGGCCTGAATCAAAAGCAAGTTTTGCAAGTCCAATTTGAAACTCCGCAAGCTGTACAAGCAAGAAGTGATTGTGAAAATTTATAATAGTTTTTTTTTGCAAAGCAAGCCGGTTTTATATAGGGATTCGTAACCCTGAGTTTCCAACCCCATGAGGTTTCGAACCCACGACCTCTCTCTAGGTGGAGAGGTATAACCACTACTGGGCCAAGAGCCCAATGGTGAAAATTCATAATAGTTTGTGTTACTACCAAACAATATATACAAATAAGTAAAAAAAGAATATCACGGAAGAACAAATTAAGTTCTTGCTACAAAATTAGGTTGCTTATTACTAGAAAAATCTATGATACACTTTGTTCTCCCGTATTTGCGAAAAGTAAAAATAAAAAATGTATCACTTGTAAGAAATATTGTCAATTAACCAAATCACCTAGAAAATCCTTTAACTACTAAGTAAAGTTTTTATATAGCAGTTTAAGTTTATCTAAACTTACAGGCATGATCTGCACGGCACGTAAACAGCTTTCATAAGACTCCTCTGGTGCGCAACTTCTGAAAGTTCCAAACATGTTTTGTTGCATAAAGTTTAATCTTATTATACCCTACAAACAAATAATCTAGTACAACAATGACAAGTACTTACATATCAGCTGACATGCCTGCCCATGGTAACGCAAGTGAAGGATCTATGCTTCTAGCATGATCAAATGCTTGCCTGGTCATATTCTTCTCACCGATTTTTCTGTAAATCTGTTAATAACAAGCTAGGATACCTCAAACTCACAAAATGAAGATATATAGGTCATATCTTTATTCAATTATATTTATTATTATATCATCTACCTTGGATATAAGTTTCTCTATTCACTTTCATCTAATTTTTATTGGTATCTTCTTATAATACATATCATTAAAAGAAGAACTTTGGAAATTCAGATGAAGATCATGTGAGAATGACCTTTCCAAGGTACGCCCATGCAACAGCAAGAGAAACATCTAACTGCAACCCTCTGATAAGAGCATGTTGCTTTAACGCAGTATTGCTTGACAGACATCCCAAAGCCACCCAGAAATCACTATTGTTACCCTCAAGTAACAAACCACCAAGTGCCATCTTCTCAGGTAGCTGCCTGATGAATAAAATAGGTAAGTACGACACATAATGCAGACCTCTCCAAGAATATTTAATGAAGAAGAAGATCAAGATCCTACCATGCATCTGGTTCATCATTGGTTTTCTCCTCTAATGAGGATATAAGATCTACAGAGATTGCAACATCGGTGTACAGAGTAGCTTCCCATGGGGTCAAGTGCAAAGCTCGCTGATAAGAGCGTCTAGCAGAGATTGCGGCCAAAAGACGCTTATTTTTCCAACTACTGACGGAAGTTATGTAAGCCATCTCGATAGTATCTGAGGTCCATTGTTCATTCGTCCATGGAACACATTTTGCATACGCAAGCTGACATAAAGCATATTATGTACTCAAAAAACCCAAAGGATGGACAAAAGAAATTAAGGTGAACACCTTCCAATGAAAAGTATACCTGAATGTCACCATGCAACTTCCAAGTGCAAGAAGCATTTCCAGTTAATACGGTACTTGCATTTGCGACATCAGATGCTTCCTGTTACAGGACAAATATTCATGAATACAAGGCACGCCTCTTAAGTAGTAAAATTAGTAGTAGGCAATGATGAAGTGGTTCTATAAAACCAACCTCCAGTAGTAAAGCTCCCCAACTAAATGCACCATTATTAACACATTCCTTTGACAAACCCAAAAGTCCAGAAGCAAGACCAAAGTATGCAGCTACATTTCCAGGTGATATCTCTAATGCATGTTGAAAATGCTCTATTCCCTAAAGGCAGAAAGCAAATTAAGCTAGTTAATTGGATTCCCAATTGTGCATGCAAAGCACACAAGCATACCAAAAGACACAGAAAAAGAGTTACATATAGTACACATAGCATACATTCTACCAAGATTGTGAAAATTAACTTTAAGCCGCAACGTGGTTACCATGTCAGTGTGAGGTGTAAGCTCGAGGCTATAGCATTACTTTCTTAATGTAATGGACTAGTGGGTTACACTTCGACAAAGAGAAACAGGCCCTAGGCTCTATTATATTTATATTAATAAATGTTGATTTCTTGCTGGTCCTAAGCGCGTGAAACCGATCCATTCTCCCTGGTTTCTTGCTGGGGTCCCCGCACGTGAGTGAGAAGAAGGAAGAACGGCTTAGGGCAAGTCGCTCCACTATAGACCTATTATCTAGTCTTCCCTCAGCTTCTTCTAGCCGAGCCACCCCCTTCAAGGGTATAGCCTCGAGTCACATTCTGTATGAGATAATGCCACCAGAACCCGTACTTCTACTCTTGCACATAAATGATACAACAGGACATACCACCAACAAGCCCTTTATTTGCAAAAGATCTGAGCTTGAATCCTCAAATTTTATCTTGGCACCCCTGTAAGCTATAAACTCGAGGCCATCAGACTGTATTTTGCTCTAAAACAACCTTAAGGTAGGCACCTTGAAAAGCTTCAGAACTCTTCAATAGTTTCTATGACCTAATTGACGAGTTTGAATTTTACCGGCCGCTACCCTTTTGAGCGCTGGTTTCTGGGTAGTGTTTTGTAGAAAATGAAGTTGAGGGAGCTCAATACCATGGCCTCTGGCCATGAAGAAGTCTCTCACTCGACGTGAGTGGCCAATTTTTTTGCAGCTCATGAGAAAAATGTGTGTGTGTGGGGGGGGGGGGGGGGGGGGGGGGGGAATACACGAGAACAAAGTTGACCCATCAATTGGGGAAGAAGATAAGAGGGTTGGCAAACAACTGCAGGATACCAGATTAAAGGAGGAGATGAGTGTAGAGGATAGAGAGAAATTTCTAAGAGAAGCAGGAATTGTGGTCTCAACCTCTAACTCAAAACTCAAGAAGCAGCATCACTCTACCTTTAGAGAGCAAAAAAAATCAAAGAGAAGAGGATAGCAGAAGAAGCATCACACCAGAAGCCAACAGAGACAAGAATGTACAAGCTAATAAAGAGATAGATAGGGTGGAGGTCCCTTCCAGTAAAGTATCTGGGCTCCCTCTGATCTCAATTAGACTTAGAGCAGTTGATTGTCCGCCTCTGGTTGAGAATCTTGCTAAAAGAATTGGCACTTGGAAGAACAGATGGCTATCTTATGCAGGCAGGTTAGTTCTTCTTAAAGCTGTTCTTTCTGCCATGCTTAACTATTGGAACTCTTGCTATATTCTCCCCCAGTCTATAGTTAAGATGATTAGTAGGTTATGCAAAAAGTTACTTTGGTCTGGAACTGATATGGATTTAAACTCTACCAAAATTAGTTGGGAAAGATGTTGTTATCCTTTTGATGAGGGTGGGATTGGCATAAGAAACATGACTATCCTTGATAGAGCTACAACTATGAGACACTTGTGGAACATAGTTGTTAATAAGGATAATATATGGGTTAAATGGATAAAAACCAACCTCATTAAAAGGAAGCACTTCTGGACCATGAAAGCTCCACAAGATATTTCTTGGATTTGGAATCATATTCTTAAGAGCAGAGATGAAGCTGCTAATATTGAGAGAACTCTAGTTGGTGATGGTAAGGACACTTGTTTTTGGCTTGACGCTTGGCATCCTAAGGGGATATTTGTTAATGACTTCCCCCCACATATAAGGTATGACTATACTCTTCCTTTCACTGCTAAGCTTAGTGCTATTATACATAACAAACAGTGGAACATCCCTATTAACTCTGTTAACCTGCTTACAGACATTTGGCAAGAGTTGGCAGAAATTGAAATTAGTCAAAGAGATGGGGATACAGATGAACCAGTTTGGTCTGTTGCTACTAGAGGAGAGTACACAGTGAGAGATACCTATGAATTTCTTAGAAACAAAAAGCCTAAGTTACAATGGACCAAACTGGTCTGGTTTACTGGCAATATACCTAGGCATAGTTTTGAGTTCTTTGCTGGAATGCAAATGAAAATGAAAACCATTTGTTCAGCACCTGTCCTTTTTCAAAGTATATATGGATTGCCTCACAGGCAATACTCTTATTGATAAAATTAAAAAAAATTACTTGTGTGCCTTTGTTTATCCCATTGGGTGGGAAAGAAACAAAATGATTTTTGAAAACAAAGAGAGCACAACTAGTGTGGTTCTGCACCATATCCTGGATGATGTTAGATTAAAGCTTACTAGTAATAAGAAGGGTCTGGATGATACCAGTAACAATAGAGACTTTATGTCCAACTGGAACTGCAATATGAATTGGGAGATTAATGTACCAAAACAATGCAGGTAGACTAAACCCCCTGAAGGGTTTCATGCCTTAAAACACTGATGGGTCCCTCACAGATGTGGGGAGCTTTGGAGCTTTGCTTAGAGAAGGTGGAGGTGTTCCAATACAAGCTTGTGCTGGGATTACAATGAAGAAGAACATTACTATTCATGAGCTGCAGGGAATTAAGCATGGTCTGATCAGGGCTCTTCTCCATAGCATCCAGAAACTTATCATATACACTGATTCTGCCTTTCCTCAGAGACTCCTCACTACTGACTCTATACCTTCATGGGAGGCTAGAAGACTGGTTGCTGAGCTAAAAGAGCTTATGACCAGATTTGAAGACTGCCTGGTTATACATGTGTTCAGAAAAACTAATAAAGGAGCAGATCTGCTAACCAAGCTAAGGCCTATAGGAGTATACATTTCACTTTTATCAAGTGAATTTGATGAAGACTTAAACAAAGTGATTGATGAAGATATGAGAGGGTGCATTTACTACAGAATATGATGGATTCAGGTTCTGCCTCATCTTAGAAGCAGTCTGAACTGCCAGTTTCTTGTGCTTCTGTTTTTGAGGTCCAGAGCTCTTTGGTTTGGTTTTGGTTGGGTGTATATTTGTTTTCTTATTTTCCTTCTGGTGTTCAGGTTCTGTTGTACTCCTGCCTGTGGGAGCTTTGCAGTTATCCCCACCTTATACAGTTTTTTTCTTTTATGCCATGGAGGTTTGTCCCCCAGCTTTCCTTGCAAGGAAAAGAATTGAAGATTATCCAAATAATGACCACACATCAACACATTGAGGTTAAGCTTATCCCAGTACCATACAAATACATGTGCATGCATTCATGTTATTTTTACTCCAAACAAATAAGAGGAATGATACTTACTTTTCTACAAGAACCGAGCATCAATAAAATATTTCCACTCTCAACCGATGCAAGGACTCTTGAATCTTCAAGTTCAATGGCTCGTCCATACGACTGCAATAAAATCCACATTACCAGCTTCAATCACCACCACATACCGTTATATAATTACAACAGCACTAAGCTTTATTGCCCTCATAATGATTAGCTTTCAAGCATGTTTTGAATTCCTTCCTCATACTAACAGAACAGAAACCGTGCCCAAGAGGGATAGGAATGAATTTTATCACAAAGCAATTAAAGAGGTACCTTTATAGCTGCAGTAAACATCCCCAATCGCTGGTATGCAACACCTAGAGTCTGAATTGATCAAGTATAAAAATGTCAAAGAAAACAAATATAAATATCTAAAAATTAATCAACACCAGAGTGGGTAGAAATAAAGGTACCATACTTCCCACAAATCCGCACACGTAGGAAAACCTCGTATAGCATGCTGAAGGCTCTGTACTGCCTCAGACCATTTCTTATGATGCACCTGCAAATCCCCATTCCGCAAAATTCGAATAAATAAACTCTATCTCAATGCTTACAAATTCAAAAACAAAAACAAAAATGGAAAACCTGCATATATCCTAGTCTCCTAAAAGCCCAAAAACCCCTCGGCGACTTCTCAGAAGCTTCCTTACATACAGCAATCTCCAAGCTCTCTTTTCCCTCATCATCCAACAAATCACACAACGCTTCCTATCATATATAACAAACTCGTGTTTAAACTTTAAACAAAAGAAAATATCTTTAAACTGAATAGCGCATAAGTGAAGCATTAAATCACTAACCCCTGCTTCAGAATCATCAGGATTTAGAGTGACAGCTCTCTGATAACACTTTAAAGCTCTTAGTGTTTCGATAGAAACACGACTATAGTAATGCCCCAGAAACCGAAATGCATTAGCATTGTTAGGGTTTAACTTGGCAGATTTAACAAAATGTTCCACAGCTACTTCTTTCAAATCCTCCTCTTTTTCCCATAACAAAACTCCCTAAAAAATACAAATTTATAGAGAAATTGGAGTAAAGATTGAATCTTTGAAGGGTTTAAGATAGAATTCTTACAAGATTGTAATGGTGAATTGGGTCAGAATCTGATGATTCCTGAAAAGGGGAAAGAGATTGAAATCAGAAGACAAACACAAACAATTGAAACAAATTGAAGAAGAAAAAATTACCTGTTGGTTGATTGACATTTTAATTTCTTCCCCAAATTATTGGAGGGAAACGTTGAAGGGGAGAAAGCTATTTTGTTGTTTTTTGATGAACAACAGAAAGAGTGTAATGTGTTGTTGTTTTTTTATTCATACGAAAGAGGCGTTTCTTTAGGCAACTTCGTTCACTTTACTGGTTTGATGTTGGTAGCTCTTAGTAATTCAAATTTTACGGAATGAGTTTAAGCGTTACAAGCAGACAATTTATTGTCGAGTATATTACAAACAGACATGTATCGGGCAAATCGACAATATCTGAGTACATTACAAATAGAATACTAATTGTGGAGTACATTACAAACAAAATATTTACTGTAGAGTACATTACAAATCAACAATATCCATAATACAAATTTCATTACATCTCTCTAATTGTTTGGGAGTAGATGCTTCTACGTGAAGTCCCAATTCCATTGACTGTGCACAGTCAATTTACCTCTGCAAGCACTCAAATTACACAATCAAAATCAATACCAAAATTACCTCAGAAAGCACCGTCAAATTATTTCCAAAATAGGACTGAAAAGAAGGAGAAAGACTGAGAGAGATTCATACCTTAACCGGAGATAATAGTGGATGTGGGAGAGAGTCTTTTTTCTGATGACGGATCACCAACCTCACCTCCCCAAGTAGAGAGTCTCTTTTCTGCTAGTTTTACCTGCACACACATTTATACATAACAGTAATTCCATCAATACTAATCATAAGCATTGAAAAACATAAATATCAAATTCCACTTGCCTCGTTTACCCAGTCAGTGCGCCAAGTGATTACTATAACGACGACTGTCTGTATAGCAATTCCGATAATTAATCCACCCCACAATCCCTTCATAGGTATTACATTCAAATAACATATTAGTTCATATGGTGTTTGAATACTTGAAATAATAAATGAGTTGATCAAGCTCAGAAAGACTAGTTGAGTAGTTTGTTTGCTTTTTAATGGAAAAATACATGTCTAGCTAGTAGTTTAAATTTGTGCTGACTAGTACCGTACTGGGAGTTAATACAGAGACTCGGATTAATATGCAACATCATCATGACTTACCGATCTTCATAATCAACATGATCCATTCATATCTAGTCCCTCACGGAGTTCAAAAGTTTTCAATTTCTAGTCCAGCCTTGCTAATTGTATTAAATAAAATCGCAATAACACATACCTCAAGACCAAGATTGAATCTGAAACCTAAACCGAGAGAAATTCTACTAAAATTATAATTACGAATGTAGTCTGTGTGATCAAGGACATTGACAACATAACCCAAACCGAGAACTTTACCGCTCTTGGATTCCCCGCTCCCAGCTCATTCGAGACCCTCACACTTGTAAACACATATACAAAAAGATCATAAGTTCCTTAAGAAAAACCAAATATAGGAATGGAAAACAAATATTTGTAAGAGGTTTGCATTTTTTTTTTTTCATTTTGCCCATATAGTTTGCTTACGTCAAACGGGGTGAGGCACCTTGTGAATGATGAATGAAAATATAGTATCTATCTTAGATGTCCCCAAAGAAGAATAACCTGATCGCTGCCATGAAACCAAGTGGAACCATAAATAACCATCCTTCGACATTCATGCTGTCGGTCAAAATAGCATTTGATTATTAATTTACATACCAGATAGAAGTAGCATCAACTTGTATTTCTGGGTTTTTTAGAAGACCTGCTAAAATAATCAGCACCATATTTACCCAGTAATCCAAGCTGCAAAATGGAATTTACTTTAGGAAAAGAAACAGACTATATCAAGTGACAAGGATGATTCAGAATTCAAAAAAGAACCATGGTGGTCATGAAAAAAGAGAGTACGAACCAAAGCATCACAGCTGAAGCAAAAGAGAGTCTCACAAATCCAGACAAATCAGCGAAAGCCAGCCACGAAAAACCAGTCCAAGATTCCTTGAAGCTTCCTGACAGAATATAAGCCAACTGACCAAGAACCATCAACCACCAAGAAAGATTAAGAGTAAGTGTGGCTCCCAACAATCCCATATCAAGCTTTATGATGCATAGCCAACTCAAGAACGAATGAAACACAAGTACACCAAACGAAATCCACATCATTGCGAAGACCTTGCTCTGAGCCTGAAGAAACTTTTGCATGGGGAAGTTTAAGGCATAAGCAAACAACTGAGGGATCATCCATATAGAAAGCTTTCCTGCCAAATCAGCAATCTCCGCACTCTGTCTTAAGAGTTTGAGCAACGGAGATGAAAAGATGTAAACTGGTAAGATTAGCAACACTGTCAAGAGAAGGATGATCCATGATCTTTGCATATATATGCCTAACATGTCGAGCTTCCCTGCACCATATGCTTGTCCACATAGTGTCTCCAAGGCACTTCCCATGCCCAACTGTGCCAAAAGGAGGTTATAAAACAGAAGATCAGTACAGTGTGTAATAGTTCTAACACAATTACATTTTGCAAGCAAGAGCCTCCAAAGCTTCTGTATGGGTTTTAAATGGTGGGATTATTACTATAATTTCTTTGCTCAATGTATATTAGCCATAGATTAAATACCCATGATAAATTCATTATGCCATACTAAATATGAAGAAATATTTTTGTCGGTTTAGTACTTTGATGATATTACTAGTAGTTTACCAATCGCAAAAAATTTCAATCTATCGCAAGGGATAATTGGTTTTGATGGTGGAATTATTACTATAATTTCTTTGCTGTGTATTATTACTATAATTCATTATACCATGCTAAATATCAAGAAATATTTTTGTCGGTTTAGTACTTTGATGATATTACTAGTGGCATACCATTCACAAGTTTTGTGGCAAAAAATGTCAATGTATCGCGTCTTGATCAATTTATCGCAAGAGACCAAAAGCCAAAAGAGTAGTATGGTATTTGTTTTATAATAAAAGAGTTATGACCCAAAAGCCAATGTTCTGTGTTGGCTTGCCCGGTTCGTGTGGTTTGCAGGCTATTGCACGAGCCCTAGAGGATCTAGTCGAGAATTGACCGCTGGCTAGATGGCCCGAATACCTCTAATTACAACAACAACAAAAAAACGAATAAATGATTATTGTTTGAATTCCTAGAAAGTGTCTCATGGAATTTGTATAAAATTCGTATATTCGAGAGGGAAGAGTTGGGAGAGAATGAAAGAGATGAGATATAGGTGGAGAGAGATTGCCAAACGAAATATTACTTTTGTTGTTGAGCCATGTCAGAATCAATTTTGATCGTTGATTATTTACATCTAACGATTGAGAAGAGGGGATTTATGGGGAGTAAATCGATCCCTTCTAGGAATACTTTTTTATATTTCTTTTACATCTCCACTCGTTTTAAAAAACATTATAATTTATTGTGTTAAACATCAAAATACCAAAAATATCATCGATAAATACTGATTATTTGGTATAAACCGATTGTTCGTTATTTTGTTCCATGGTATTAGCTACGTACCTGAAACCACGAGGTATGAGTAGACGTATATAAATATTTGTATACATACAGACCATGATTCCGAAGCTGAGACCGGAAACCACAAGGTTTTGAATACCAAAAGCTGCAAGCTGAAGGGTGCCGATATGACCAACCAGAGTTTGTGTGAGAAAAGCTAGTGAGAACTGGAAGATTAAAGTGAGAATTGCTGGTGCTGCTATATTCCAAATCTTCTTGGTCTCAGCCCAAACATCTGTCCACAAACTACGACTGATTCCTTGGTTCTCCTCCTCCTTCCCATTGCTGTTGCTGTTTGAGGACATTTTTCTTCCCTTAAGAGCATATGCAGCAGTATAGACCTAGAAGGAAATTAAGTGGGATGATCTTTGCGGTCTAATAAGATTGACTAAACATAATTGAGTAGCCAGGTTCATCCTAAAAACACCATGCAAGTGGAGAAAATAGTAGGAAGTAGCTAGGGACAAAGTTTTGATGGAGTCACCTCAATGTAAAAGTGAGATGACCTCGAGGTCGAGGGTCTGTTGTCTACCTGTCTTGGATAGGGAATGTAATATTTTATTCGACTCGTTGAAGAGTAGGAGATTCCATGTGCTAAAACAGTAACGTCTTATAAGGCGAGGAAGTTAAACACTTGAAGACTAACACTTGGGCTGTTGAATGCAATCTGCCTAAGAACTAATTGACGAGTTTAGGCGTTACTGCATATAAACGGAATGAATATATGTCATTAGATGTTTCTTTTATTGCTACTATACTCATCCCTTGAGTTTATATTTACTCTCTACTGTTTGTTTAAGGTATACACATCCAAATAGCTTTTTTATGGACTATATATATCTTGATGTTAGTTCATTACGTGTGAACTTGCCTAATCTAGGAATACATACCCCATATTGATCACATACCTCATTCTACTCAACTCATCAACTCTACTAGGACACTTCGCCAACAGGTGACCAGCGATAGGAAGGCTTAAATAGAGTTTTACTTGCTCAGAAGTTCTAAGAATCATATCTGAAGCTTTTTCTTGGTCACTATTCTAGAGTTGCACTACAAATTTTGTTTTTTGCTAGTTATTACCTTGCTTATAGTCTTGCTTTTCTCGTAAGGCCTATTTCTGAAGAAAAAACACATTCAAAGAGCATGATATTTTGCTCCTAAAATTTCTACCTAATTCATTGCTTCGTATTGGTGGCCTAAATTACACGGAGTGTACTTTTATTTAATCGGCATAAGTATGGTGTGACTTAGCTTCCCCTGAACCTCATTTCCAACTATTATGTTGCTTGTGCTCTATAAAGTTTGACCTTTCGTAGACCATTTCGACAATTGAAATGGATCAAAAACGTGATTTTATAGGCAAAGTATGTGTGACTGGGGCATCTGGGTATCTGGCTTCTTCGCTGGTTAAGCACCTCCTATTGTCCGGATATCATGTGAGAGGAACTGTCAGAGACCCAGGTTTTTTATCTCCCTATCTCTGCCATACACTCACACATGACAGTGTAGTTAGTATATGCAACCATGCATATTTATAGGGAAGAAAACATCATATAGTTTGGTTAATATTTAATTTTGCTGCGTTTGCCCAGGAAACTATGCAAAAGTGAAGCACCTGTGGCAATTGGAAGGAGCAAACGAGAGACTTGAATTGGTGAAAGCTGATTTAATGGAGGATGGCAGTTTTGATGATGCAATCATGGGATGTGTTGGTGTCTTCCATACAGCCTCTCCTGTCATAGGACCAACAACCGATCCGAAGGTATATATATTTATATCTCTCAATGCTCTAATCTACATGTCTTCTCTTTGGAAACAAGTATTATGTGAATGCCTGCCTAGGAGTATGAGTGTTAGCTCTTGCATGTCAGTAATGTAACCTATTACAAAATCATGTCACCCCATTTAGTAGTGCCTCATTATTTTAACGTCAGAAAGTTTTATATTTTCTGAACAGACAGAAATTTTGGATCCAGCCAAGGAGGGTACACTGAATGTGTTAAGGTCATGCAAGAAGAATTTGTCTCTAAGGCGGGTTGTACTTACTTCATCATCCGCAGCTGTAAGAGCAAGGAAGGATTTTGACTCTAGAGTCCCTTTAGATGAGTCTTCTTGGAGCTCCGAGGAGCACTGCAAAGAACTCCAGGTAACAACGTGACAGATGAGTTAACTGTAAGTATTTTTCTTTTTAAGCTAGCTAACCAAGTCAATCGAGCATTACTGACAGATGAGTTGAGACAGACTGAAGGCCCTTCTATAACCCCTCCACTTGCCCAAATTAAGATGACCATTTCACTAAAAAGTTTAATCTACGGTTCATTGTTCTGTAATAACGTTCTTCTTTTTAAATGTGGCCCTTAAGATTTGGTATGCACTATCAAAGATCTTAGCGGAGAAGGCAGCATGGGATTTCGCGAAAGAGAGTGGAATAGACTTAGTTACAGTTCTTCCTTCGTTTCTAATTGGGCCAAGTCTTCCCCATGACTTGTGTTCTACTGCATCTGATGTTCTTGGTCTACTTAAAGGTTCGTATTAACCTATATATTTCAATGATGTCCTTTCATGATATTCCCCCCACTTAATGTTGATGAAATATCGGTGACAAACGAATAGGTGAGACAGAGAAATTCAAGTGGCATGGAAGGATGGGCTATGTTCACATTGATGACGTAGCAAAGAGCCACGTCCTTGTATATGAAGAGCCTAGTGCTCATGGGAGATACATTTGCAGCTCAGTCGTGCTTGAAAGCAATGATTTGGTATCCCTTCTTGCGAATCGCTATCCATGCCTGCTTATACCAAAGAGGTTGGTTGGTTCTACTTAGATTAGATTCCTAAGAGTATGCACAATGGCTTGCTATTTTAGCACAAAACTTGTTTTAAAATAACCCCATTGAGATGCTTTGCTACCATATATAGATGAATGTAGTTGGTTGATTGGTTGAGTTTGTGGGACTGTTTCAGGTTTGAGCCCCTTGATAGACCATATTATGAGTTCAACACATATAAATTGAAGAACTTGGGGTTCAAGTTCAAAGGAATTGAAGAGATGTTTGATGATTGCATTGCTTCACTCAAGGATCAAGGCCATTTAGTCTGTTGATATGTTAAAAGAAACCTCTCATCTCATAATATTTACATTTACTTGAATTATCCTCTAAGAAATTGTTACTAGAAGACTATCTATCTATTCATCTTCTCCTTCGGGTAATATTTTCTTACATTGTGTAATTGATTTACAAGATTTCCTCTCTTTCCAATTAGTTTTTCATTGGTCTGCATTTTCTAGCTAAGAAACCTAGGCTGTGTGGGAGATATTATTTTTGAGCTCGAGATGTTAAAATGTGTGTCGGTGTTCGGGTGATTTTTGTTAAGATGGTTAGATGTGCTCATATAAAGAGGGAACCGTTTTGGGCACTAGTGTTCTTAATATGGAGCACTCCCATTACTATAGAGCACATATTAAACTTTGGGGCACATACGTTCCCAATCCTCGAGACATATAGGGGTCAGTTTAGTCCCCTCTTAATTACTTTCTCTCTCCAAAACTTGATTCCTTCTCTCTCCCCATACAATTATTACTATCATGTCTAAAACTTCAAACCTGATGTTATTTACTTAAGATCGAAGAAGGAAAAAATGGCGGGAGCAGTTCATGGACAAAGGAAAAGTGCGGCAATTTAAGAGAGGTGCTACTATCAAAATTAGGTGATTATTAGAAGAAAAAAAACTTAATTAAGTTAAAGACATATTTTACTATCCTCCAGATTCGCATAAAGTATGAAGTTTTTTTCTATTTTCTTCAACCATGTGCTGACATTGGATCATATGCCTAGTTTCCATATAAAAAACAGTTAGTGAGATACCCCCAATCACCTATTGATGCCTTGGGCAAATAAGGCAAGGGTGATGGTGCCCGGTCAAATACATACTCAATGCAAACGACCAGGAAAAATCAATCTGAGAGAGAAATGTGGAACATGTCAAGCTAGTTGTCAGTATTCAGTAATTGCATTAGTTGTTGTAGATAGATTAGATAGAGATTTGCATTTATCAGCCAGCCCTACACCCTCATTACAACTTTATCTATACTAGTAAGCCCTGAAAATAATGTGCATTACAGACTGTCCAGATATGGGAAACTGTGGACATAAGCTTGTATTTGGTAAGAAAAATTCACCACGACACGTGTGTATATTCGTGCATGACATGGGAATATATAGTCATCTGTCACTCTTGGTAAATTAACAATGCACTCCTCATTTTGTTGTTGGCATTTGCTCTAGGATATGCCTATTATCTTGTGCTGATGAAAAACAACAACTACATCAAGCCCCAACTCCAAAGAGGGGCCATGGTTGTCTCTTCAAGGCCAAAAAGGAGACATCTTTGTCTGCGCAATCGTTGCCATTTGATGTTGCTGCTGCTGATGTTGTGGTTCCTGCTGCTCTGGTTTCAAGTGTGGTTATGCGCAACCTGAACCCTACTGTATGATTTGAACCACACACTAACAACATAGATTACAAGTTTACAGTGTATGATTTGAACGCCAATTTACAGAAACGTATTCAGTGAAACACTAATTTTGATTACAAATCGAAGAACTCCCCCATAATTCGCTAATTTCATACAATATTGCAATCAACATTAGCGGTATACTAAGTATATACAGAAACCCACATGTAACTCGTGGCACAAGATAGATATTTTATATAGCGGTATACTTGGAGAGAGACAGTTTCAGTTCTAATAATTCTGATTACCTGCCAGAGAGAGACAGCTTCATTTATAAAGTCATCACCTTGAGAAGTTGATACCTAAGTGATCAAAATGGGTGAAGAGTGTAACTTCAAAGGCAAAGTATGTGTGACGGGAGCATCCGGTTATTTGGCTTCTTGGCTTGTTAAGCGACTCCTCCTGTCCGGATATCATGTCAGGGGTACTGTTAGAGACCCAGGTCCCGTTCTATCTCTCTCTTTCATATACAAAGATAAATATGCACACTATATCCTCTATGCACTTCTGTACATATGCCATGCATGTGGTTACACTGCATTATATTTTCCCTATTGTTTTAAGACTTTAGGCATTATATTTAGCATACTGGCTACTGCATCTTACTAATTACACATATACTCAAGCGATCTTAAGTGTCTTTTTTGATCTTTAACTTAAAAATTTGCAGGAAATCACGCCAAACTGAAGCACCTGTGGCAACTGGAAGGAGCAAAGGAGAGGCTTGAATTGGTGAAGGCTGAGCTAATGGAGGAAGGTAGTTTTGATGATGCAGTTATGGGATGTGATGGTGTTTTCCACATGGCTACCCCTGTCATAGGAGTAGTAGGGTTAACGTCTGACCCAAAGGTAAACATTCATTTATCAGCATTTTCATACCCCTTGGTTCTTTTTGGTTGTGTGAGCCTTAGCAAGCTGGTTTTCACTGCCTGTATAATCTTGGGTATATTTTGTAAATAGGCGGAAATGGTTGAACCTGCAATAAAAGGTACTCGGAATGTGTTAAGTTCGTGCAAGAAAAATCCATCTCTAAGGCGAGTTGTGCTGACTTCTTCTTCAGCCTTAAGAACAAGGCTAGATTTTGACTCTAAAGTTCCTTTGGATGAATCGTCTTGGAGCTCAGAGGAGCTCTGCGAGAAACTCAAGGTAACAAAACTCGTGAGAAATATTGCCATAATTTATTTACTTTTGATGTTAGCCAGCAAAGAACCAAGTAGTTTGCGCAGTAGTTAAATTATTCCCATTTTTAGGCCATTGTAAGGCTATTTAAGTGAAAATCCTTCGGTTTGGCCTAGGGTTCGAGTGATCGATTGAAGCAGATCTTATGAGTTTGATACTCTCACATGCTGAATCGTGCAGCTAGACCCACTGGTGATAAAAAAATCATAAGCCCATCCATACATGTCTATCCCATTCCCAAAATTATTGGCTAGCGAGCCTACCAGTGAACATTTTGGATGACAATGTTCAGCCCGCGGTGTTTTATTTTGTAATAACATTCTTCTTCGTTTTTTTTTTTTCGTGCTGGTCACTTAGATTTGGTATGGACTATCAAAGTTGTTAGCCGAGAAAGCGGCATGGGAGTTTGCAAAAGAAACCGGAATGGACTTGATTACAGTTCTTCCCGCTTTCGTAATTGGCCCAAGTCTTCCACATGACTTATCTTTTACTGCGTCTGATGTTCTTGGTCTTCTTAGAGGTGTGCATTTTTATTTTCTTTACTTTTCTACTGCGATCCTTTCATGTCCATCTTACTAACTTGATTTTGGTTACAAACGGGTAGGTGAGACGGAGAAATTTAAAGGGTATGGGAGGATGGCTTACGTCCATATAGACGACGTGGCATTGTGCCACATCCGTGTATATGAGGAGCCCAACGCACATGGGAGATACCTTTGCAGCTCAGTTGTGCTTGATAACAATGATTTGGTTTCTATGCTTGCCAAACGATATCCTTCGCTACCTATACCAGAGAGGTCGAACTTTTCAGGCCTTCTCAATTTTTGGTTATCCATTGTTGCACACTATATGGATAAATTTAGTCATAGTGAGTTTTTGTTTGCTTGTTTTTTTCCCCAGGTTTGAGCAGTTTGTTAGACCATATTACGATTTAGATACATCTAAATTGCGCAGTTTGGGCTTCAAATTCAAAGGGATTGAAGAGATGTTTGACGATTGCGTTGCTTCACTCAGAGAACAAGGCCGTTTAGACTCATATTAATGCGTCTGATGAACAATTGAAGAACTCTCAGTAATTAATTTCGTAGTAGTATTTTATGATATATTCGGACTAAAAAGTGTATCTTCTGTTTAAATTATTGATGATCAATAATCATGATAGATACTTTGCACTGTCTTTCTCTTTTGTTCTTTGGCTGCATTTTCTCTAAAGCTTAAATAATTAAAGTGTTTGATTTTAAACACAAAAAACTTTGAGTCAAATCATGATGGATACTCTGCACTGTCTTACTTACATGAATCGTGTGCACGATGATCTCTCTTTTAAAGTAAGTACTTTGACAAAGGTACTCTCAAGTGAGTACCCTTGTGTACACATATTAGTATCTCATCATATCTTAACACATAATATGCAAATGCTGCCTAAAATTAATGTATCCACACATGCAGGCAGTGGGTGCATATATGTTAATGATCATTATCAGAATGAAGGATTTTAGTTGAATGCTAGCTTGTGAAACCCGTGAAATGAGTAAAAGAATTTGGATAAGTTTTGAATCATTGTCAGATATTCATTAGCTAGAGTGTAAAACATGGCATTACCATGAAAGAAATAAAAGCTAACTGTCCCTTGAATCCCTTGTTATTCATGTTTTGCCAAGGCCCCAAGAACACGTACGTCGACACATTATAAACCCTACCTAAATCTAATCCAATGCTTAAAGTAAAAGTAAAGGAGCTAGGCAATACTTTTTCCACAATCATATATATCAACTCTTTCTTTCGGTGCTGTTTATGTGTCAGTGTTGTGGATGGAGATGGAGATGGAGATGGAGATGGATATCGACTTCTTGTTCTTGTTCTTGTTACATACATGGGTTGTGCTTGTGCGGTGCACTTATTAAATTGCAGGAAGGCCTCTTTTGGAGACATTGCCGCCTTGTTGTTGAGGTAAAGAGAAAGTGAAATCGTTTTTAATTAAGTAATCTTCATCTTTAACAAAGTTTACTTTTGGTGGTATCAAATCTAACAGTATCATATTTGTTTTGAATGAATGCCTAATAATAATCTCTTTATAAAATCGTTAAATTCTAGCTTTGAACTGGTTATGTCTAATGAAGGCCGGCCTACGCCTGCGCCTGCGCCTGCCTTGCAAGTTAATAGATTACTTCGGGACGATGCAAAGAAAAAGACCTTAGACAGTCTTGGATACAATACCATGTTTGCCCTAATGACATCTCAGTACCGACAATTTAAAGTTGATGTTTAAATCATGAATTGTAGCTTTCTAAAATGAGCTAAGATTTCTCCATAACTGATAATGACTTTACATCTTTTATAGTTGAAATGTTAGTAGCAGTAAATTATTAAACACCCAAAACTTAATTACCATATATATATCCTTCCTAAAGTGCCTCACTCACTTGGCTAAAGAAAAAAAACCAAATCCAAGTAGTAAAATTATATTTCTTCCAACAGTACCTTCAAGTGAGTAAGGTTTTATTTCTTCTAGCAGTACATCACTTGTTTTTTTTTAAAAGACGCCTAACTGTTACGCGCTTGTTTTATATATTTTTTTTGAAAATAAAATAAAATTGGGCGCCCAAGTTTTAGGCGCCCGATTAGAAAACAAACAAACTCCCAACACTTGGGCTCACTTGTTTTTTTTAACAGGAGCCTAACTGTTAGCCTAAATGTCAGTAACAACTAAAATTTCATCAGACTCCTGACTGTTAGGTACCCGATTAGAAAACAAACAGACGGCTAATCGCGATGTAAGGAAACAAGACTCAACCTTGTTTTTCAACAAGTCACCGAGGTGCTATTAGAGCTCAAAAATTGCCTAAAGACATGGGCACACGTGATGATGTACGATGGATATAGTACATATATATGGTGATGGTCAAAAAGAAAGAAGCAAGGAGGGGGAGTAGTTTTGATATAAAAATCCAAAACATGGGCCACATATGTAAGTATTATCATTATTTTAATTTTAATTTTCATTTCCAAAAATAAAATAATTTAAAATAGAAAAGAAGAAGAAGAAGAAGAGGTTTTCAATTCCAATCTCATTCTCATCAAACAATAAAAGAGAAATAGAGAGATCCCATCATTTTGGTAAATAAGTTATTGCGTTCTCTGGTGAATATAATGCAATTAAGTTTATTAGATTGAGAGATGACAGTCGATGCAACAATGTCTCAATGCTCCTCAAATCGAACCTCATTCAGCTCTATGCATCATACCGATGACTACGATGACACTGATTTCGCACCTCCGTAAGTACTACTAATACTAATCTCTCTATTCGATTCAATGTAAATTTCTCTCATAAATTTCATTTGCAGTACCCCTACCACATTGTCGAATTCTATACCAGCTGAGCTCGCGGGCGCTATACCTCTCATTGATAGATTTCAAGTAGAGGGGTTCTGTAAGTCTATGCAAAAGCAGATTCAATCCGCGGGAAAACGAAGTTTTTTCTCTAAAAGATCTGTAGGTCCTCATGTTAGAGATAAGTTTACATTTGAGGATATGATGTGTTTTCAGAAGGAACCTATTCCGACTTCATTGCTTAAGATTAATAGTGACTTGATAAGTCGCGCTATCAAGTTATTTCAAGTTATATTGAAGTATACTGGAGGTGGGGGTGGGGGTGATTCATTAGAAAGAGTTAGTAGTTGTGAAGAAGGTATTGAACTTGTTGGAAAGTTGTATAAACAAACCTTGAAGCGACCTGATCTTCGAGATGAACTTTTTGCACAAATCTCTAAGCAAACACGGAATAACCCTGATAAGTAAGTATAAGTATACCCTTTCGTGGTTTTATTAGTTTGTTTTGGTGCTTATGGCTATATATATGTGTATAGGTTATGCTTGATTAAAGCGTGGGAGCTTATGTATCTATGTGCATCTTCTATGCCTCCAAGCAAAGACATTGGGGCTTATTTATCGGAGTATGTTCATTATGTGGCTTATGGAACGAGTACTGATTCCGAAGTGCAGTTTCTCGCGTTGAATACGTTAAATGCCTTGAAACGTTCTATTAAGGCTGGACCGAGACATATAATACCTGTGCGCGAGGAGATTGAGTCTCTTTTGACAGGAAAAAAACTTACAACGATAGTGTTTTTCTTGGATGAAACTTTTGAGGAAATTACGTATGACATGGCAACTACTGTTGCTGATGCTGTTGAGGTACTTTACTTATGTTTCATCCAATATTTATTATGGCTTTTGATTGCGTAACTCAAACTTGTTGCGATTACATCCATGCACAAGGTTTACTCTTTAGCATAACCAAAAATACTGCGTTATTTGTCAACTACGTAACACTAGGTTGTGATTAAATACGTCTTTCGTATGACTAAGATGGAGTTGTCTCTATTTATCATATTCCAAAAGTATTTGCCATCTCGTCGTTTTAACTGCAAATCAAGTGTCTTCTTTATGTCTACAAAGTAATAATTGCTTCGAAATAGTAATTATTAGCTTTAAGCTTATAACACGACCTTACTTAAACAGGAGAACCCTTTCAAATAATTAAATATTTTCTTGATAACAACAAATCATTGCAAAGTGCAAACTAGATAATAATAAAAAAAACGTATGTTGTTCCTTCCCCAAGAATTTTACTTATAAATATGGAAACCCTCTTGCAGCGTTTGCTCGTGTATTCGTAATTGTTTGTGTGGTGGTACTCATAAATTATGCAAGTAACAAGTTTTGGCGTTTGCTGTAATTATTTATATTAATTGAAAACGTATCATCTACAGGAACTTGCAGGGATAATTAAACTTTCAGCATATTCTAGTTTCAGTCTATTTGAATGTCGTAAAGTTATCACTGGCTCCAAATCACCCGAACTTGGAAACGGTAACCATTTTTAATTCGTGACTATCTCTTGAATAATATCTTGCTCACATAGTCATCTTACAACACGCTGTTACAAGCAGAGGAGTTTATTGGGTTGGATGAAAATAAATATGTTGGGGATTTGCTGGCGGAGTTCAAGGCAGCTAAAGACCGCAGTAAAGGAGAGATTTTGCATTGCAAACTTACATTTAAAAAGAAGTTGTTTCGAGAGTCAGATGAAGCTTTGGAAGATCCAATGTTTGTGCAACTATCATATGTACAAGTATGCAATTTTTATTTTTTGTAATGATGTCATATTACTTGTGAATTTTCATCTTCAGACTGACACCAACTGGGAATGTTGTGACAGTTGCAACATGATTATATCTTGGGGAATTATCCAGTTGGAAGGGATGACGCCGCACAACTTTCTGCACTTCAAATCTTGGTTGAGATAGGACCCATCAGCAATCCTGAATCATCCACGTCCGTAACTTTTCTCATGTCTTTGTTATTAGTTTCTGGTCATTTTATTTGGCATAAGTACAGTTGAAAGTATGTGCTAATGTTAATGATATTTCTCAGTGAGTGGACATCACTTCTTGAAAGATTTTTACCGAGACAAATTGCAATTACTCGAGCAAAGCGAGATTGGGAACTGGACATTCTTTCTCGTTACCGTTTGATGGTAAATCTCTGAGCTTCTTGTAATCCAATTTTATCCAGAATTTATTGTTTGTGTATGAGAATAATAGTTATTATGTTGAATATCTTCAATCAAGTAGTTGTGGGATATCTATACTAGGTCATAGATACCCTTGATGTAAGTTGTTTTCTTGCAATCTTTTCCTTGTCTTCTAGCGGGGAAGCAACATTAGGTGTCTTGATGTACTGCCCTCTTCACTTTCTTATAAAACTCTGCTTGACAGCATAAAAGAAAATGTTGCATCCTTTCACATTTGTTATATGATAGTTTGCCATTGTTTGTAATTTTAATTTCGTTTGTAATATCTGATTATTTATCTACCATTAAAATAACTTAATGTTGTGATTCCAATTATAGCCCTTTGCTCTTATTTTCTCAATTAAGTAAGTCTGGGTGTCAAAACAGGAGCATCTATCAAAGGATGATTCTAGACAACAGTTCCTTCGGATCTTGAGAACTCTTCCGTACGGGAACTCAGTTTTCTTCAGTGTACGGAAAATTGATGATCCCATTGGACTTCTGCCAGGTCGGATTGTCTTAGGCATTAATAAGCGTGGGGTAAGTTGTAACACTGATGTCCTTAAAAACTATCAATACCTTCTCAATGTTTATTAGATATAGCAAATGTTATATACATTTTTTTAATGTTCACTTGTCACAGGTTCATTTTTTCCGTCCAGTTCCAAAAGAATATTTACATTCTGCTGAGCTGAGGGACATAATGCAATTTGGCAGCAGCAATACAGCCGTGTTTTTTAAGATGAGAGTTGCTGGTGTGCTTCACATATTCCAGTTTGAAACTAAGCAGGTATTTCAAATTTAATTAATCTATTCCGTTTTATCTGGTTTCTTACTTTGTAGATTACTTTTATGTTGCACGTCTTGTTATATAAATACCAAATATTTTTGTAGGGGGAGGAAATCTGTGTTGCTCTTCAAACACACATAAATGATGTAATGCTACGCAGATACTCCAAAGCACGCTCTGGAGCTAGTGGCTCTACAAATGGTGATTTATCTCAGAATAATAAGCCTCCCTCTCCGGATCCTCATGAGAAACGTGTCGAGGAACTGACAAAAGCTGTTGAAGAATCTCAAAAGAATGTTGATCGAGTAAGTACCATAGATTATCTTTTCAGGTCAATACATATTATATTTAAAATCTTGAGCTCTTCTTTCCTAAATCTCATTATGAGGTTAGTGGACCTTCCTCTCCATGATTAATATGATTTTGTAGAAAATATATCCACAGATTAACTGCATGTTTCTTAGTTTGTTGCTTCATGTTTTTTTCCATGATGCTCTTTGAGTGGGTTAACAGATCATAAAACCAAAATGTTAGAGTACTTCGTGTCACGTTTATGGTTGGTTTTTTATTGTGAAATCTGTTTGTGTTGGCTCTCGTATGAACTTTAGTTGTCATTTTAATGATATCTCTAAAACTTAAGAGTTTCCCAACGTACACTTCAAACTTTACTTTGTGCTTATTGAATCTTACCTTTATATGACGTCCAATAAGAAGGCTTTGCGCTATGTTTTGGCAAAGCTTCACGACCGTCACCGCAAATGTAAAATCATGTATACACATATGCTACTTTATATATTTCTTTTCATTGTGATAGACCCCAATTCAAAAGATCTAATATGCTTATCAATATTTCAACAAATTAGGTTATTAGCCAAATAAATGGCTTGCTTGTGCTTCTTAATGGAATAAGAAAAAAATTGCAACTTTAAGTAATACAGACAATTGCTGCTTATAGGTGTGAACAGATGAGACATTCCATTCTAAAAGGATTTTCCATTTACATGTGTTATTATTGGGATGCTTTGCAAGAAATACTGCTGAAGGATTCATTTAAGGGGCATTAGGTGAAAAACTTTGCATCAAATTATAGTTTTAGAGCTTGCATGTTTCATGGTCCGTGATCTTCTTTCTTTAGTCAGAAATGTTTACCTCTCATTCTTCATAGCATTTGGGATTTTATTGGTTTAGTTATGTTGTGCAGTTAATGGAAGAATTGAGGGAAAAACAAAAGCAAGAAGTAGAAATGCAGGAAGAGTTGGAAGGACTCAAGGATTCTTTGAACTCCGAGAAGATAAACTTAGCAGATGTCACATCCGATCGCGATGAACTCAGATCTCTTTGTGATGAGAAAGAGTCTTCTTTGCAGGTTAGTATGATTTTATTTCCCAGACCTTGTTTTTTCTTAGTTTTCATATTATTGCTGAATTCTTACGTAAGCGGTTGTTTATTATTTAGGCTGCATTGCTGGAGAAGAGGCATGCAGAAGCAAAGTTGGCAGAGATAGCCAATCAAGGGCACTCCTCGTTACAAAGTAATGGGAAGAAGGATGCACTTGGACATAGTAACCAGGTTAACTTTCTGAATATTTTTCTATTTTCTTTGCAAGCTAATATTTCGTTGGAGCCTACCCTTGATGCGGATTGCTATTGGTTACATTCGTATGAAGATTTTGTGGCTCATGATGTGTAAATACAGGTTATAAATAAGCTCCAAGAGGATTTCAAAGCATGCAAGGAAGAACTCCATTCTGCGGAAGATAGTGTGAAGAGATTGACAAGTGAAAAACTGTTACTTGAGCATAGAATTCTGAGGCTCGAGAAGAAGAAATCTGACGAGGTATGGTGATGTTTATGTCTCTTTGCTTTACCTATTTGACTTGTTTGAATGAACTCCGTTGGCATTTTTAGTCTGGAACTCTTGATGTGCACACACTAACGTCTATTTATCTCAATGCAGATGCAAACTATTGAGAGAAACTTTGACCAAGAAAGAAAAACCCTGAAGCTACGAGTTTCTGAACTGGAAAAGAAGCTGGAAGGGATTTTACAGGATTTGACTGTTGTGGAGTCTACTCTTACAACTAAAAATAAAGAGTTAGATACATTGCAAAATAACTTAAAGGAATTAGAGGAACTACGGGAAATGAAAGAGGTAGTGGACTTGCACTTAACTATTCACGCTTTTGGTATTAATGGACAAAATTAGAGAAAAATATACCATTTGATATGAATAAGCTTCTAATTTCCGTTCATTGTCGCTATCTATTTGTTACGAAAAATAAATCTACCTGGTATAATGATTACCTATTTTATATCAGGATATCGACAGAAAGAACGAGCAAACTGCTGCTATTTTGAAGAAGCAAGGAGCTCAGTTGGCTGAGTTTGAAACACTTTACAAGGAAGAACAAGTACTAAGGAAGCGGTATTTCAACATCATTGAGGGTAATTATTGCAATACTTTCTTTTAGAGTATTTCTTGTGTCTAAATACAATTCCAGACTGGAGAAAACAATAACTAACTTGAATTTTTAGAATGAGAGATACTGCTCATATTTGGTGAGCTCTTTGCAATATTACCAAGCAAGATTTTATTTCTAGTTGTCTTTTCTTTTTCTTTTTTCAATTTATTTACCTGGACCTTATTCATTTCTCAGATATGAAAGGCAAGATACGAGTTTTCTGCCGGTCGCGTCCTCTTTGTGAGAAAGAGATAACCGAGAAACAAAAGGATGTTCTTGTTGCTATCGACGAGTTTACAATTGAACATAGTTGGAAAGATGGCAAACTAAAGCAACACCTTTATGATCGAGTGTTTGATGGTACAGCTTCTCAAGAAGAAGTTTTTGAAGATACAAAGGTAGGAAAAATTATTTAATGGTTCATTTATATAGACGTGGATTTCTTAGTTATTTTGAGCTTTTATTTCATAATCTCATTTATACAATTTGTAGTGGTAGTCTGTTGCTTACCTATTTACATAATTGTGATGCAGTATTTAGTCCAATCAGCGGCTGATGGGTACAATGTGTGCATTTTTGCATATGGTCAAACTGGTTCAGGCAAGACATTTACTATATACGGATCTGATAGCAATCCAGGTCTCACCCCAAGAGCAACCACCGAACTGTTCAAAATCTTAAAGCGTGATAGCAACAAATTTTCATTTTCCTTGAAGGTAATTATTGTGATGCTTTTTTCTTCCCTTTTTTATCTTTATTTTAGTACAAAATGTTGGTAACAGAAAAGAGCAAAAGATACTGCAAGCTCTTAGAATGTCTGCACCTCCAATTTGTGTCAAGGCTTCAGTGGGTTGTGAAAATGTTATGTTTTCAGTTTGTGTCAGTGTCTCGAGTAGAATAAGCCATTAATTTATTGAATACTCTCAACGGTATTATTACTTTACTGATTTGGCTGCAACTAGACCTATGGACCGCCAGAATAAATGTCCCACCCTCATAAATCTATGCAAATGCCCCTGGACAAAGCCTTCTGATTTGTGCGTATACTAAACTTTTCCCCATGATACATATAAAAAAGGAAGCTGAGTTACAAAATAACTTCACTTGGCTAATAGGCTTGAGAGATAGGTCATAGACTTTTTTTGTAGGGGTAAAGAAGCATCACCCAAAAGGGAAAATACTTCCGTTTCGAGCAAATGGATTTAAAGATTTGTGTTAATGGAGTTCAACCTCTGAAGAAGGGTGGTGAAGCTAGATCTGGGTTGGAGGGTTTTAAATCTTAAGTTACATTTGGTTTCATATAGGTCGTGCTTGTGCAAGAGCCTGTAGCACTTCTTCTTGATTCATAGTAGGCTACTATGCTCAAGCTTGGGTGTAGTAAGAATATCGAGTTTAGACAGATGGTATGCTGATCCACCCTTGGCATATTTATATTCGAGGATATACGTCTTGTGTCAGTAAAAGCATGGAAGGCTCCCCGAGTTTTCAGTAATTGATGACTTGGCTGTCATTTTATCATGTTCAAGCCCTTCTTGTTGTCTAAGGTTCGTAACAATTGGAGGTGTTTGTGATTAAAAAATTGGGTGCGATGAAGGGGATGGACAAAATTGAGGTGAAAGAAGGCCTAGGAGCTGCTTTGCGTCTGGGTTTGAACTGCAGTACCAAGTGCAAGGTTGGGCACCCGGATTTGACTGAAACTTTCTTAAAGGATAATAGTTTCTTTAGAGAGATTTTAGGATTTGAAATTCCTAATTTCATTTAGATAGTTTTTTTCGTTTTAGTTTTCATTTGGTACAACACTTTGGCTATGTAAGAATAGTAATAGCTTTAGGGAAGGGGGAGTTGAGTTGAAATAGAATAACTTTTGCTTGGAGAGAGAGAGAGAGATAGAAATGTACTTGAAGTGATAGGACCAACGCTATTGGTGTACATTGATGCAAATTTGATTGCATTTACTGAGAGTCTTTGCCTGGCTTTTACCGTCATATGAATTCCCCCCCGAGAGAAATCGCTCTGCAAAGATCTCCACACTACCCAATAATATGGCAGGCCCAATTTCTTATGTACATTGTTATTCTCATAATCATATTTGATAGAGTCTGGATTTTGCTCATTTGACAGCAAGGAGAAATCGATACTACAAACTTCTCATTTGACAGCAAGGAGCATAATCCAAAGTCTATCAATATTGATAGACTCATTTGACTCCGGATTCTGCTCATATTGATAGACTCAGAATCATATTGATAGACCCGAGAGATATCGATACTAAAGACTTCTCATTTGACAGCAAGGAGCAGAATCCAAAGTCTATCAATATGATTATGAGAATAACAATGTACATAGGAAATTGAGTTTGGGCCCTGCCATATTATTGGGTAGTGGGGAGATCTTTGCAGAGCGATTTCTCCTGGGGAATTTATACAACGATAAAAGCTATGCAGAGGTGATGGCACTCTCAGTAAATGCAATCAAATTTGCATCAATGTACACCGATAGCATTGGTCCTATTACTTCCAAATACATTTCTATCCCTCTTTCAATCAAATTAAAAGTATTGTATCAGAAATAGTTAACCATGCCATATCACCTTATCTCTGGAAATCGCAAATACAACTTTTGATTCAGCCATTAAGGAGGTTTGACAATCTTACCCTAGATGTTAGTGTTTTAATTTGTAAATTCTCTCACTAAAGATATCCCGCATCACAACTTCAAAATATAACTTAATAAACATTAATTAAGATTAAGAGGATCTTGCTTACATATTCTTTGCTCAACACGAAATATGTAGTATCCTATAAGCTTATAGTTATGTTGCTCTACCCAATTTAGTTGTGTTATAGTTTTGTAAGGTATATATTTTTCTTCTAGGAACCCTAGTAGTTTCTATTTTGTTTACTACACTCTTACCTTTTTCAAGGAATAGAATATTTAATGTGCAATTTTTTTAAACACAGGTATATATGGTGGAATTGTATCAGGATACCCTTGTTGATCTTCTATTACCAAAGAACGCAAAGCGCTTAAAGCTAGAAATTAAAAAAGATTCCAAGGTAATCTTTTGATTAGCTTTGTAGAATTAATCTCGAAGTATATATTTATGACATTACTCATCCTAAACCTCAGAATTGGTAAATCAAACTTCTGTTTATAGGGAATGGTATCTGTGGAAAACACGACAATTGTGCCAGTTTCATCTCTTGAAGAACTGAGTACTATTATATTAAGGGGATCTGAGCAGCGACACACATCTGGTACTCAAATGAATGATGAAAGTTCAAGATCTCATTTAATACTTTCAGTTGTTATTGAGAGTACCAACCTTCAGACTCAGGCATTGGCTAGAGGAAAGGTGATACACATACCCTCTCTCATTGGTATTAAGTGCTTCCATAATCTTAACAACCATGTTTGCGTTGATAATGCATTTTGATTTGCTGGAAGACTAACAAAATTGTTATTTATAGCTAAGCTTCGTAGATCTTGCTGGCTCAGAGAGAGTGAAAAAGTCCGGATCTTTAGGGAATCAGCTTAAAGAGGCCCAAAGTATCAACAAATCACTTTCGGCCCTTGGGGATGTGATCAGTGCATTATCTGCAGAAGGTCAACACATACCTTACAGGAACCACAAGTTGACGATGCTTATGAGTGATTCGCTTGGAGGAAACGCCAAGACTCTTATGTTTGTAAATGTGTCTCCGGCTGAATCAAACTTGGACGAGACCAATAATTCTTTGATGTATGTGCTTCTTTATTCTTATATACTTGAGTTATCTATTTCATTTAAAGCATGATTATTGATAGATTGGTCGTTATAGTAAAATAACAAGTCTGTAATGTAACAGGTATGCATCGAGAGTTCGATCAATTGTGAATGATCCGAGCAAAAATGTTTCATCAAAAGAAGTCGTTCGCTTAAAGAAGTTAGTGGCCTACTGGAAGGAACAAGCAGGCAAGAAGGGTAACGAAGAAGAACTTGAAGAGATCCAAGATGAGCGTCCAACAAGAGAGAAACCCGATGGTCGTCATTCATTGTAACTAACACTATTCATTTTAAGGTAAACCAGCCTTCCTCTTAATTTTCCATCATTGCTGGGCAGATGGAGATGAGTGTATTTTTTGGCTTGCAGTTGCTTTGTAAGCATTGGATGTAACTGATTGGTGTTGTTGGAGGGGGTCGTACTTTCAACAATTCGCTAACAGCCTTGGAGGGCAGTAGGAAAAATATTAACATCAAAGTTGTATAGTTAGAACTCAGAAGAGGTATATATGTTTGTTTTTTGCTTATCCTTGTATTTTATATCATGTTCTCATGTAGACTATCCCCAAGAATGTGATTTTTAGATGAATGGTTTGTCACTGCAATATTGAAATGGCAAGTGTTTGATGCACATCTGTTTCACCTTTTGTATTATGTGTTCTCTCTATTGTTGGAAGGCTGAATGATCCCGAGTTTGGGACCACTGTAGGTAGAACTGAAAGATGGGTGGTGTTGTTGACATATATAGTGTGGGGATATAAGTAAGGCTCGTGTGAAATGAGATATGTGAAGCAAATGAAAGATGATCCCACTCTTTTTCTCCTATTCTGCTATTATTCATTGCCAGAGGCCAAGGATGGAGTAGAGACACATACAATTTCACGTGGTCTTGGTAGTGACTAATTTGGTTGTACCATAGCCACCTGATTTCCCCACCAATTCTTACAGTCTTCAGACTTGGAAGAAGAATAAGAGATTGGGTGGACACCAATAAGGCTCGGATTCTTCTTCAGGGATTTAAATGTTTTCATGTGTAAATATTTCAAAGTTGTTGCTGAAAATATTTATGGAATTCAATGCCCAGTACCTTGTTCCTTGGAATGAATTCATTCATACATACCGTTAATTATGTCGATGTTATCAGCTGTTGAAGTGGAAACTAGTAGTGATTAATACCCCCGAGAATAATGTTCCTAGTCCAGTATAGGATGATAAGATCTGGAGTCATGTAGCTAAGCAGCTGTTGAAGTACATGATATGGAAATTTATTGTTATCTGTTAGTCTTTGGCTCCATTTCTGAAAACTAAATTACAAATACCTAAGGCAAGAAAGTTCATTTCTTTCTCTGACGTGGGAGAGTTAAGGGCTAAGATTCAAGTGGCAGTTAATGTCGTATTTATATCTCAACGTTATCTCTTCCCTACTACCCTTTACAATACCTTACACCAAACTAGAAGTTTTTAATGAACTAATACCTAACTGCTTTTTTATGTTGAGCCTGAAACTTCCAGAAATATGAACACCTTCTTCAGCTTAATACAAGACTTCAACAATATCCAAGGACAATAAAGCCTAACCAAGACTTTGGACTGCAAAGGAGGAGAATATTAGAATTTGGTCTCAAATATATTTCTCTAAGGTAAGTGCCATGTTTCTCGTAGAATAGGTATATTTTTCTTGTTTCTTTCAGCTATTTTAGCTGAAAGTAATATGGTTAGCTCTTCATATTTCTTATATTGTTTTCTTGTAATTCTGCAATGGAGTCTTTATCCTGTAGTGTACTCTGGTAGTAGAGTTAGTGATAACATGAGTTGCAATTTCTATGCTTCATGTCCTATTTATTCCATTTTAAAGTGATTTGCGCACTTTTTGCTTTTAGGCATGGTGTTCATTTAATTGTTGATTCATTCATGTTGATAAGGGACTTGAATTGAAGTTGTATGGGTTTATGAGTTCATCTACAGAAAGTGAAGTGATCATCATCACTGAAGGGTCTCATCAGTATTACATATCAGTTGTTGAAAGTTTTAGTAATTGGAGGCTATGAACTATGTTGGAGAGTCTAGTATGGGCTCAGAGATAGAAAACCAGAGGTCAGTTGAAATGAAGGAAGGGTTATCAACCGAAAAATTCATGGCATTTGCAGAAGTTACTTCTGAATCTACTACCACAAATAGTGAATCACATGGGGATAGTAATCAGATTGCAAGTGGAGCTAGCATGGCAGGAAGGTCTGTTGGATGGGGATTGGTAGTTAAATCAGATATCGGGGCAGCTAATCCACCGCTTACAAGTGCTAGGAGATCATCTGGAGAGGAAAATAAGAGTTCAAAGGAAAAATCTTTGGATTCGACAAGGATGTCAAATGAATCAGAAACAAAATTTCCAAGGGTTTCTCAAGAGTTGAAGGATGCACTTTCTACACTGCAGCAAACATTTGTAGTCTCAGATGCAACTAGACCAGATATCCCTATAATGTATGCCAGCTCTGGGTTTTTCTCTATGACAGGCTATTCTTCCAAGGAGGTCATCGGAAGAAACTGGTGAATATTTTTCTTCTAGAAAATTCAATGATAAAGATATCTTAAGGTTCATGTTTAATTGTGATAATTCAATGCTGATAATTGAGATTCTATTGTTTGTTTCAGTCGATTTCTTCAGGGGCCTGATACAGATCAGAATGAAGTTGCTAAAATTCGAGATGCTGTGAAAACTGGGAAAAGCTATTGTGGGAGACTACTGAACTATAAGAAGGATGGCACCCAATTCTGGAATCTGCTAACTGTAACACCTGTAAAAGATAATACTGGGAAGGTTATCAAATTCATAGGGTGAGATAGCTCGATTAACTCGCAGCATGAAAATTATTTGTGCATGCTGAAGAACAACATTAATTTAGCTCCTCCTCAAAACATTAATTTAGCTAATTCACACATAAGAAAACACTAACTTGATTGATGATATCTAGTGCGAGTCTTAGAAAATAGGATCTCCGGTAAAGTGATAAACTTGCTTCAATGGTTTGCTCCCAAAATTACACTGAAGGACAAAATTCAAAAGTGCCCTCTTATGCTTTACGTAAGCTTAGTTACAATATTTGTAGAGTTGAACGTAGAAAAACTGGGGAGTATTTTCATACCAGCTAAAAGAATTGTCCTAATTGTAAATTGTAGTATTTTCATGGGGTTTAAAATTCATATACTAAATTTGGTCTTTTGCAAATTATATACTACAGAATGCAAGTTGAAGTCAGCAAATATACGGAAGGTTTGAATGACAAGGCCTTGCGACCAAATGGATTGTCCAAGTCCCTAATCCGCTACGATGGTAAGTAACCCACACGTCCATTCTAGTTTCGGTCCTTAATATAAATTTGAAATACATACCCATATGATTTTGTTCACCTAATGAGATGATCAGTATATATTTCTTTCAGCTAGGCAGAAGGACAAAGCCATGTGTTCTATCAATGAGGTTGTACAAACTCTGAAACATCCACGAGCTCATATTCAAGCGAACAATCACGACAGCCCTCCCAAGCTCGAGGATCAGGAGAAGTTTAACCTCGATTTTTTCCTGCCAAAATCTACTGCAGACTTTGAAAGCCTCAGTACACCTGGAAGACACACTCCTCTACTTAATGCCACAAGCAATTCATCTAGAAAAAATTCTACTCATGATGCTAACAAGAAGTCAAGAAAATCTGGCCGTACTTCCTTAATGGGGTGAGATTCCTATTCGATTTTTCATCTGCTTCAAGTTTTACTTTTGTTTTTCTATAGAAAAGAAAGGAAAGGAAAAAGAAAATCCATTATGCTGGTACATTTACTTCCATTCTCACCATTATGCTGTAAAGTGGATCGTGCATTTTACTGAAATAATTGGTTTCATTTTCTACAGGTTTAAAGGTAGGTCCAGCACTGCAGATAAGATTGATCCTCAGCCTATTATTGAGCCAGAAGTTTTGATGACAAGAGACGTAAAACAATCTGACAGTTGGGAGCGTGAGGAAAAATATATACGCCAAGGAATCGATCTTGCGACAACATTGGAGCGTATCGAGAAGAACTTTGTGATATCAGATCCTAGACTTCCTGATAATCCAATTGTAAGCCAAAGTTTTCGTAAATCTATTCATGCTTGCTAGCTGTAACTTTTATGTTTTGAATGCTATTTCTAGACCTGGTTGAACTCTGTGCCGTGTCTCCCAGATATATGCATCTGATAGCTTTCTTGAACTGACGGAATATAGCCGAGAAGAAGTTCTGGGAAGAAACTGCCGGTATGAAATCTCATCTTGCATGTTTAGTATATGCCTTAATGCTTACTGAAACCAGACCTTAAGCTATCTTCATGGGGCTCACACGGGTCTTATACTCTATGATACCAAATCAACTTCTAGTATCAGAGCGAGTAATGCCAGGGGTTTGGTAGAAGTTGCATTTCAGGAACAAATTATATTTATATCATGAGTCCTCATTTTGGACTTCTGACTATTGGTCTTTGTTACAATACTAGTATGCTTTATTTGGCCAACAGATTTCTTCAAGGACCTGATACGGATCAAGGAACAGTCGCAAAGATAAGAAATGCTATAAAAGAACAAAGGGAAGTCACTGTCCAGTTGATCAACTATACAAAGAGTGGTAAGGCAATCTGTATAACGGACATATATTGTGCATTTAAAGTTACGCCTATTATGACAGTATTTTGACACGCCCCTTCTCATTTTAGCCTGTGTTGCCTATGAGCTAAGGATGTTGCCTTTTAAGGAAAAGTAAATTTATTTTGTCTTTAAACTCCTTAGAGAAGTAATCCAGACCAGAAATTTTGAAGGCCTAGACTTTGAATATGATATGCTTGACTTTTTTGTGTGGAACTTGCAGGGAAGAAATTTTGGAATTTATTTCACTTGCAACCTATGCGTGACCAAAAGGTAAGAAACCTCTTTTATACATACTTATTCTATCTCTAACCTTGTCCGGAGTTCATGTAACTACCACTTTTCTAATTCGGTTAGAATTTTGCAGGGTGAACTTCAGTACTTCATTGGTGTCCAATTAGATGGAAGTGACCATTTAGAGCCTCTTCGAAGCCGTCTTTCTGAAAGAACTGAGCAGCAGAGTGCTAAGTTGGTTCGTTTTACTTATCTTCTCATTACATTAATTGTTCCATGTAGCATGGTTCACGTTAGTGAGCAATTCTGGCCATCTTTACTTTTTCACAATATTCTGTTTAAGACTTAGAATGATCAAATAGTAGTGAAAAGTCTTTCTGGGGATATTACACTATCATTATTTCTAAATGTGTTGTCCAGCCTGATCTCAGTTGAAAGTTTAAACACCATAAATAAATATAATGAACGAAATATCAACCAGATTAAGTTGATTGCTTGTTATCATATATTTATTATAAACAATTTTCTTCCAGGTCAAAGCTACTGCAGAAAATGTTAATGAAGCTGTTCGTGAACTTCCTGATGCCAACTCGGTAAGGTACACTTTTGCACTGTTATGTGTTTGGAGATGCAGACCTCATTGTCACCGTCAATAAACTTCATGATGCCCATCTAGTAATAGTTGTCAGGTTTCCTTTTAAGATTTCACCGTTTAATATATCTGGAGAAGGGTGTAGAGATGAGAATAAACAAACATTGAAACGGAGGTTGATACTCCCGTGTACCATTTAAATGTTAAAAAGGTTTCATATGGAGTTACAGAGATAGTTCAAGCCGTTCATGTACTCACACATGTAAAGGATCTACAAAGAATTATTTGGATGATAGAGCCTTCATATGGAGTAATATATTAGTAGGGGAAAGCTTGCCTATCTTTTTCTTCGTTGCCCTTACTATTTTTATTTTTTTTCAGCATGTCTTTGACCTAATCCATTGTTTTGTAAAGTTATCTCTGGCTTAATAAATCTGTATCTCACATAAAGCAATAGATGATGCTTACATGGATAAGTAGATCATACTGATCCAGAGATTTTTTTTTAAACTCAAGTCCCAAATGTCAGTCTCCTAAAAAAATATCCTAAATGTCATTATATCATATAAAATGTCATTTTTTCTTATTGGTCATTATTAGCCAAATAAATTCAACTACACCAGTTTGTGGAATGCGATCCTAATAACACTTCCAGTAATTGTTTTTCTATATTGCTCTTGATTAAATTTAATTTTAACCATGCTACTCTTCAGACACCAGAAGATCTGTGGGCGATCCATTCTCGACCAGTATTTCCAAGGCCTCACAAGAGGAACAATACTTCCTGGATAGCAATTCAAAAGGTACAAGTCCGCAAAGTCAACTCTTATGTTCTACGTTTGATTCCATTAGCAGGGGATACTTAACCATCACTAGGCTATAATTCTTGGTGCACGAGTTCTATCTTATGCTTTCCCTTTATTTGTCCTTGTAGATCACGTCTTGTGGCGAGCCAATTGGTTTGAAGCATTTCAAGCCCATTAGACCTTTGGGTTGTGGTGATACTGGGAGGTAATTCTATATTTTTGTGTTTACGGATAGCTATAAGCCTGTAACTACGATTGTCATTATCTACCCAAAACACGCACATATTTGTCAATGCTATTTTCTTTCTGCAATATGTATACTTTCTATAGATTGTCTTTATTTTGGTTGAAGTGGTATCTTCTTTCATGTATGATCATCCTAGGGTACTGCAACAATTTTTTTATATCGATAGGACTTGACTGTAGATTTAAGTAAGTCGCTAGGGCATCACTCCATCATCCTCCAAGGTGATAGCATCTAATTTTCAATTTTTAAGACGTTGGATGTCCTCACTTTCAACCGAATGCATAAGCAAACCCAAATATCTGCTTTCCTAATAGACATGATTGCCGCTAGTATATACACATATTTGTTAGTATTATTGAGTAGAACTAGTTTTTACTGCATATCAGAATTTACATACAATGCTTAGAGCTTTATGTGCTGTTATAAATTTTTTTGTAGAAAATGGCCTTTTATCTTATATGGTAACATTTTGATTCTGTTTTTCTTTCTTCAGATTGTCTTCTTTTGAAGTTATTGATCTTTTATGTTTCTGTTTTTGATTTAATTACTCGGTGTTGATTGCAGTGTTCATTTGGTAGAGTTGCAACAGACTGGGGAATTATATGCTATGAAGGCGATGGATAAATCTGTGATGCTGAACCGTAACAAGGTTTGTCAATATCTTATTGGCGCTAAGCGTCACTTGACTCACTTTAGATGCATAATTTCTAGTATAGAGAATTTATTTTTTGCATGGCACCTTTATAGGTTCATCGAGCATGCATTGAAAGAGAAATCATTTCGCTATTGGATCATCCTTTTCTTCCGACGCTATACGCTTCTTTCCAGGTCTAGTAATTTTTTTTCCTGTAGTTTCTTCTTATTACTTAACCTTAATTAGAACAACCCATAGATATTTATATGGTAATATTTGAGGCATTAGATTTTGTAGTATATACCAGTGTTGTATACTGATTTATTTATTTTTACTTCTCAGACAGCTACACACGTTTGTTTGATAACAGACTTTTTTTCCGGTGGGGAGCTATTTGCCTTACTTGACAAACAACCTATGAAGTATTTTAAAGAGGAGTCTGCACGGTATGTCATTTTACTGATCCCACATTATTTAAAAACCAGCTGATATACATCGATGGATACATCATGCTAGAAAATGTATCTGATTGTTTTTGAATGCCGATTCATGTTTCTGCAAGTTTTGAAGATTGTCTTCATCCACTTTATGCATGTAGTAGGGAATCCGATATATTTTTCGCTATGCCACTAGATGGTTTGAAAGTAAAATATTTTGTAATTTGTCACTTAATTACCCATAGGTTTAATTTTTGGAGTAGCCACATGCTGAGGAGACAATCATACTAATTGGAAGCTCTGAGTAGTCTCTCTCTATCAAATTTTATAGGCCTTCAGATGCTTTCATCACATCTGGTCATTTACTAACTTCACTGTTGACTCGTATTTCTGTCTCCAGGTTCTACACTGCAGAAGTCGTACTTGGTTTGGAGTACCTTCATTGTTTAGGTAATTTCATATCTTCCTGCAGTTGCATCCGTATGTGCTTTTTGTAACAACAATAAAAAGATCCATATGTGCTTACTGCTTAGCTAGCGAGTCCCATATGTGCTTATTGCAATAACAATTAAAAGATCATGATTTGCATTCTCAGGTTATATGAATTAGCTAGCAGATATAATCAGGTCAAGAATCACTATTACATTCTCTTGAATTTTTGAATGTTACAGGAATTATCTATAGGGACCTCAAGCCTGAAAACGTCTTAATTCAGAAAGATGGGCATGTTGTACTAGCTGACTTTGATCTATCATTTTTGACATCCTGTAGACCCCAAGTATGTTACTCCTTATCCTCCAGGACATTTATATTTCATGCTTGTGTATGCTTGTGCATGTACGAGTAGGTGCTGGTGCGCGCATTTGTTTGTATTACTTTCCTTTTTTATGTTTGCAGCTATATAAATGTACTGTTATATGACAGGTAATAATGCAACCATTGCCTCCAAAGAGACGAAGATCTAAATCTCAGCCACTCCCAACTTTTGTTGCAGAACCCATGACACAGTCAAATTCTTTTGTTGGCACAGAAGAGTACATTGCTCCTGTAAGATAGTCTTCACTTCACATGCTTTTTACAATGAACTCAATAAAAATTATTATTTTCTCATCCGACTTCAACTCGTATACCAACTAGAAAGACATGCTTAAAGTTTACAAGATCGGTGAGAAGGAATTTCAGGGAATGAGCATTTTTATATTGTTAGCAGGGTTATTTTATGTTCTTTTAGTCTCACATTGGTTATTCATAGATTATATCTCTCTCCTATATATAGAGTATGATGTAACCTAAATAATCAATTCAATAATTATATTTTTCTCCCTCTAATCTATTTCTATACATATATCCTCATGAAAGTGCTTAAAAAGGCTTTTCAAATTTTTTGAGTATTTTCGTTTACTTTAAAATTATTGCATGACTACAAAAGTATCAGTTATAGTATCCTGAGACTGTGGTGCCATTCTGTCTTCTCATTTTTGCTTGTTTACTTGAATGCAGGAGATAATTACAGGTTCGGGCCATAGTAGTGCTATCGATTGGTGGGCTCTTGGTAAGTCTATTATGAGGGTATAATATCAGTTTTATGTGTGTAGTTAACCAATTCTAGCCTACCTTGCACATATGAGATTAGAAGAGAAAAATACTTAACCTCAATATGCATGATGGTTAACTAAGATATCTAAATATGTTGGAACATTGGCATAGCTACAATGCCAGAAGAACCTCAAATTTTCTGTTTTAAGTCGTTAGCCGCAGAGATCGCTAGAGACAGCATAAATCCTATATAATTTAACTTGATAGGTACAGATTTTATATCTGTATTGACCACTTAAAACAGGACGTAAATGTTGTGTATATGTTCTTGAATATTATTGTAGAAATAAAACTGCAATTTCTATCAGGAGCCGACTTAGTTGAAAATCAACTGCATATACGCAAGCCTATAGTTTTGTCGGCTTGTGGATATTAATTCTTAGGAGAAAATGGGAAACAGATCCACTTGCGTACTAGAAAGAAATTAAAGCTTGATATGCTTTTGGACGATATTATTAGCAAGGCTATTAAAAAGGCTCTAATGTGCCCCGATGTAGGACTATATATCTCAACAGATATATGTATTATTTCCACCCGCTATCTTTTGCGCCTTACGCTTTGTTTATGTTGAAATGCAGGTATTTTTCTGTATGAAATGCTTTATGGACGTACTCCTTTCCGGGGGAAAAACAGGCAGAAAACATTTGCCAACATTTTACACAAAGATCTCACTTTTCCAAGTAGCATACCGGTAAAATAAAATAAAAGTTCCTCTGCATCAAGTTGTCATTGTTTACAATCTCTATATATTTGTTCTCCTCACCACCGTCTAACGGCTAGTACCAATATTAAAGCTGGCTCTAATAAATGTATATGAGTCATTCTCCTGATGTCAGACAATAGGAGGCCAGCAGGTCTTAGGCCTGCATCAATATAAGAACACCATGCTAAGGTTTAGATGCAAATACTGAAATGTATGTCCAGTTAATGTGAGAAAGGAATAAACAAATTATTTGGGTTTTATAGGTTAAGAAATCGAAAGTAGATATCAGAAATCTAACCATCATGTTTTGATTCCGTAGATTATATGTTTGGAATTTAATGAAAAGGAACTGTAATAAGGTTTATATTGAAAAATATTTACTGTTTTTAAGTTTGGAAATAATGAGAGAGTGGAAAATATAAAGTTCGTAGTTAGTACCATTGGAACTTTGCTAATATCTAATTGCCAATATATCTTCTATCCTCATATTAGTTGCTTTTCCTTCCAGTTAAAATCTGAAATATCGGACCCAAAAATCGTTTCATCTGATGACTGAGGATATAATATGCCAATACTGCTCTGCTATTTACCGTGTTTAGTAAAAATAAAGTATTTTATATAATGTACTTCATCCATTACAATCTAAAAATTAAGTATGCAGAAACGTTTTTTTCTTCTTCTCTTCTAACGTTAAGATGAGGTATATATGATGCTTATTTGGTTACATTTTCTACTTTTGTAGGTCGGTCTTCCAGCTAGGCAACTAATTCATGGTTTATTGCATAGAGACCCTGCCTGCCGGTTAGGATCAAATGGTGGTGCCAATGAAATTAAACAACACCCATTCTTCCGTGGAATAAACTGGCCCCTTATTCGTAACATGGTATTTTTGTGTTCTACTAAATAATTCGCGTCTATGCTATCTTCACCCTACAGTTTTTAGTTTGCTTTGCATGCCAGTAAGAACATAATATTACTGAATCTGGATCCTGTATTTGAGGAAGGTGAGTTGCAAACCATCCCTAGCATTTGCTCCACATGGACATAACTTGTAAATCATCAGGAAAAACATTGTAAACCCCTGTTTATTCTCACGTGACGCATTTTCCAGAGAATGATGCGAACTCTCCTCCCCTTAGCATTGGTTAATTATCTATCTTATACAATAGATAGATAGTCTCCGCATATTTGAAACTTGGATCAAACATTCTCATACAGGAAGATGCTCTTTTCAAATTTTCATAAGAGCTTAAATCATGGTCTCAAGAGGGTATTATAACAGTGTAAAAGGATTGGTTGTCCCATGCACTATATATTTTTTTTCTGCAAAAGGCAAGATCAACTTTTATTAAGAATCAATGAGATACAAGGATAGATAAAGGGGGGACAAAAAAGGGAAATTTTTTTTTTTTTTGATAGAACTGAATAATGGCTATTGATTTGCTGACATTTTTGAACCTTTGTCAGAGTGACTGTTTTCTCATATTTAAAACTATAACCTGTTTGTGTTGTCATGCAGATTCCACCACCATTAGATGTGCCTATTCAGTTAATCGAACGAGAACCTGATTCAAAGTCTACTGATCCGCAATGGGAAGAGGGAGTGCTCAATCGGTCTTTGGAAATTTTTTAAAGATGTTAAGTACGTTAACATCTGTTTTGGAGTTACTGAGAATGCTGTGGACCTCAAAGTTGATACTATGTTTATATAAGTACTGTCTGATTTAGTTTATGGCACTTAATCAGGCTAAATCCACAGATAAAAAAACAACAACAGTGGGGCTGAGGATTTTGGAAGAGTTTCAGCCTCGTCTTCTGCTAATGTATGGTTGGATGAAAACTGAGGTAAATGATGCCCAGCCCATGGAAATAAGTGTCAGATCGTGCCAGACTTTCGTGGAACCGTGCTAGATTAGAAAATATGAGTTGCTTACGAGAACCTCTTACGTATCACGCATTGATTATATCAATAAGAGCTGATATTGGACATGTACATTCTAATATTTTATTACCAGGATGAGTTGCCATATGTATAAATACTGCTTTAGAATAACGTATCTCTCATTTTATCTCTTCTCTCGCATAAACTGACACCCCAGTGGACTTTTTAATTTTAGCGCTTGTAGGTGCCTGAGATCTTTCAGAATTCTATAAGAGAAGGGTAGAGAAGGGGACGATATTGGCAAGTACTCTAAAACTTCACATTCTATTGAGTCTTTTATATGAATGCATATTGTGTACCAGATAACGCTGTTCCAAGTGAAAGACTAACTATGAGGCCTCAATCGTTTGTTATCATATGTTGTTTCCAAACCCAACTGTTATGTACACAAATCTTGGGAGCCCTTACAAATCGTAAATAAGCACTATCTAAAGAATGCCTGCATTTCATTAAGAAGTAGTACAGAAATAATACAGATACAGTAATAAGAAACCAAATAATGGCATCCGAAATAACAACCTTTGAAACATTTCAATTTAGTGGCTTATGCAGTTATAGTGCTTAAGGAGCCTGCCTCTTCTTTTGCGGTCTCTACCAGAGAATCCTGCACAGACAACCAAACTCAACTTTGGCCATCCAAATGTAAACTAGTTCAAAGATTTGCAACAACAGACTTGCTCATTATTAGTTTACAGAGAATACTGAATAGTAGTTGACATTTCAGCAAGACTCACAATAATCTAATTCTGAAAAACAAAATATATCTTAAGAGGGAATTCGAAACACAAATGTCAACTCAAACCTTCCCTCCCTAATGAAGGAAGATCGATCCAAAATTCGGATTCGAATAACAATTAATTTGTCAAACACACCTGACAATAATAATTGAAAATAACATTGGAGATTTCTTTCTCACGTATATATAATTTTCTATGAATTGAAGAAGAATTACGTATTGCATCACGAACACGTTCATGTGTCACATGCATTTCCCATGCAGAGATCCCCCCTATAAGAAGACTGATCTACAGAGTGGGCAAGTGAAACGGTATCGGTCAGCCCAGCTCTTGATGCATCGAGAGTGAAACATATGGCCACACCCTGAGAGCTCACTCACAACCTCTTCCCCTTGAAACTCATCCAAACATACTGCGCACGACTCGTCAACTGCCCTTCTTCTTCTAGCACTACCTGTTTCATTTGTTGTACAACACTTCTCCTTCAGTAACTCAAATTTCACCGCTAGAAGATGTTCATCTTCAAACTGCAGGCATTCCAAGTAAAATGTATCCAAACCAAACATGCACATTAGAGCATGTTTGATCTGAATGAATGGAATCCAAACACAAGTGTAGAACACAATGGTGATGACATAAAGACGAGACTGACCAAACACAAGACAATTCATCCCTCTCTTTCCAGCTTACTATTTCTCTTGGTATGTTTTTCTTTTTCTTTTTCTTTTTTGGGCTGTTTGTTGTGGTGCAAGATGAAGGTTTTTGTGTGTGTGCGAGAGAGGTGTTTATATAAGGTTACAGGTCAATTGTTAAGGAATACTATAATTGTAAATTAGTGGCTTGACCTTTTAGAGTTCCCCTTATTAAAATATAAAATTAGGAAATTTTGATTGTTATTACTAAATGGGTCCTTATTACACTTGGAATTCCCCAGGGCCGGTGCCGACTCCCCTCCCACCTCCAGCTATCAATTAAACAAGCATTTGAAGAAAACTGGTTACGCCTTACTTGCATAGGATTATAAAGAAAATGCATCTCCCTTTCCCCTCCTGTTTTTATTTGTATAACAAGTTCTTATTAGTCAGAGCCTTAATCATGTTCTGACATCTTTCATTGTCCGAGTCCAGGATGCATGGGGCATGGCTCTACCAGAATTGTGTATTAGATGGATAAATATTACCTGATTGGGATCCAAATTTACTAGATAGATATCGTATATTGTAAGTACATTTTTCTTGGTTACATAAATGGACTATAGAGCATGCTGATGATGATACATATGTACAAGAGGAATAAGCAGTTGATTTGAATTTGAGCTTTGGCCGTCCGTGAATTTATCTCCATAGTTATATCTTCTTATTCACCACATGGTAATGGCATTTCTGCATGTGGTAACTACAAAAATATAAAAAATGGAACTACCCTAATTAAAATATCACATGTATATATATATTCATCAACTCTCCATTACCTAGTTTGACCTCCTTGAATAAGGGAGAAGAGGCCGACCAAATCAAAAAAAGATCTCAAAATAATAATAGGAGGGGATTCTGAATTCACTTGGTGAGTTGTGCATTTTCATTTTTTTAATCTCTCTTTGTCAACATATATGCTCCCCACCCCCCCACACACACCACACACACACACCCATGGGAGCAATACCAGAAAGAGAAAGAATCAAAGAATGAAGCTTCATTTTACTCGCTTTGTATTAAACTATAACCGACCATGTAGTTCACAGTTTGGCATATCAGATAAAATAGTCAATAATCCATTTCATGAACAAAAGAGCTAACCTGGTTAAACCCGGCAGATAATACAGAACCAACTATACAACCACAAAAGCCGCAATATATATATCAACTTGAGGAAGTTAATAATGTTGGGAATCAGCTAAATCTTTTGCAGGATCATCCCCTGCCAGCCATGGGAGAAGATCATTCTCGAAAGAAAACAGAAATTAATTCTTCAAAATAATCCCAAAGTAAGTAAATCTAAATCTTTTGCAGGATCATCCCCTGCCAGCCATGGGAGAAGATCATTCTCGAAAGAAAACAAATTAATTCTTCAAAATAAGCCCAAAGTTAGTAAATAAATTGAAAGTCTCAATAAGTTGCTCTCAAATATGTATGCTACACGTACAGGTACCAATGGGTCTATAAAATTCACAAAACCATAAACATGCTTCTTTTCCGGTATAGTTAAGGTATAAATGCAAGTATGGTATTCACTAGAAACATGTATATAACTTCAACTTTTCAGTTATTTTTCGATTCTTCACCACTATCTCTTAAATAGAACAAATGATTCTACATCTCCTTTGAACAGTGTCACTATTATCATAATACCTTGACCTTGGGGATGGGTTAATCACAAGACTCCAAAAGAAAAACAAGTAAAGTGGAATCCTAGGGCATAATCATCATCACAGGGGACAAGACCTGAGCTGCTCGAATTAAATGGAATTTTCCTACGGGACTCAGATACCTTAATGAGATAGAAGCGATAGCATGAGGTTTCTAGACACAAAGTAAAAACCGTGAGAAATTAAAGGCAAAGAGTGACAATTATTTCATAGACATTTTCTAATACAAGGGCAAAGCACATCGATAAGTAGTTACTGATATAAAAGTTTACTTCCTACGATGATCTAGCATATTTAACTAACTCGAGACTGGTGTACACTCGTCGTTGAATCAGAGGGTATAGAAAAAACTAGAGTTCAATGATGATTAATGAGAATTGAAAATAAAGGTATGTAACAACAACCTTATGTACCTGATCCAGGAGGATCTGAGTTTTTTTGACTCTTTAGAAAATCTATTCGAATAGAGTCTTTTTCTATTCGAATACATTTCAGCCTGAGTAGTTTTATTCGAATAGACTCATGTCTTAGTAGTTTTATTCAAATAGAGTCTTTTCCTATTCGAATACATTTCAGCCTGAGTAGTTTTATTTGAATAGACTCATGTCTGTTCCAATACATTTCAGCCTGAGTAGTTTTATTCAAATACAAATTATGTGTATTCGAATATATTTCAGACTGAGTAGTTTTATTCGAATACAAATTATGTATATTCGAATATATTTCAGCCTGAGTAGTTTTATTCGAATACAAATTATGTGTATTCGAATACTTTTTCTTTTATTCGAACAGAGGCACGATTCAGCCTTTCTCTTTAGGCGTTTAAGGGCATATTTGTCATATTTTGTAATTAGGACATGTAACCCTTATAAAAAGGGCAAGGCTAAGCATTGTTAGGTTATGTTAGATCTAGAAAAAGTTTTGAGGAAGAACTGAGAGTTTAGAGTATTTTTATTGTAATTATTTTGTTTAAAAGCAATTGAATCTCTTATTTTTCCCAACAAATTGGTGTTCTTCGTATTTTTCTGCTAACTAGAGCTTCTCTATCGTATTGTGGATTAAGTGGTATCAATTTTCAAGTTGCGATTCTCGAGGGGTTGATTGTGGTTTATGGTCTCTACACGTGACCGTCTCAAGCAAACGAAGGAGAAGCTAGTGAGTCCGTTGAAGATCCATCGCAAACCTAATTCGAAGAAGGACGATTTGGAGATAGGCGATTCCAACGATCGACTCACAGCTTTGAAAACAACAGTTTCCGACCTAACTTCTACTGTAGGGGAGTTGGTAGAGCAATTGCGTCTCACGACCTTCGCGAAGGCTTCCACTTCGGAGAAATGGCGAGGCCACTCTTAACGGCGAGGCCGCTCGAGGAAGAAAGGGGTTTTGGAGGTGGATGGAGACGAGGATGTTGCGGAGATTGATAGTGATTCTAGTGATGCCGATTCCGTCAAAGAGCACCCAGGTTTTAGTAAGTCAATGAATCATATGCGCAATCTTCGTATTGGCTTTAAAATTGAGATTCCGGTATTCGATGGTTCCGTCGATGCCGAGAAGTTGGATAATTGGTTAGATAGGTTAAAAATCTATTTTTCCGTTTATGAATATTCCAACACTTAGAAGATTTGTTTCTCTACTTTGAAATTCGCAAGTCACCCACTAATGTGGTGGAAATCCTATCGGAAACGACATGATGTCGGAAGTTTGAGTTGGAAGGAATTCAAGGTTTTAGTGAGGAAACAATTTTATCCAATTGGGTATGAACAGAAGCGAAGGTACAAATGGCACAATTTGCGCCAAAGGTTTGGGCAATCCATACAACAATTCACTACGGAGTTTCATAACCAAGCGTTGGTTTTGGATATTGACGTGGATGAGTACAAGGTGTTCATGAAGTATACAGGGGGTTTGTCGGAATCCATTATAAGAGAATTAAAACTCTTCAATGTGGAAAATATCGAGGACGCCACTGTTAAAGCAATTGCCATTGAAGGCAAGTACTTGAAGAGTGACAAGAAAGACGACGAGAGCAAGTCGGGGTTCAAGGCTATTTAGAAGCTTGATAAGAAAGGGGAGTCAAAAGGAGAGGGTTCTTTATTCAAGGGGACCATCTGTAGTCATTGTAAGGCTAATGGGCACAATTCAGATAGATGTTGGAAACTTCACCCAGAGTTTTGGTCGAAGGAAGAGAAGGGCAAGAAAGAGAAACGTACACTAGCCGCAACGATTGTGGATCTTCCGGATTTAGATAAGCCAAATCCTAAGCTTACTCTAATGTTCAAGCAACCTATAGTTATCGACGAGGCAAGTCGGGAAGAGTTTTTTTATGTCAGCATTCAGGTAAATCAGAGCTTAGTCGAAGCCATCATTGATCCGGGTAGTCAGAAGAATTTAATTTTTGAGGCAGTGGTAAAGAAGATGGGTTTGGCTACTGTGGCTAATCCTAAGCCGTATGGTTTGTGTTGGATTTAGAAAGACGCGGAGTTGAAGATCACTAAGCAGTGTACGTTCAAGTTTGCGATTATTGAGAAGTTTATTGACGAAGTGACATGTGAGGTGGTTCCGTTGGACGTGTGTCAAGTCATCTTGGGTAGCCTTTATCTTTGGAACCGAGATGCAATCATTTACCGTCGAGCACGCAAGTATCGTTTGGTAAAGGATGGGACATGGTTTCATATCAATGCGTGCAAGAAACAGATCACTACCAATAATTTGGTAACGGCGACTCATGCGAAGAGGTTGGTTAATGCGAGCGGCAAATTTGTATTGTTGTTGGTGTGACCGGTTCAAGAGGGTCCGTCGGCTACGGTGTTGTCTACTTTGGCAATGTCTCCTAAACAACAAACCGATATGGGGATGTTGTAAGAGGAGTATGAAGACTTGTTTATGGGAATAAAATGGATGCCGCGTAAGAGGGGTGTGGAGCATGATATCAACTTGGTGAATGGTGAGCCACTACCCAATATTGGGTTATATCGGACTTCTGTTACTGAGTCTGATGAGATCAAGAAACAGGTACACGAACTCCTGGAGCAAGGAGTTATTAATCCAAGTTGCTCACCTTGTGGTTCACCGGTATTACTGGTGCCGAAGAAGGATGGGTCTTGAAGGATGTGTATGGATTATCGGGCGTTAAACAAGATCACGGTGAAGAATCGTTATCCGCTTCCACGGATTGACGAGCTTTTGGATGAGTTGCAGACAGCTCGGTTTTTCACCAAGTTGGATTTTAAGTCGAGTTACCATCAAGTTCGAATCCGGGAGGAAGATACTTGAAAGACAGCGTCCAAGACCAAACAGGGCTTATTTGAGTGGTTGGTGTTGCCTTTTGGGTTATACAATGCTCCGGCGACGTTTATGCGATTAATGAACAAGATACTTCATGCTTTTATTGATGATTTTGTAATTGTATATTTGGATGATATCTTAATATATAGTCGTATATGGGAGGAGCACCTTGGGCATTTACGCAAAGTGTTGGCGTTTTGCGATCACAACAACTGCTTCTGAACGGAAAGAAGTGCGAGTTTGGGAAGAGGGAGCTGGTCTATTTGGGATTTATTGTTGGTGGCGACGAGCTTAAGGTCGATCCAGAGGTCTCGATCATTACTAATTGGCCTCGACCGCTTACAGTGATGGAAGTGAGGAGTTTTATGGGTTCTTGTCAGTACTTACGGAAGTTCATTCGGCATTTTTCACAAATCGCCTCACCGTTACATTCTTTGACGAAGACCAGGGTACAATTTGTGTGGGAAGAACACCATGAGAAGACTTTTCTGTTATTGAAGCGCAAGATTACGGATGCACCAGTGTTAGCATTGCCCAATTTGCAACGGCCTTTTGAGGTTGAGACAGATGCGTCAGTCTATGCATTGGGGGCAATCCTTTTGCAGGATGGGAAGCCGGTTGCTTACCATTCTGAGATGTTTACAGGAGTAGTACGCAACTATCCTACCTACAATAAGGAGTTCTACGCGTTATATCAATCAGTGAAACATTGGCGGAGTTACTTATTGGGGAAGGAGGTTGTGGTACATTCCGATCACAAACCATTACAGTTCTTATCTACGCAGTCCAAGCTTCAGCAAACTCACCATATGAAGTGGATGTCGTACCTTCAGCAGTTTACTTTATTGATCAAGTATAAGAAAGGAGTGGACAACAAGATGGCTGATATGTTATCTCGACCCTCATTACCAACTATTTTCACTTTGTTGGTAGCTATGCAGATACAACCTATTGTTCCTTCTAAGTACGTTTTAGGGTATGACGACGACAAAGAGCTCAGTGTGATTCACGAGAAATTGCTGCAAGGCAAGACATGCGAGTATGTTTTGAAGGATGGTTTGATTTACAGGGGCAGTCTACTATGTATTCCCGAGGGTGGAGACCGTTTGCATTGGATTCGAGAGGCACATTGTTTCCGGGTGGCAGGTCATTTTGGGGCTGAGAAGACTCTTTTGAATTTGCGGCGTTATGTCTATTGGCCGAAGATGCAGGTGGATGTTGCTCGTGTGGTTCGTGGTTGTGTGTTATGCAACACATCGAAGCCTTCCAATAAGAAGATAGGACTGTACTTACCATTGCCAGTTCCTAGTCGACCTTGGAAGAACATTTCGATAGATTTTATGGGTAGTTTGCCCATGACCAGGTGTAAGAATGACTATTTGTTTATGGTGGTGGATCGATTCAGCAAGATGATTGTTCTTATTCCATACCAGAAGACGATCACCGAGAAAGGAGCAACACGATTGTTTTTCAGAGACGTCTGGAGGTATTTCGGGCTCACATCTTCTATTATTTCTGATAGGGATAGCCATTTTTTGGGGCATTTCTGGAGATCGTTATGGGGGATGATGGACATTAAGTTGAAGAGAAGTACCGCTTTTCATCCGCAGACTGACGGGCAAACAGAGGTTGTTAATCGCATTTTGGTACATTTATTACGGGGATTCCATTCTAAGCATCCTAAGACTTGGGATGAGAGTTTACCGTATCTTCGGTTTGCGTTCAACCGGGCGATTCATGGGTCCACGTTAAAGTCTCCTTTTGAAGCTTGTTTGGGGTACTTGCCGCAAAGTCCTTTTGATTTGGCGTTTAGTCTTGACGACAAGACGGTGTAACACCCCGGATGAGCGGGTATTGGAAAGGCGCCTAACCCATTAGCGGTGATGGTAGCACCAATGGTTTAGTCCCACATCGCTTAAGATCCTGCCAGGTGTATGATCCTTAAGTTAAGATTTCACTCTACATGTCACCGAGGCCTTTTCTTAGGAAGAAAAATCCCACATTGCTGGAGATCCGCAGTGGTTAAGTGGGAACAATATCGGTGCGAGTAGAGTGGGGTCGTGACAAAATGGTATCAGAGCGAAGGTTAACTCCTATCTCTGTTTCTTGCACTCATAGGTTGAGTAATTCTTAGAGCGAGTTAAGATGATTCTTTGGTATCCTGTGTTTTATCGCTTGTTTGGTAATAAAGTTAATCTCTTGAGACCTTATGAGTATAGGCTTCTATCGTAGATTTAGCGTGTAGGCTTTTACCGTAAATTTAGAGGAATAAAGATGTTCATTTTAAATCCTTAGAATAATGGTTGATTTGTTTTTGTAAGCCTTAGTAGTGACTGCTCATATATACGCTTCTAGCGGTCCGAGTTGGTCTTGATTTGGAGTTTAGTTCTTAAGTTGACTTGATATATGGGTTAAGTATTGGATTTGTATAGATTGTTGCTATAGTTAGTAATGTTATATGACTTGATATTTTTCTCTCTAGATTAGAGATTATAGAACTTTAGGTTGGGTTCCGATTGCATGGTAGTTAGTGTTTTGATAATTATATATATATATTTTATTTTTCTTTTAGCCTTGTGGATGTGGCTATGAGTTTGGCACCGTAGGTCAGCACCATGTTGCTTGTGAACTGTATGTGGGGATGGTGAACAAGTTGGTGGTTTGTAGAGATAGTTGGTTTCCCTGTTCAGTTTTGGTATTAGGTTTTGATTATAAGTCTGTGATCTTGCACTTTATAGATAACGTCATGTTTGTTCGTTGCAGTGGTTTTGACATGTTTCCAGTTTAACGATTCACTTGTAGAGTTTTTGGTATCTTCTCTTAATCGAGTCTAGATCGATCTAGTTATTTGGATTAGTTTTCACATTTAGTCAATTCAATTACTATTATGAGGGGAAAATTCTTGGACAGTTGGTGTAATAGCTTTATTAGCCATATATATATACTAGGTTGGTGGTGATTGCACTTACTTCATTTCACTTTAGGGGAGCCGAGCATGACTTTGGATATCTGTTATGGTTTCCTGTTCATAGCCAATTGGTTTGGGTACTAGAAGAGTTAAGGACCACTAGTGGAGGTCATAATAAAATAATTTGTTAGTATTTTTTAAGTTTTTGTTATTTATTAAAATGCATCATTTTACCCGATTATTTACATCTCATTTATCTTGTCTTCATTAGTCATGTCATAATAGTTTGCTTATAATTTTTCTTGTATCGCAGAATTTACATTTACATAGCTTATGTAGTATGAGACTGGAGATTGTGTATACATCGGATTTTGCACGTTGCTCAAATAGGATACGATGCTCGTTTTTCCATTGTGTTGGTTATGCATTTTTAAACGATATTTAAAAATAAAAAATTAGACTATTAATTTTTTAAAATAAAATAAAAATTATAAATAAATCTATTTTACCCGTAATTTTTTATTTGTTACTTTTGGCTATAATGTTGTATGTCATTATTGGTCATATTACTTGAATACAGCTGTAGTCATGATTAAAACTAGGGAAATTTATTTTGTCGATTTTGGTAATATAATGTTTTGATCCATGAGACAGTGGTGGTACTGTTGGGGATCATGTTGGCTCATTTGCTAATGCACGGGGACCTGATGATCGATTGACTGTCATGTTAGAGTTCTTTCACATTGAAGGTATCAGTATAAGATAGTTGTGATTATATCCTTAGTTATCTAGTAGGGTTTCGTTGTGTCCTTCGATGGGGAGTTTAGAGATTTTTCTATTTCATCAGCCTTGTGTACTAATTCTTGCTAGTGGTTGTGTTTGCATATGAGATATACTACACCATAGTAGTGACATTAAATTTCGGGACGAAATTTTCTTTAAGGAGGGTAGAATGTAATGTCCCGGATTTTTTTTTATTTAAATAAATAATTATGCATCTATATTTTTCTTTAACATCATGTATTGTGTTTCATCATTTTATGTTAGTTTATGTTTTGTTCTCGTCGCTAAAGCCGTGTCGTTTCTCACACATGTGCGGGTTCATCATAGTTACATTGCCGTCGTAGTATAGGATCACTCTACCTTATCTATCTATTTTCTGAAGATAAAGTTGTTGGTTTTAGAGAAAGAGAAGCAAGAGAGATGCGTCAAATCTTGGAGAACAGAGGAAATGTGATCCAGAGGAGAGAGAGGGGTGTTTCCTACCACCTCCTCATCAAAATTAAGCTCTTTGCTTAATCTACTTACTTTACCTAACTATCTTTATTTGCCTCCTCTAGTAACACCAAGAGCTTAAAACCCCTCTTTCCTTGAATGTAATCCAAATGTGCATTCTTAAGAGATTCACTTACACTAATTGTTTTAATGCTTCCATCTCCACCGATCATTCACTTATCTTCTTTTGAACCGAGGCATTTTCTTAAGAAAAAAAATCCCCCACATTTTGTTACGACCACACTCTACGCACACCGATATTGTTCCCACTTAACCACTGCGGATCTCCAGCAGTGCGGAATTTTTCCTCCTAAGAAAAAGCTTCGGTGACATGTAGAGTGAAATCTTAACTTAAGGATCATACATCTGGCAGGATCTTAAGCGATGTGGGACTAAACCATTGGTGCTACCATCACCGCTAATGGGCTAATCGCCATTCTAATACCCGTTCAGCCGGGGTGTTACAGTCTCCCCACCTTTAAGATCGAGTCGTCCTCGACTCTGAATACCATTTTGTCACGACCCCACTCTACGAGCACCGATATTGTTCCCACTTAACCACTACGGATCTCCAGCAGTGTGGGATTTTTTTTCCTAAGAAAAGACCTCGGTTCAAAAGAAGATAGGTGAATGATCGGTGAAGATGAAAACATTAGAACAATTAGTGTAAGTGAATCTTCTAAGAAGGCACCTTAGGATTACATTCAAGGAAAGAGGGGTTTTAAGCTTTGGGTTTTACTAGAGGCAAATAAAGATGGTTAGGTAAAATAAGTAGATTAAGCAAGGAACTTAACTTTGATGAGGAGGTGGTAGGAAACACCCCTCTCCTCTGGATCACGTTTCCTCCTCTGTCCTCCAAGATTTGACGTATCTCTCTTGCTTCTCTTTCTCTAATACCAACAACTCTATCTTCAGAAAACAAATAGATAAGGTAAAGTAATTATATACTACGACGGCAATGTAACTACGATGAACCCGCTCATGTGTGTGAAACGACACGGCTTAAGCGACGAGAACAAAGCATAGACTAACATAAAATGATGAAACACAATACATGATGTCAAAAAAAAATATAGATGCATAATTATTTATTTAAATAAAGAAAAAACTCCAGGACATTACAGACGGTGTCAAGGAAGGAGGAAGAGGAGCAGGTTAAAGCTCAGGGTTTCATTGAGAGAATAAGCAAGGCTCATGAGGCGGTTGAAGCACAGTTGAAGAAGACTCAAACGAAGTATAAGGCTCGCCACGACAAACATTGGGTTGAGTGTACTTTTCAAAATGGCGACCAAGTTTGGTCGTATTTGGGTAAGGAACGGCTTAAGAGGGAAGATAAGAATCTCAAACCTATCCGATATGGTCCGTTTTTGATTCTCAAGAAGATTGGTGACAATGCATTCCAGTTGGATTTGCCACCATTCATGAAGATGTATTCGGTGATTAATGCCGAGCATTTGAAGCTGTTTGAGCCGTCTCTTTTAGATGAAAACTCTACAATCGACACTCGCCTACCGTCAGTTGATGACTTATGGATGGAACGAGAAGATCCGTTGCAGGAGGATAGTATTCTAGAGAGGAAAGTTCATACTACAAGACGAGGTGGTATTGAGTCGTTCCGAGTTGGGAAGAAGGGTCAGCTACCTAGTAAGTCGAAGTGGTACAGCAGGGAATTGGGCACAGCTGCATTCCCACATCTCAAGTTCTAGCTTGAGCAGGAGCTCAAGGCTCTTAAAGGGAGGAGCCATAATCCACGAGGATCTGAGTTTTTTTGACATTTTAAGAAGTCTATTCGAATAGAGTCTTTTCCTATTCGAATAAATTTTAGCCTGAGTAATTTTATTCGAATACAAATTATGTGTATTCGAATAAATTTTAGCCTGAGTAATTTTATTCGAATACAAATTATGTGTATTCGAATACTTTTTTTTTAATTCGAATAGAAACTTGTTCTGTTCGAACAGAGGCGCGATTCAGCCATTCTCTTTAGGCGTTTAAGGGCATATTTGTCTTATTTTATAACTAAGATTTATAACCCTTATAAAAGGGGCAAGGCTAGGCATTGTTAGGTTATGTTAGATCTAGAAAAAGTTCTGAGGAAGAACTGAGGGTTTAGAGTATTTTCATTGTAATTATTTTGTTTAAAAGCAATTGAATATCTTATTTTTCCCAACCAATTGGTGTTCTTCGTATTTTTCTGCTAACTAGAGCTTCTCTATCGTATTGTGGATTAGTACCATATGTAGAATCAGGGTTATCTCTGCTTTGGTTTTCTTTTCTTGTAGTGCAGTAAGTTCAAACAGCCCACGATGAAACTTGATACCAAGGAACTGTGACGAAGATAAGAAATTCAGGAAAGAGAAAATACTCTTGTACAAGCCCTTTCATTCAGGAATTTTTTTTTACCACAAGCAGAGGACTAAGAGATTTCCCTTGGTGAAGCTCTCTGGCAACCCCAAATTTAAAAAACTCTGCACGTAAGGCACAAACTTATGCACTAACACTTAGAAAAATGTTATTATGTCATACTTTATAAACCTTTCTTAATGCAATAAGACCCTTCATTTTGCCAAATCCCGGCATCATATAACTTAAATTATCAAAAAAGGGGACCTCTCCCTATTGAGGGATAAAAGGCTCCAATTTTTTTGAGTATTTTTAATATTAGGGCAGATATTTTTAAGTTTTAGAGTATTTTGATACACTGTATTCACCTTCTATAGTTAGCAAGTATTATCTACCGCCTTTAGTGATTAAACAGTGGGAACCTATAACACTACATTGAGTTGCTCTAGTCTCTGCATTTATAAAAGCCCACATATACAAAATAGTCCCTGTTACCATCTCTAACACAGAAGCAACTGCAGTTTGTAGGCAGAGAACTAAAAAATATCTTCCATATCTGTTGTTCTCCAATTTTGTTATATTAGCAATTGTCTATTTTGATTGAAAAGAAGTCCCAAGAGTAAAGAAAATATTGCTTCGTGTGGTACGAACATATACATGTACGCTTATTTAATTATCCCAATTCATCTATTATAAACGTTTTATATAATCCGTTGTATCAAAATTTGTTACCTTTCCATGGAACTAATTCCAAACATGAAAGAAGAAAAAAAAACTGTTTGAAAAATTTCAGCTAATGTATTGTTCACACAACATGAAGGAAAGAACACAAACATAGATAACCAATGGCAACTCAAAACAATATATATTGTCTTGAAGAGTTTCATACATGAAACATAATAATCTAATAACTTATACCAACAGCCAAATGAACGAAGGAACTAAACAAAGGAACTTGCATACCTTCCCAACTAAGAAAAATTCACCAAGACTTCTTTGAAGTATTCTTCCCAAGTATAGCTTCCCAAACTAATGGTGAGAACGGTCCCTTCTTGTTCAAATGCTCTTTAACAGCCATCTCATTAACAAAGTAGTCTTTCTCCCTTAACTTCTTGATCATGCTCTCAGCTTCTCTCACCCCCTTCTCCCTACAAAAATCATCAACCAAACTAGTAAATGTAGTAACATTTGGCGAATGACCTGCCTGCAACATCTCAAGACATATCTCAAAGGCATCCTCTGATCTCTTCCCTCTACGCAGTCCTTGAATCAAAATAGTAAAACTAAACGCATTCGGTTCAATCTTGTTATTCTGCATCTTCTTAAAGATTTTCTTAGCATCATCAAATTTGTGAGCCTTGCAGAACCCTTCAACCACCGCAGTGTAAATCACAACTTCAGGGATCCTACCCTGCTCACGCATTACACTAAAGAGCTTCATTGCATCCCCAACTAATCCATCCTTGCAGAGACCATCAAGCATCGCTACAGCATTAGGAATAAGCCCTGTTTCCTTCATTTTCTTGAAAACCATGTCAGCCTCTTCCGGTGGTGGGGGTGAGGGTGGTGACTCCTGAGCTATGGTTTCAGGAGCAGTTTTTTTAGCGCCTTCCTTATTGTCAGAGATAAGCTGGAACTTTTTAAGAAACGAATCCACGGTTGGATTATTTCTCTTTTCCTCATTCAAGGGTCTATTGGGGATAGTAAAGGGTCTCCTTTTCTCTTCATTTCCACCAACGCTACTCGACCTATTATCCTCCTCCCTTCTACCTCCTCCACTAATGGGTGTTTTCTCAAATCGGGATTGTTTCAGATTATCGTCATCGTCACTATCAAACCTATTACCCTCTCTTCTTCTTCCTCCCCTTCCTCCACTAATGGGTGTTTTCTCGAATCGGGATTGTTCCAGATTATCGTCATCGTCACTATCAAACCTATTACCCTCTCTTCTTCTTCCTCCTCCTCCTCCTCTTCTGGGCATAAACTGCTTTGAGTTTCGTTCGTCGTCAGACCAATCCTCCCCTCTTCTTCTTCTTCCACCACCACCACCACCACCACCACCTCTTGGAATGGGTACATCATCATCACGTCTGTCTCCTCTCATGGGTCTGTTTGGAATTGGTTCTAAATGTTCGTTTCTTCGAAAACTACTAAAATGGTGATGGATTGATGAAAGGGTTTGGGGCAAATAAGCAAAACGATTCAATTGAAACTCATAACATAGAAACTTAGAGAGTTTACCTGCCATTGCCACTTCCTTCCTTCCTTCCTTGTTGATTCTCAGAGGGTTAGGGTTAGGGTTAGGGTTAGGGTTAGGGTTTAGGGTTTAGTGGATCTCTCTCTCTCTCTCTGATAAAAATTAAAAAAGATTGAATCTTTGAAGAAGGGGTGATTTGGATATTGTGAGAGATGTAAAGGGTATAAATGGTATGAGATAAATAAACACTTAGCCAAAGATAAGGCAAAAGTTCAATCTTTTTGAAAACTTGGTTCATCAATGGTCACTACTTCAACTTTCAACTATCATTTCTTCATCTAAAGCTTAAAGGTAATCTTATTAATTTTGATTCAAGTTTTTGTTAGATAGATAACTTATCTTATTTGTTATTTCAAAACCAATTTGTAGGGTTTGCGGTTTGCGAATTTCTACCATCAAAATCAAAAGAGGTGTTTCTTTTGCTAGAAATGGAACTCACTACCACTCAAAATACCAACATTGTTGGGTTCTTGAGAGACCGAGGTTTTGAAGATGAAAAAATCAATGAGATGCTGAATAGATGCAAGCGTTTACAAGGAATAGAAAGAGAACAAGCCTCAGAGAACTGGGACTATTTGAAAAGAATTGGCATTCAAGAAAGGAAGCTCCCTTCTATTGTTACAAAATGCCCTAAGCTTCTTGCGTTAGGATTGGACGAAAAGCTTGTGCCTATGGTTGAGTGTCTCAAAACTTTAGGAACAAAACCCAGGGAGCTCGTTTTGGCTATAACAAAATTTCCTCACATTCTATCTCATAGCGTGGAGGAGAAATTGTGTCCATTACTAGCTTTCTTTGAGGCACTTGGGGTTCACCAAAACCAACTTGGTAAGTTGTTGATGCTCAATCCAAGGCTCATCAGTTATAGCATCGAATTTAAACTTAAGCAAATTGTGGATTTTCTTGCTAGTCTTGGCCTTAGCGGTGAAGGAATGATTGGTAAATCTTTGGTGAAGAATCCGTTTATAATGGGTTATAGTGTTGAAAAAAGACTTCGTCCTACTTCCGAGTTTCTGACATCTATCGGTCTTGGGGAGCTAGACCTCCAAAGGGTGGCAATCAACTTTCCTGAAGTCTTATGCAGAGATGTTGACAAGGTTCTGAGACCCAATGTTGATTTTCTTAGAACACGTGGGTTCAGCGATGCACAAATTGCAGTTATGGTGACTGGGTATCCTCTTGTTTTGATCAAGAGCATTAAAAACTCTTTAGAACCCAGGATTAATTTCTTGGTAGAGGTTATGGGAAGACGAATTGATGAAATTCAAGATTATCCCGATTTCTTTCATCATGGTTTGAAGAAAAGATTGGAATTTCGTTATAAGCTTTTGAAACAAAAGAACATAGAGTATAGCTTGAGGGAAATGCTGGAGTGTAATCACAAGAAGTTCCTTATCAAGTTCGGCTTGGTTTAAGAACTTACATAAGGTTCAGTTTCAACTTATGCATTTTTAGATGTTTCTCTTGATTTGAACTCGTGAGTTAGAGATCATTTGCATGTATTTCATTCAGGTTTGCATCAACTAGAGCTTAAGCTGTATGTTAAAGAGGCCAATAACCATTTGTAGCGTAACAGTTGATCTAAACTTGTTTTAGAAGTTCATATGTTTTGTAACTTTTGTTCTAACGTGCTTTACCAAAGCAATGCAAGTGGTGTAGATGCTACTAACCTGAGTTTTCCTACATTTTGTATTTATAATGTTCATGCAGGGTGTTTTCATCTACAGTTTGTATTTATAATCCTGTGTCATTCAGCGTGCCTCTCCATCTAAACCAGTGTTATTAAGCTCTTAGACGCACAGTGCGTTTGAATGATTATATTAACTTCTACCTGCCTACACAATTAATTTAGATGGAATGACAACTTTGTATATCATTGTACACAACTTGAACATGGAACTGGAGTATTTTCTGTTAAACCAATCCACAATTACATTCATTTATAGATTGAATATGTTCCAGAGCCCCTAAACTTGAAATACAGTGCAACATTTTCAATATAGAAACTAAGGCCTAAATTGTCAGAAAGCATTAGAAGAGAGTAGTCTATGGAGTAGCTTCGAGTTAAACGGTGTTCAGTCTTGAGCCAAGTGAATTATTCATCATTCTCTGCATTCTCAGCATCTTCTGTCTCTGGAAAGAATTCTACCTCTGCATACATCTCGTGGAACAACTGCCAAGTAAAAAACCAGTTATAACAGAAATTAACGCATATAAATCTATATACAGAAAGTTCAGGAAGAAAAATACACCTTGATAGTTGAATCTAACATATCTCTGTAGTCCAGTCTCCCATCTGGTGTGGGGCAGGATACAATGATTTCTGATGACCCCTGCAGTTATCCAACTTTTTGTTACACCAACACGGTCTTGAAACCCTACAATCCACTTATAGATGAAGCAGAAAAAATAGATTATCATCCCTACATCACAAACTTTCTCAAAGCTTTGGGCATACTTTTTCTTCTAGAAACTAAAGCTGATTGGTTGGTGTCATGCCCCAATCAAGCAACAGAGAATTTGGCTCGCCCACACTAATCAATCGGACATGTGACTTGCTTGAAAAGAAAATCGGACATGTGACAGAGCATGGACATCATTTTCATCTTATAGACTCGTTATTATGATTCCATAATTACAATAATGGCACAACAGTATCCTGTATCCCAACTACAGGGAGCAAAGCTGCAACTCACAACGTAGATCGAAGATCATAGCAAGAGCATAAATAAAGGAAAATGGGTAAATTTTATAAACACATCGTAATAAACAGTAAGTTGGAATATCATAAATCAATCCCTTATTATTAGCAATAAGAAGAGGCAATAACAACTTCTAAGCTAGGTAATTAGAAACAAACCTTTCTCAGCTCCTGGACATAAATTGCACTCCACAAGAAATTGGGTCCGTCTTCTTCAACACAATCACTTTCCATTGTGGTGCTACTTTCGTGTTTTCTAGAAAGGAGATGCGCGAGAGCATTCATGGCAGCATGCAGTAACTCCTTTCCTTGAGCAACAGCATCACACATAGTCGAAATGTACAATACAAATCTGATTGGCAAGAGAAAAGAAAAGAGATAATGCTAAGAGAGAAATGTTAATTGAAACAAAACTCCTAACACAACTTTAGCGTCTGTGAGGACAAAACACAAGTGAATATTGGTAGTCTTCTATGATAAACAGGTTAACTTACAAGCCTGGAGGACAAACAGCTAAACCGCTACCTAACTGGAGGGCTCTGACAGATGTCATCTGCTCAGGATACAAAGCTACAGGAAGAAATCAATCTGTCAACATTTTTGTTTAAAGAAAATTCAGAGATAGTTGAAAGGTGCATATCTTACATCTAGGAGGAAATATGATCAGCAGGTTAGACAAATCTGGCTTTATGGAAACCCTTGTAATGCACACTGCCCTAGCAACTAACCCTTCAACATCACTCCGACTGGAGCTCTCAGAGCTATCTCCTTGCACATCTCTAATTGAAGAGATGGTTGATGATAATGGAACTGTGAAGGAGGGACTCATAACTAGATGATGGCTGAATAGCTCTTGACCAGAAGCCAATCTAACGCCTTTATAGCAATTACTTTCCTGCAAAATATTGTACTGTGCTAAGATGGCAATTGGTGCTATACTGGAAGAGTGAAGACAAGTAGAGTACAAACATGGGAGTACTGTACCATCATTATGTGGTGCTACCAAGGTTATCTTGATGTGAGAACGAGGTCACCCTTTAATGACAACACACAAACCGATCACAGTAACTAAATGAGTTTTACCCTTTAATGGTGAACACGGTTATTTGGCATCTCAAAAATATCTCTCATTATCATTTATATCCACGAGGCAAGTTATGCATATGTTTATCCAACTAATGTATATCTAACTCTAAAGAATCAGTTTTCAAATGCCAGCAATGAATACCAAAAGTAAACATAACTAATTTTATTATCTAGACAGGTGACTATCTGAGAACTTTCTCACTGATGAAATGTCATTTTTGCAGAAAGTCATGTGTCTTTCCCATAGTTAGATGCTAAAGAGAACATGAAGCGGAATTTGTCAAATAAACACAGTTGGGATCATTTTCATACCTTGTCAATAAGCAAAGCTGTTACTGGCATTCGCAGGACCTGTGCACAAGAATATGTTAGTTGTATGTAAGAGTGAAACTAAAGTTTACAAAAGTGATTTACTAAAAACTCAAAAAATAGAATAAAATGTGGACCGTAAAATTATGAAAGCGATGTGACATGCATACTGCGTAGGAATGAAGCACAATAGATATGGGTTAAGCTAAGGATCAACCAAGGCGTCAAAATTCAAAAAATTCATACAAAATTCCAAAAACCGAATGAGCTTTGTGCATTGAGTAAGCTCTAACCTATCAATACCTTATTTTGTAAGGTAAGCTGGCTTGAAAGCACCGCTCCTCCTTTATTAAAGGACTACAAGAATCTAATAGGGGAGAGGGATCTAAAGAACAGAGACACTCAGGAAAAATAAGAATAGGCATACATATAACTCCTAAATTAAATAAATCCCCTAGCATCCCTGTATAAAATGATGCCAAATCCAAGAGAACCTCTAACAATGTCACAGGAACAGTTCCTACTATCTACAATCATTACTTACATAAAGAGCACCTTTGACAGCAGCACAACGGCAAAATGCTTGTGACAGTTCACCTTGGCCGTATATCGGATAAATCAGTGCCCCTGATGCATTTACAAACCTGAAAAGGATATTAAATAGTAAGAGAGAACACCATATACAGTAAGCTCTGTAAACCTAATTGCAGAGCTTAAAGAGTAGCTATATGTGGTATTGCAGAGCTAACCTGCCAAGCGACATGTTGTGAAGAGCTAAACTCTTTATTCCATCTTTCGTCTTAATGACAAAATCTTTACGAAGCAATGGGGTTTCTTGATCATAATCCGCCATAGCTATCGCATATAGAATTATCCTACAGAAGAACAAATGACATGAGAAGAAGCAGCTATTAGATTAACCAAAAAAAATCCAAGATCAAACTCAAAACAGATGTAGTAATGAACCTGTACACCAACAGTTTACTGTTAGATAGAATAGAAGCATAATTATCAATTCAAATATGATATAATAGCAAGATACAGCAGCAAGGAACGAATATTTAATTACAAATGTTCCAGCTCCGGATTAATAGTTTTTTCCTTTAGAAGAAAAACTCTGACAGATCTCAGTATCATTGGGAAACTTAGTTCCCTTGTAAATCCAGAATAACACTGGAAAAAGAGAGTGAAAACGGGTTATGATATTTAAGAATTTGAATTTGTACTGTAACACTTACTAGGAGAACTCTGAGGCTTGCTATTAGCACAGTTCGAGGGCCATATGAGTCATCGTACATTATATCTTTACCTTACATTTGGCCTAACCTGCTGTATATTATCCTTCTCCTTTACCATTTACGTCTTCAAGTCCTCGCCTTATAAGACGTTACTGTTTTAGTGCATGGAGTCTCCTACATTAAGAATTGACCCTACTCTTCAACGAGTCAAATAAAATGAAAACTTCGAGCTTCCACTCTAATTGATCATAACTTCTCTAACAAGGAGGCCCGGTCTAAATTGTTTTAAAGAAATTCTCACTTTATACGTTATTACTTATCAACATCTCTGTCATTACACTCCCTATAGAAAACAGGTAGACAACAGACCCTCGAGGTCCTGCTGCTTTCACTTTTACATTGCATGATAGATTTAACTATCCAATGACCCCATCAAAACTTTGTCCCTACTTCCTACTATTTTCTCCACTCGCATGGTGTTTTTAGGAAGAACCTGGTTACTCAATTATGTTTAGTCAATCTTATTAGACCACTATGATCATCCCACTTAATTTCCTTCTAGGTCTCTAAGTTTAGCTATTTAGTTTTCTAGACGTAAGAGTGCTTGTAAATTGACCTTTACAATGCCATTTCCACGACTCTCTTAACCTTTATTATAGAGTACCCTTAACATTGGCTTTCCTCCTTTAGCATACACTAAACCATTACAAAAAATCTCTACACATGACACCTAAAAATGATAATTGACCAGGTTAAAGCTTGAGTCATTTGGTCGTACTGTTAGAATCTAGGTAACGACACTTCACTTGAAAAAAAGAAAGCGTGCCCGACACTCGTGTGTCCAACACTATTTGCAAGGTACTTTTCTATTTTATGTTGTATCGGACACCCCGTAATATAACTAGGAAAAGTAATGATAATAAATGATCTTAATAAATGAAGAACGGAAACAAGAAAGCTTACTAACAAAAAGAAAAGGGTGATATGTATACGATTTTATATTTGAAGGCAGCCCTTTTGTTGTCAAGAAATCAATGAATGGGCATTCCAACTCCTCATCCGAAATAGTCCGCGCCCTCCTCATCTCCTCATTACTTGTTAATGCGGCTTCCAATTCTAGAATATGTTCTTGAACAGTCTTGAAAAAGCTCATCAATTGTCTCTTCTCTTTCAATGTAAGAACACTACTTTTAAATATAGCAGATCGAGAATCTGGCACGGTCATTAACTTATCATCTCCATCACCTCTATAAACATAAGTTGCATCTACGCCTTTAAATTCAATGTGATAAGTAGCTCCAGATTTCAACATGATATTCACCATTGGATCAGCACAAAATAAAAGCTTAGGCCCCGAGAGATCTAAGCTAAACTTATTAGAAGGTCCTAAATATTCAGAATGGGGGTTTGAGATATGGACGTGTGAGAATAGATTATTATGTTTTAGGTGGAGGCAATTAGAGGAAGATGTTGGTGGTGAAATATTTGGTTGTTGGGAGTGGCAGTGGGAGTGGGATTGTAAGAAAGAAGAGAAATGGTCTAATGGGAGAGAAGAGAAATGGTTACCATAGAAAGAATTGGGGTCAAGATGGAGAACTGTTTTTCCAGCAGTGGCAGAAGCTGAAGCAAGGATGGATTCAGGTAGTCCAGTACCTATAACGATAAGATCGAAGGAAGAGGGGTCGATAGATGGATAATCGGCCATGGGTGATTAGAGAAATTATGAATGAAATATTAACCCAATAATCTCATCTGCAAAAAAGACAGAAACAAGAATTATATTAAAACAAACCCAATCTGTATTATTATAAACCAAAATGAAGAGACATAATCATTTCAAAAAGTAGCCATACCACAAATTTATAATTCAACTAAGGGAGACTTTGAATTTGTGTTAAATCAGGTGTATGTTAAGCAACAAACAAACAAGTATGGAGAGAGATTGGAACTTAAAGTGGCGTTTATAGACTCAGAGTTCTAAGTCTGAGTATGTTCAGTGATTTGAACTAACTTATTGCACTTTTAGAAGTGTTCTTTTTTTTGTGCACATACTTAAAAAAATTTCACTTAAAACTGCCTTCTCCACTCATATCCAATATGACGTCTAGTCTTAATCTTCTTTTCTCTCCATTCAGACTCAGATCAACTCAAAGGTAAAATAAAATAAAATATGGCCCTATGTTAAGCAACAAACAAACAAGTATGGAGAGAGATCGAAACTTACGTTTCTGTTTTGCTTTGGGCATGCCTCTCATTTTGATTCTTTAATACACACAAATGGTGGTAAACGACCAAACAAACCTCATTCACTCTGCAACATATCTTTTTTTTTGAAAGCTCTAGTGATAAATGTTTGAACAAACATATGCAGCAGTAAGGTCAATTGCTTATGTGGCAGCAATCGACCCTCTAATCTCTCAACCGACCACCCAGCAGTAAGGTCGTCTTGCCCAGCTGGCAACCTGCAGAACAAAATAACCCACCTTAAGGGTCGGTTCAGAGACCCACCCACATGATAGGTTGCTAAAATAATCATGTCGCGCAGTTTTGAATCCACATGTTGTCTGCTAAAATAAACAAACGGCACCTTAGACCTCTGAGTCTGACTTGGTGAAAAAACAAACGCCACCGTAAGTTTCGATCTCTCTCTGAAAATATTCTTTGAAATGATTATGTTTTTTCATTTTGGATTTATAATAATACAGATTGGGTTAATATTTCATTCATAATTTCTGTAATCACCCATGGCCGACTATCCATCTATCGACCCTTCTTCCTTCGATCTTATCGTTATAGGTACTGGACTACCTGAATCCATCCTTGCTTCAGCTTCTGCCACTGCTGGAAAAACAGTTCTCTATCTTGACCCCAACTCTTTCTATGGTAATCACTTCTCTTCACTCCCATTAGACCACTTCTCTTCTTTCTTACAATCCCACTCCCAACAACCAAATATTTCAACACCAACATCTTCCTCTAATTGCCTCCACCTAAAACATACTAATCTATTCTCACACGTTCATATCTCAAACCCCCACTCAGAACATTTAGGACCTTCTAACAAGTTTAGCTTAGATCTTACGGGGCTATGCTTTTATTTTGTGTTGATCCAATGGTGAATATCATGTTGAAATCTGGAGCTACTTATCACATTGAATTTAAAGGCGTAGATGCAACTTATGTTCATAGAGGTGATGGAGATGACAAGTTAATGACCGTGCAAGATTCTCGATCTGCCATATTTAAAAGTAGTGTTCTTACATTGAAAGAGAAGAGACAATTGATGAGAGCTTTTTCAAGACTCTTCAAGAACATATTTAATGAGGAGACGAGGAGGACAGAACTATATCGGATGAGGACTGTATCCCCAAACTTCTCTAACTGATACCCAATAACCCCTCCTCAGCTTCAAACACCCAACTAATCAAGCTAACTTCCTCCGTCAAACTCTAGATCTCATCAAATTACCAACAAACGCAAGCTAAATTATCATACCCAATACAATACCAATCAAATTCACATCTGGGGTACGCTGATATCATTCAAGATACAATATTTACATCAATATAACATCAAATTGAACGAAAACAAGACGGATTTAAGCAGAAACAGCAACATAATAGATGAGATTCAAAGAAAATTAGATAATAAGGAGAGATTGATTACCTGTTGTTGATCTTTGTTGAGAGAGAGAGAGGTGTGTTTTGTTTGAGAGAGCAAAAGAGAGAGATTTGGTTTTGGTGGTGGTCTTTTAAGCTTGAGGAGCTGCTGTGGAGAAGAAGAGTGAGGGCAATTTGTTTTTCGTAATTTTGAATTTTGGTGAGGCAATTCGGGGAGAAAATTTAGACTCAGACTCAGACTTCCCGCTCATCTGGCTTATGAGAACTGAGTGGAGAGAGGAGTACTCAGTTGTTTTATCTGAGTCGGAGTCTCAGTGGGTGAAAAAACAAACAACTCTAAGGGGGCGTTTGTTTTTTTGTTTCTGAGTATTAGTGAGTCTGAGTCTGAGTCTGAGTGAGTGTCTGAGTCCACTTAGAAGCGTTCACTAGCTGAGTGGATGCCTTGGAGTGCTTGTTTTTTGGTCGAGTCTGAGTCTGAGTGTTAAAACAAACAAAAGAACAAAGTTTTGTGATGTGTGCTTGTAACAGAAGTCTTTAAAGTTGAGAGCCTCTAGATAATAGATGCGTGAAGAGCTAAACTCTTTATTCCATCTTTCGTCTTAATGACAAAATCTTTACGAAGCAAAGGGGTTTCTTGATCATAATCCGGCATAGCTATCGCATATAGAATTATCTTACAGAAAAACAATTGACATGAGAAGAAGCAACTATTAGATTAATTAACAAAAAAAAATCCAAGATCAAACTCAAAACAGATATAGTAATGAACCTGTAAACCAACAGTTTTCTGTAAGATAGAATAGAAGCATAATTATTAATTCAAATATGATATATTAGCAAGAAAAACTCTGGATTAATAGTTTTTTCCTTTAGAAGAAAAACTCTGATAAATCTCAGTATCACTGGAAAAAGAGAGTGAAAACGGGTTATGATATTTGAGAATTTGAATTTGTACTGTAACACTTACTAGGAGAACTCTGAGGCTTGTTATTAGCACAGTTCGAGTGCCATACGAGTCATCGTACATTATATCTTTACCTTACATTTGGCCTAACCTGCTGTACATTATTCTTCTCCTTTACCATTCAAATCCTCAAGGTCCTGCTGCTTTCATTTTTACATTGCATGATAGATTTAACTATCTAATGACCCCATCAAAACTTTGTCCCTACTTTCTACTATTTTCTCCACTCGCATGGTGTTTTTAGGAAGAACCTGGTTACTCAATTATGTTTAGTCAATCTTATTAGACCACAATGATCATCCCACTTAATTTCCTTCTAGGTCTCTAAGTTTAGTTATTTAGTTTTCTAAACGTAAGAGTGCTTGTAAATTGGCCTTTACAATACCATTTCCACGACTCTCTTAACCTTTATTATGGAGTACCCTAAACATAGGCTTTCCTCTTTTAACATACACTAAACCATTAAAAAAAATCTCTACACATATGACACCTAAAAATGATAATTGACCAGGTTAAAGCTTGAGTCATTTGGTCGTACTGTTAAAATCTAGGTAACTAATGACACTTCCCTTGAAGAAAAGAAAACGTGTCCAACACTATTTGCAAGGTACTTTACTATTATATGTTGTATCGGACACCCTGTAATATAACTAGGAAAAGTAACGATAATAAATGAAGAACGGCACTAACAAAAAGAAAAGGGTGATATGTATACGATTTTATATTTGAAGGCATCCCCTTTGTTGTTAAGAAATCAACGAATGGCATTCCAACTCTTCATGTGTAATAGTCCGCGTCTTCTCATTATGTTCTTGAACAGTCTTGAAAAGGCTCATCAATTGTCTCTTCTCTTTCAATGTAAGAACACTGGTTTTATATATAGCAGATCAAGAATCTGGCACGGTCATTAACTTGTCATCTTCATCACCTCTATAAACATAAGTTGCATCTACGCCTTTAAATTCAATGTGATAAGTAGCTCCAGATTTCAACATAATATTCACCATTAGATCAACGCAAAATAAAAGCCTAGGCCCTGTGAGATCTAGGCTAAATTTATTAGAAGGTCTTAAATATTGTGAGTGGGGGTTGGAGATATGAATGTGTGAGAATAGGTTATGTAATGGCCTATTTTCATATTGCACGAAGATAGCGTTTTACACCTTCGAAATCTAGTATGTTTAGTTATGAACAGGAAACAAACAACACTAGATTTAGAGTGGAAAACCCTTGAATGAGTTAAAAACCACGACCTCTCCTGAGGATTTTAGAAAGAGAGAGAGGTATATTTAGACTGCTAACTATTACAAAGAGAGAGAGAGAGAGAGATGTAGAAAAGATCTCTTAGAGGTTCTCAGCGCAGCCTCTCTAATTCGTAGCTATCTAGTCTTATTTATAGGTCTTATAATATGACCGTTGGTTACATTGATGATGGACGTTACAATATCGGGTTTTGATGAGTCTTCATGGTATTCTTTTGTAACGTCTTGATACTTGTTGATCTGTGACGGATCCATTAACATTCTTTAGCTGTAGTTTCAGACCGTTGGGAAGATACGATCTCTTGTGATGCTCGTGTGCATACGACCTGTTGATAAGTGGAGGAGTATCTTCTGTAGCGCGAAGTCACATGATGCTTTGATATCTCCGAACTGTTGATGAAGATATGATCTCTAATAGTGTCCGCGTGTATTCGAACTGTTGATAGGTATCTTAGTATTTTCTGTAATGCGATGTTATTGGATGTTATGTTATCCCCGAGCTGTAGATGAGGAAGTTTGTAGTACGATCTCCTTGCTTTTAGTCCTTGATTGGTTATCAGTATGTTTACTCGAGCTATGTGAGTTCGAATATCAGACTTAGTACGGGGATTAGAAATAAGCCCTCACAGGTTAATATATTTTAGGTGGAGCCAATTAGATGTTGGTGTTGAAATATTTGGTTGTTGGGAGTGGGATTGTAAAAAAGAAGAGAAATGGTCTAATGGGAGTGAAGAGAAATGGTTACCATAGAAAGAGTCGGGGTCAAGATGAAGAACTGTTTTTCCAGCAGTGGTAGAAGCTGAAGCAAGGATGGATTCAGGGAGTCCAGTACTTATAATGATAAGATCAAAGGAAGAGGGGTCGATAGAGGGATAATCGGCCATGGGGTGATTATAGAAGAGGGGTTGAATTGCTTGGTGTTGTTTGGTGCTTAATTTCAGAATCCCAAAGTGAAGGTAATTGCTTGGTATTTTTAGTGGTGGTGGCAGTGGCAGTGGGGCTATGGTGATGGTAGTGAGGTTTTGGTGAGGTTTTAAAGAGAATGGTGGTGGTTAGAAAGAAAGAAAATAGAGTAAAGAGTATAACGAATAATGGCGGTGGTGGTATCTTTCATTTTTTCCTAATTACTTGAATTTTTCATGCTTCAGTGATGGCATCTCAGAGTAAAAAGAGAGGGTTTAAGGATAATCTAGTCATGAAGTTGGCTTTTATTTCCAAGTGTCGAAGGAAGGTGAATTATTATGGGTTGGCAGGGAGCTCACTGAAGGTGGCTTCGTGGAAGAGGATATGTCAATAGTTGAATAAAGAGTTTCTTCAAGACTTTAAACAAAGAGACTTGAAGAACCAATGGGATTACTTGAGGAAAAACTATATAGTCTGGAGCACTTTGGTCAACAGGATAAGGCATGGTTACAATGTTGTGGATGGTACTTTTGATTGGCCTCAAGAGACTCGGGATGATATTATTCGGGTATGTTTTTCTTTTCTTATTTGATAAATTTACTTCAGAACCTGATAAATATGCATATCTTGTAGAGGTGGCAAACGGGTCGGGTTTGGGTTACACGGGTCGGGTCATAACGGGTTCGTGGGTCAAGTAAGCCAACCTAAACCCGACTTGTTTAACTAAATGGGTCATATATGCAAGCCCAAACCCGACCCGACCTATTTAACTATGCGGGTCGGGTTTGGGTCGACCTGTATTCAGTTCATATAACAGTATTCAGTTCAACAGGTCAGATATCAATATTCAGTTCAAATAACAGCAATACAACATACCAATATTCGGTTCAGATAACAATATTCAGATAACAGTTGTTACATTTCAGTTCAGTTCAACAGATAACTTCAACATACCAGTATTCAGTTCAGTTTTAGTAACTTCAGTTCAACAATAGAGCAATAAAGATAACAGTTTCAGTTCAACAATACAGTATTCAGTTTCAGTTCAACAGATAACCGTTTCAGTTCATAGAGTATTCAGTAACTTCAGTTCAAAAGATACAACAATACATATATAGATAACAGATTTAAAACAGACAAACTAGAATCCTTGGTAGAGAAGCTGAGAAACCAAATTTGATAAACCAGAAACCAGAATCCTTCGAGTATGAACCAGAATCCTTCGAAATCGAGAGTATAAACCAGAATCTTTCGAGAGACGGAGAAAGTATAAACCAGAATCCTTCATTCCTTCGAGAGTGAGTCTCAGACTCAGAGAGAACAGAGAAGAGAAAGAAAACACATAGCTTATGTTATGTTTTCAGCTGAGGAGAGGAGTGAGGAGTGAGAGTGAGGCTAGGGCTAGGTTAAGGTTATGTTTCAAACTCAAAGGGTACCATAAATTAGGCATAAAAACTATATATTTACAATTAGCCCAAATCCAATTTAAACAGGTCAACCCGAACTGCTAAGAGTAAACCCTAACCCAACCAATTTATTAAATGGGTTAGGCGGGTTCAGGTCAAATGACCCGCGACCCATTAAGGCTAAACCCAAACCCCCTTAAATCTAGGTTGGGTCGGGTCGGGTTGGCGGGTCACTTTGCCAGATCTAATCTCTTGTCTTATTTTATAAGTTTACTTCAGAACTTGATAAATATGCATCTATTGTCTTATTTTATAAATTTACTTCAGAACTTAATAAGCATATATCTCTTATCTTATTTTATAAGTTTACTTCAGAACTTGATAAATATGCATCTATTGTCTTATTTTATAAGTTTACTTCATAACTTGATAAGCATGCATCTCTTCTCTTATTTTATAATTATGCACATCTTTTCTAATTTGATAAGTATACTTCATTATTTGATAAATATGTTGCTCTTTCTTATCAATAGACACCTAATATACATCTTGTTTATTTTAAAACAACAATAACTTACAACTGAGAAGTTTAAGACCACCCCTCTCAAGTTTAGAGATGAGCTTGAGGCACTCCTTCTCTGGGACCTTTGCTACTGGGAGATATGCCCATGGACCTGCAGTTGATCAACCACCACCTCAGGATGTTGATGAGGCTCCAATAGTTGATGATGTTATGGATGAGATAGATCTTGAGACCCCTATCCAGGACCCTTACTTCTATGTTTATGAATATAGCCACACTCAGGACACTGTACCAGTTACCCCAGGAGGGAATCAGCATGGGGGTACCTCTCGTCTAACACCTATTCTTACTCGGGAGCATATTAGAACGTCTCGTAGTGCATCTGCCTCTGCCAAAGGCAAGAGGCCCGCAGACTCAGGTGAGAGTCGGGCTTATGATGTTATCTAGTCTATTGTGGAATTGATCTTGTCAGAGAGAGTTTAGGATTGAACATACTCTTTTTATGGGGGCTCTTCAGGAGTTACGAGTTGGGAGACACATTGATACCACTTTCTTCATCAAATCTCCGAAGGCCTTGATTGATAGTCCAAGCCAATAGGGGACCTTTCATGAAGTTGACCATTGACCAAAAGGTGGAGTTCTTGACGACCATTCTTAGCACTTAACTGTTATGTGAGTAGTGTAAGAGAGTAATTTTGGTAGTTGGTGTGGGTCTCTCTCTCTCTCCCTCTTCAAGTTTTAATTTATGTTAGAACTATTTGTATGTTGTTGTCACATTTTGAGACTCTTTGTTGTATGTATATGTTGTTGTTGGTACATCTGGAGACTATCTGTGTTATTTCTATGTACAAGTTCTTTTGTTATGTCATTTTGTTACTATGCTTATGTATGTGTAAATAAACAGATTCTTTTGTTATGTCTTTTTGTTGATATGCTTATGTGAAAATGTACAGGTCATTTTGTTAATATTCTTATATAAATGAAAATGTATAGGTTCTTTTGCTATGTCATTTTGTTTAGTTGTTATTGTGAAAATGTACAAGTTTTTTTATTATGTCTTTTTGTCCATATGCTTATGTATGTGAAAATGTAAAGGTTCTTTTGTTATGTCTTCTTGTTCATATGCTTATGCATGTGAAAATGTATAAGTTCATTTAACTATGTCATTTTGTTGATATGCTTATGTGAAAATAAAAAGGTTCTTTTGCTATGTTTTGTTGTTGTTGTGTGTGTGTGTGTGTGTTGGGGATGGTGTTCTTTTTTTGCACAAACTTATATGTGGACTAACTCATCGCACTTAAAAGTGTTTTTTTTTTTCACCGGCTTAGATTTTTTTCACTTAAAACTGCCCTCTCAACTCATATCCAATATGTCATACGAGTCTGAGTCTCTTTTTCTCTCCACTCAGACTCGGACTCAGATTAACTTAGAGGCAAAAAAAAAAAAAAAACGATGTTACAACCGTCACGATTTGAACACGTGGCTACATCCTAGCCGTCCATTTATGCTGCGTAGTTCTGAACTGTGTTGGGCTCAAACAACCCTGGGTCGGTTTGACACTACTGTGTAAAAATCAATGTGGATTAATGTTGTTGATGCAGTTTAGTCAGTTTGAACCGACCTTAATGCTGCCATATACTCTCAAGGGAAGAAAAATGTGACCAGATACAGCCGAAAATGATTTTGATGTTTCTCGTGTTCTATATTTACTTTTTTTTTTAAGCACTATATTTACTTCCTTACTAGTTAAAAAATATATTTAGTGTTGGATGAAGAAGAGGTCATGATGGATCTTCTTCAGCAGTAACAAGATAAAGCGAGGAACGTGGTACACGTTGGGTTGCCACCTCAGTCGGGTCGGCCTTGTGATATATAACCTTATATATTTTTATGAATCATTTTCTGCTGCAGTTGAAACAATGGATGTCAACTCTTCTTCTTCTCCATTGCTGTTGTCCTTCAACAGCAACAGCAATGGGAAGGAGAAGGAGAAGGAGAAGGAGGAGATCCAGCAAGGAATCAGTAGTTATAGTTTGTGGAGAGATGTTTGGGCTGAGACCAAGAAGATTTGGTATATAGCAGCACCAGCCATTCTCACTTCTATCTTCCAGTACTCACTAGCTTTTCTCACTCAAACTCTGGTTGGTCATATCGGCACCCTTCAGCTTGCAGCTTTTGGTATCCAAAACCTTGTGGTTTCCGGTGTCGGCTTTGGAATCATGGTCTGTATGTATACAAATATTTATCTTTCAGGTTATTTTGCTTTGCTTTCCTTTTAAACTACATATAATCGTACTTTCCTTTTAAAACGAGTGGAGTGGAGATGTAAAGGAAATATAAGAAAGTATTTAGAAAAATGTACAAGAAGAGAAGGGATCGGTTTACTCCTTATAGAACTCTTCTTCTCAATCGTTAGATGTAAATAATCAACGATCAAAATTCATTCTGACATGGCTTAACAACAAAAGTAATATTTCGTTTGGCAATCTCTCTCCACCTATCTCGTCTCTTTCATTCTCTCCCAACTTCTCCGAATATACAAATTTTATACAAGTTCCATGTGACCCAGAAATATTCGGGCCATCTGGGTGTCAATTCCCGATTAGATCCTCTAGGGCTCGTGCAATAGCCTTCAAACCACACGAACTGGGCAAACCAACACAGTACATTGGCTTTTGGGTAGCTCTTTTATTGTAAAACAAATACAATACTACTCTTTTGCCTTTTTGGAATTTAAAGTAAAAACCAATTATCTTTCAATATCATCAAATCATCGTGATATTTTGGAGATAAATTGATAAAAGCGATATACATCGACAGTTTTTTGCCACAAAACTTTTGATTTGGTAAGCCACTGATAATATCATCAAAGTACTAAAGAGAGAAAAATATTTCTTCATATTTATCATGGTATAATAAATTTATCATGGGTAATTTAATTTAATCCATGGCTAATACATATTGAGCAAAGAAATTATAGTAAAAATCCCACCATCAAAACCCATACAGAAGCTTTGGAGGCTCTTGCTTGCAAAATGTAATTGTGTTAGAACTATTACACACTGTACTGATCTTCTGTTTTATAACCTCCTTTTGGCACAGTTGGGCATGGGAAGTGCCTTGGAGACACTATGTGGACAAGCATATGGTGCAGGGAAGCTCGACATGTTAGGCATATATATGCAAAGATCATGGGTCATCCTTCTCTTGACGGCTTTGCTAATCTTACCAGTTTACATCTTTTCATCTCTGTTGCTCAAACTCATAGGACAGAGTGCAGAGATTGCTGATTTGGCAGGAAAGCTTTCTATATGGATGATCCCTCAGTTGTTTGCTTATGCCTTAAACTTCCCCATGCAAAAGTTTCTTCAGGCTCAGAGCAAGGTCCTCGCAATGATGTGGATTTCGGTTGGTGGACTTGTGTTTCATTTGTTCTTGAGTTGGCTATGCATCATAAAGCTTGATATGGGATTGTTGGGAGCCGCACTTACTCTTAATCTTTCTTGGTGGTTGATGGTTTTTGGTCAGTTGGCTTATATTCTGTCAGGAAGCTTCAAGGAATCTTGGACTGGTTTTTCGTGGCTGGCTTTTGCTGATTTGTCTGGATTTGCGAGACTCTCTTTTGCTTCAGCTGTGATGCTTTGGTTCGTACTCTTTCTCGAAACTGTTGGAATTAAGCCCTCAATATAACTAAGTTGGCTACCTCATCCCCAGCTATCAACAACTATTAATATATCTTAAGAGATGTGCACACAACATAGATAGTCATATACTTTAACGGTGTAGTTTTCATTTCCACCTAGACACGGTTCCAAGATCTCAATCTTTTTTCATGACCACCACGGTTCTTCATAAAGTAAATTCCATTTTGCAGCTTGGAGTATTGGATATATATGGTGCTGATTATCTTAGTGGGCCTTCTAAAAAACCCAGAAATACAAGTTGACGCTGCTTCTATCTGGTATGTTCTCAACTAATCGAAGTAGAATGGTTTATACTTCAAAATTAATAATTAAACTTCTAATCAAATGCTATTTTGACCGACAGCATGAATGTCGAAGGATGGTTATTCATGGTTCCACTTGGTTTCACAGCAGCGATCAGGTTAGCTCCTGCGTGTCATATCCTTCTTTGGGGACATCTAAGATAGATACTATATTTTCATTCATCATTCACAAGGTGCCTCACCCTGATTGACACAAGCAAACAATATGGGCAAAATGAAAAAATATGCAAACCTCTAACAAATATTTGTTTTCCATTCCTGTTTTTGGTTTTTCTTAAAGAACTTATGATCTTTTTGTATATGTGTTTACAAGTGTGAGGGTCTCGAATGAGCTGGGAGCGGGGAATCCAAGAGCGGCAAAGTTCTCGGTTTGGGTTATGGTGGCAATGTCCTTGATCATACAGACTACATTCGTAATTATAATTTTGGTGACCAGGAATGATTATCCAGCAATATTTACAGATGACAAGTTGGTTATGGCTAAAGTTAGCAGAATTTCTCTCTATCTGTGCGTCTCTATCTTCCTCTGCAGTGTACAACCCATTTTATCAGGTTGGTCTATGAAATTCCATATTTCTAGTCTTGCTTTTAATGTTAAATCCTTTGAGGAATTCATGTCACATTAAACTATTTTTATGCTGCCCGAAATAGACATGAATTTTTTTAGTTGTCTCTAAAGCAGCTAAGTGGTGATTAACTTGACTTTGATAATATTATAGATGCAGAATTTGATATGAACGATTTTTGTAATTAAATCACAGAAAAGCCTCTTTATTCTTGATTCATTTTCTTGTACCAACATTATGCATAAATGCACGTAGTATCAGTTGGATCATTCATTTACAAATTTTCTTTGCCTGAAAGTTCTATCTGACTGTATCAGTACGTGAAAATCTGCAGGTGTGGCAATTGGAGCTGGTTGGCAAGCTCTGGTTGCATATGTAAACGTAGCCTGTTATTACCTTGTGGGGCTCTCAGCAGCTGTTATTTTAGGTTTCATATTCAATCTTGGTCTCGAGGTAAGTGTTATTGCAATTTTATTTAATACAATTAGCAAGGTTGGACTAGAAATTGAAGACTTAGACTCCGTGAGGGACTAGATATGGGTGGATCAATCAAGAATTGAAGTTCTAAGTTTTTTGATTGTCTATAGTTTTATCGTCATTTTTGTGGTGAACATGTTGATTATGAAGATCGGTAAGTCATGATGATGTCGCATATTAATCCGAGTCTCTGTATTAACTCCCAGTACAGTACCAGGCTACCTGTCGTTTGCTGAAAAGCGCAAATTTTAACTACTAGCTAGATATGTATTTTTCCTGATTACTTCCATTAAAAAGCAAACAAACTGCTCAACTAGTCTTTCTGAGCTTGATCAACTCATCTATTATTTCAAGTATTCAAACACCATATGAACTAATATGTTATTTGAATGTAATACCTACGAAGGGATTGTGGGGTGGATTAATTATCGGAATTGCTATACAGACAGTCGTCCTTATAGTAATCACTTGGCGTACTGACTGGGTAAACGAGGTAAGTGGAATTTGATATTTTTGTTTTTCAATGCTTACGTCTACAATATTATTTAGTCTATTATGATTAGTTTATATTTTGCTGGTATTGATGTAATTACTGTTATGTATAAATGTGTGTGCAGGTAAAACTAGCAGGAAAGAGAGTCTCCACTTGGGGAGGCCAGGTTGGTGATCCGTCATCAGAATGATTGTAGCTTAACGTAAGTTTTATCTTCGTTATTCTTTGAACTACATTAGAAAAATGTAGAAATCTTTATTTTGTAATAATTAACTTCATTCTTTAACAATTTGATTCATCAGTAAGAGCTGGAGTGTACTATTCACTTTGTAGTTGAGCATACCATTAGTTTTAGTTACAATAGGAGTAAGACCATATTTCAGTATGAGAAGATACTAAAAGGAAATAAAACGAGCAGTCACATATTATATTTAAGTTAAGTGGTTGGATGTTTCTAATGTCTTGTACACGATTTGAATGACAGAAGTAACTAATCCCCGGTCATGTGTAAAGCCCTCAATTGAGAGACGTAAAGGAAGAATAACCACAGGCGGACCTGATTAGTTTTCAGGGCCACAACTGCAAATTCTGGTGCTGGTATTGAACGTATACAGATGGACTGGACTAGACTGGACTGAGAGAATCTTGATGTATCCAAGAGATCGAAGTCTGCTTTGAAGGACTACATGGAGGAGAGGGGGTTAGGTTTTCTTTTTATTTTAAATTTAATGTGATGGTTATGTTAGATAGCGAAGGAGCTGTGACACCATGCTTGTATTTAGAGTCATATATATATATTTTAGAGGTGTTCTATTTTTGCAGACTTAAATTATTTTCACTTAAAACTGTTTTCTCCATTCAGATCCAATATGCCATATGAGTCTTCTTTTCTTTCCACTCAGACTCAGATCAACTCAGAGGCAAAAAAAAAACAAACGGCGGCCCTATGTTAAGCAACAAACAAACAAGTATGAAGAGAGATCGGAACTTACGTTTTTGCTTTGCTTTGCTTTGGGCTTGCCTCTCATTTTGATTCTTTAATACACCGTTTGCGGTGGTAAATGATCAAACAAATCTCATTCACTCTTCAACATATCTTTTTTTTGAAAGCTCTAATGACAAATGTTTGAACAAACATATGAGAGTATATGCAACAGTAAGGTCGGTTGCATATATAGACTGAGAGGTCTAATTCTGAGTATGTTCAGCGATTTGGACTAACTCATTGCACTTTTAGAGGTGTTCTATTTTTGCATAGACTTCAATTTTTTTCACTTAAAACTGCCTTCTCCACTCATATCCAATATTCCGAGTCTGAGTCTTCTTTTCTCTCCTATCAGACTCAGATCAACTCAGAGGCAAAAAAATAAACGGCCCTATATGTTAAGCAACAAACAAACAGAGTAGGCCCAAGTACCCGTAAGGCCTGTGCTAAAATACAAAAATGGCACTTGACCTTGACCTTTTAATCAAGAGACAAAACACCAACCAACTAAGCTTACTCTTAATATAATTGCTATTTACTAAGCCAAGTTTTAATCATATATGCTATTTAGTTGGTTTGAACCGACCTTACTACTGCATATGCTATGCTCTGAAGGGAAGAAAAATGTGAACAGATAAAGTCACAAATGATTTTAATGTTTCTCGTGTTCCATACTTTACTAGTTAAAAAAATATTAAGTGTTGAATAAAGAAGAGGACATCATGGATCTTCAATTCTTCATCAGGCATTAACTATATTTAACGTGGTACACGTTGGGTTGCCAACTCAGTCGGGTCGGCCTTGTGAGATATCACCTTATATATTTTTATGAATCAAATTAATGCTGCAGTTGAAACAATGGATGTCAACTCTTCTTCTTCTTCTCCATTGCTGTTGTCCTTCAACAGCAACAGCAATGGGAAGGAGAAGGAGAAGGAGGAGATCCAGCAAGGAATCAGTAGTTGTAGTTTGTGGACAGATGTTTGGGCTGAGACCAAGATGATTTGGTATATAGCAGCACCAGCCATTCTCACTTCTATCTTCCAGTACTCACTAGCTTTTCTCACTCAAACTCTGGTTGGTCATATTGGCACCCTTCAGCTTGCAGCTTTTGGTATTCAAAACCTTGTGGTTTCTGGTCTCGGCTTTGGAATCATGGTCTGTATGTATACAAATATTTATCTTTCACTTGTATACTTAGAGGTCTAAGTCTGAGTATGTTCAGTGATTTGGACTAACTCATCGCACTTTTAGAGATGTTCTTATTTTGCACAGACTTCAATTTTTTCTACTTAAAACTGCCTTCTCCTTACAGATTCAATATGCCGTCTGAGCCTGAGTCTTCTTTTCTCTCCACTCAGACTCAGATCTACTCAAAGGCAAAAAAACCAACGGCACTATGTTAAGCAACAAACAAATAAGTATGTAGAGAGATCGAAACAGAAGGCTTTTAAAGTTGAGAGCAACAAACAAATAAGTTTTGTGATGTGTGCTTGTAACAGAAGGTTTTAAAGTTGAGAGCCTCTAGATAATATTCAACTCGTGAATTGTACGGAAGATACAGTAGCAATACTGGCAGAAGCTATTTATGATGCGGTTCGCCTAAATTCACAAAGCAATGAGGAAAACATGTGGTGAACTCAGCTGTAATAGAATGTGACGATGAACACGTCATGAAAATGTTTATTCTGCTTGGTTCACATATTCTTACATTCTATAACGAAAACACATTCTTCATTTTACTTTACATATTAACAAACAGATCATATCTTTACATATTCTTACATTCTATAACTAAAACACGATTGAAAGCACAAAAACAGATCATAAACACGATTGAAAGCACAAAAGAAATAAAATTATTGTGCAAACACACACTAAAGATATGCTTCCACTTTTACATTGGAATGACCCCATCAAAACTTTGTCCCTACTTCCTAGTAGACCACAAAGATCATCCCACTTAATTTGGAGTCATATATATATTGAGAGCCTCTAGATAATAGATGCGTGATAAATGACCACAAAGATCATCCCACTTAATTTCCTTCTAGGTCTCTAAGTTTAGCTATACTGCTGCACAAGCTCTGAAGGGAAGAAAAATGTCCTCCAACAGCAACAGCAACAGCAATGGGAAGGAGAAGGAGGAGAACCAGCAAGGAATCAGTCGTAGTTTGTGGACAGATGTTTGGGCTGAGACCAAGATGATTTGGAATATAGCAGTACCAGTAATTCTCATTTCTATCTTCCAGTACTCACTAGCTTTTCTCACTCAAACTTTGGTTGGTCATATCGGCACCCTTCAGCTTGCAGCTTTTGGTATTCAAAACCTCATGGTTTCCGGTCTCGGCTTCGGAATCATGGTCTGTATGTGTACAAATATTTATCTTTCAGTTTTTTTTTCTTTTTGCTTTGCTTTCATTATATAAGTCTACTCATACCTCTTGGTTTTCGGTATGTAGCTAATACCATGGAACAAAATATCGAACAATCGGATTATACCAAATAATTAATATTTATCGATGATATTTTTGGTATTTTGATGTTTAACACGATGAATTATAATATTTTTTAAAACGGTTGAAGATGTAAATAAAATATAAAAAAATATTTAGAAAAATGTCCAAGAAGAGGGATCGGTTTACTCCCCATAAAACCCCTCTTCTCAATCGTTAGATGTAAATAATCAACGATCAAAATTGATTTTGGTATGGCTCAACAACAAAAGTAATATTTCCTTTGGCAATCTCTCTCTAGTCTCCACCTATATCTCATCTTTTTCATTCTCTCCCCTGACTAACCTGGTATCTCATTCGGACATCCCGATGAGGATATCTACAATCCCGTCTAAGAGGTGCGCTCCCTTCTAAGTCACACCGGTGCGTTCTTCTTTCGAGTCGCACCCTGCCTTTGTTGCTCGAGAGTTCAATCTTCTGTGAATCTCGGCTTTAAACTTGAGAAGCAAGTTTGCTAAAAACCCGGGGTAAACTCTCCCCATTTGCTACGAAACACCTGCCGCGCGCTCTGAAACTGCATGACTGCTCTTTCAACTAAAATCTGCAAAGGTCTTCAATCCGTGTCCGCCTTTCTTACGAAACATCTAGGACACAAGATCTTTACAAAGGAAAGGGGTTTCTTGATTAACCAAAAACAAATCCAATATCAAACTCAAAACAGATGTAGTAATGAACCTGTAAACCAACAGTTTACTGTTAGAACTAGATAGAATAGAAACATAATTTTTAATTCAAAGAAATAAATTTTGATATATTAATAGCAAGATACAATAGCAAGGAACGAATATTTAATTACAAATATTCCAGCTCTGACATATCTCAGTATCACGGGGAAACTTATGTAAATCCAAAATAAAACTGGAAAAAGAGAGTGAAAATAGGTTAGATATTCGAGAATTTGAATTTGTACATTAACACTTACTAGGAAAACTATGAGGTTTGTTATTAGCACAGTTTGAGGGCCATATGAGTTATCGTACATTATTCTCACTCATCAACATCTCTGTCATTACACTCTTTAGAGAAGACAGGTAGACAACAGACCCTCCAGATCCTGCTGCTTTCACTCATCAAAACTTTGTCCCTACTTCGTACTATTTTCTCCAGTCATGGTGTTTTTAGGATGAACCTGGTCACTCAATTAAACACATGTTGGAATATCATAAACACATAGTATAAACAACTTTAAAGCATGGCAGCAAGCACTTTCCATTGTGGTGCTACTTTCGTGTTTTCTAGAAAGGAGACGTGTGAGAGCATTTATGCATGGCAGCATGCAGTGACTCCTTCAACACTATCTAATGACCCCATCAAAACTTGGTCCTTACTTCCTACTCTTCTCTCCACTCACATGGTGTTTTTAGGATAAGCCTGGTCACTCAATTATGTTTAGTCAATCTTATTAGACCACAACGATCATCGGAGTCATATATATATATATATATTGAGTGCCTCTAGATAATAGATGCGTGAAAAAAGACCACAAAGATCATCTAACTTAATTTCCTTCTAGGTCTCTAAGTTTTGAAGGGAAGAAAAATGTCCTCTAACAGCAACAGCAACAGCAATGGGAAGGAGAAGGAGGAGAACCAGCAAGGAATCAGTCGTAGTTTGTGGACAGATGTTTGGGCTGAGACTAAGATGATTTGGAATATAGCTGCACCAGTAATTCTCACTTCTATCTTCCAGTTCTCACTAGCTTTTCTCACTCAAACTCTGGTTGGTCATATCGGCACCCTTCAGCTTGCAGCTTTTGGTATTCAAAACCTTGTGGTTTCCGGTCTCGGCTTCGGAATCATGGTCAGTATATATACAAATATTTATCTTTCATGTTTTTCCACGAATTTTATACAAATTCCATGTGACCCTTTCTAGGACTTCAAATAATAATAATTTATTCGTGTTTTTTTGTTGTAATTAGAGGTATTCGGGCCATTTGGCCAGACTGTCAACTCCCAACTAGATCCTCTAGGGCTCGTTCGTCCAATAGCCTGCAAACCACACGAAACGGGCAAGCCAACACAGGACTTTGGTTTTTGGGTCATAACTCTTTTATTATAAAACAAATACCACACTACTCTTTTGGCTTTTGGGAATTAAAAATTAAAACCAATTATCTCTTGCGATAGATTGAAATTTTTTGCCACAAAACTTGTGATTGGTAAACTACTAGTAATATCATCAAAGTACTAAACCGACAAAAATATTTCTTCATATTTAGCATGGCATAATGAATTTATCATGGGTATTTAATCTATGGCTAATATACATTGAGCAAAGAAATTATAGTAATAATCCCACCATTTAAAACCCATACAGAAGCTTTGGAGGCTCTTGCTTGCAAAATGTAATTGTGTTAGAACTATTACACACTGTACTGATCTTCTGTTTTATAACCTCCTTTTGGCACAGTTGGGCATGGGAAGTGCCTTGGAGACACTATGTGGACAAGCATATGGTGCAGGGAAGCTCGACATGTTAGGCATATATATGCAAAGATCATGGATCATCCTTCTATTGACAGTGTTGCTAATCTTACCAGTTTACATCTTTTCATCTCCGTTGCTCAAACTCTTAAGACAGAGTGCGGAGATTGCTGATTTGGCAGGAAAGCTTTCTATATGGATGATCCCTCAGTTGTTTGCTTATGCCTTAAACTTCCCCATGCAAAAGTTTCTTCAGGCTCAGAGCAAGGTCTTCGCAATGATGTGGATTTCGTTTGGTGTACTTGTGTTTCATTCGTTCTTGAGTTGGCTATGCATCATAAAGCTTGATATGGGATTGTTGGGAGCCACACTTACTCTTAATCTTTCTTGGTGGTTGATGGTTCTTGGTCAGTTGGCTTATATTCTGTCAGGAAGCTTCAAGGAATCTTGGACTGGTTTTTCGTGGCTGGCTTTCGCTGATTTGTCTGGATTTGTGAGACTCTCTTTTGCTTCAGCTGTGATGCTTTGGTTCGTACTCTCTTTTTTCATGACCACCATGGTTCTTTTTTGAATTCTGAATCATCCTTGTCTGTTTCTTTTCCTAAAGTAAATTCCATTTTGCAGCTTGGATTACTGGGTAAATATGGTGCTGATTATCTTAGCGGGTCTTCTAAAAAACCCAGAAATACAAGTTGATGCTACTTCTATCTGGTATGTTCTCAACTATAATCCAAGTAGAATAGTTTATACTTCAAAATTAATAATTAAACTTCTAATCAAATGCTATTTTGACCAACAGCATGAATGTCGAAGCATGGTTATTTATGGTTCCACTTGGTTTCGCTGCAGCAATCAGGTTAGCTCTTGCTTGTCATATCCTTATTTGGGGACATCTAAGATAGATACTATATTTTCATTCATCATTCACAAGGTGCCTCACCCCGTTTGACGTAAGCAAACTATATGGGCAAAATGAAAAAAAAAATGCAAACCTCTTACAATTATTTGTTTTCCTTTTCCTATATTTGGTTTTTATTAAAGAACTCATGATCTTTTTGTATGTGTTTACAAGTGTGAGGGTCTCGAATGAGCTGGGAGCGGGGAATCCAAGAGCGGTAAAGTTCTCGGTTTGGGTGATGGTGACAATGTCCTTGATCATACAGACTACATTCGTAATTATTATTTTTGTGACCAGGAACGATTATCCAGCAATATTTACGGGTGACAAGTTGGTTATGGCTAGAGTTAGTAGAATTTCTCTCTATCTGTGCGTTTCAATCTTCCTCTGCAGCGTACAACCCATTTTATCAGGTTGGTCTACAAAATTCCCTATATTTTCTAGTTAGACACAATCCCGAATTCCAGGAGTCTTGCTTTTAATGTAAAATCCTTCGAGGAATTCATGTCACATTAAACTACTTTTATGCTGCCCGAAATAGACATGAATTTTTTTAGTTGTTTCTAAAGCAGCTAAGCGGTGATTAACTAGACTTTGATAATATTCTAGATGGCTCTCATGACTTTAATTGTTCGATGCAGAATTTGATTCATTTTCTTGTACGTTGTATCAGTTGGATCATAAATGCACGTAGTATCAGTTGGATCATTCATTTATAAATTTTCTTTGCCTGAAAGTTCCATCTGACTGTATCAGTATGGGAAAATCTGCAGGTGTGGCTGTCGGAGCTGGTTGGCAAGCTCTAGTTGCATATATAAACGTAGCCTGTTATTACCTTGTGGGGCTCTCAGCAGCTGTTGTCTTAGGTTTCAAATTCCATCTTGGTCTCGAGGTAAATGTTGTTGCGATTTTATTTAATACAATTAGCAAGGCTGGACTAGAAATTGAAGACTTGGACTAGATATGAGTAGATCAATCTAGAATTGAAGCTTGTTTTTTGATTGTCTATAGTTTTATCGTCATTTTTGTGGTGAGCATGTTGATTATGAAGATCGGTAAGTCATGATGATGTCGCATATTAACATATTGATCCGAGTCTCTGTATTAACTCCTAGTACAGTACCAGGCTACCTGTCATTTGCTGAGAAGCGTAAATTTTAACTACTCAACTAGTCTCTCTTAAAAAGCAAACAAACTACTCAACTAGTCTCTCTGAGCTTGATCAACTCATCTATTATTTCAAGTATTCAAACACCATATGAACTAATATGTTATTTGAATGTAATACCTATGAAGGGATTGTGGGGTGGAATAATTATCGGAGTTGCTATACAGACAGTCATCCTTATAGTAATCACTTGGCGTACTGACTGGGTAAACGAGGCAAGTGGAATTTGATATTTTTGTTTTTCAATGCTTACGTCTACAATATTATTTAGTCTATTATGATTAGTTTATATTTTGCTGGTATTGATGGAATTACTGTTATGTATAAATGTGTGTGCAGGTAAAACTAGCAGAAAAGAGACTCTCCACTTGGGGAGGCCAGGTTGGTGATCCATCATCAGAATGATTGTAGTTTAACGTAAGTTTTATCTTCGATATTCTTTGAACTGCATTAGAAAAATGTAGAAATCTTTATTTTGTAATAATTATCTTCATTCTTTAACAATTTGATTCATCAGTAAGAGCTGGAGTGTACTATTCACTTTGTAGTTGAGCATATCATTTGTTTTAGTTACAATAGGAGTGAGACCATATTTCAGTATAAGAAGATACTAAAAGGAAATAAAACAAGCAGTACACGATTTGAATGGCAGAAGTAACTAATCCCCGGCCATGTGTAAAGCCCTCAATTGAGAGACGTAAAGGAAGAATAGCCACAGGCGGATCTGATTAGTTTTCAGGGCCACAACTGCAAATTCTGGTGCTGGTATTGAACGTATGCAGCTGGACTGGACTGAGAGAATCTTGATGTATCCAAGAGATCGAAGTCTGCTTTGGAGTTGTGACACCATTCTTGTATTTGGAGTCATATATATATTGCTAATGTTAACATCGAGTGCCTAAGAAATCGCTGGATACATTAAAAAAAAAAACTGACAGATGTTCTTGCTCTGGATTAATAGCAGTGTACTATTAATCAAAATTATGACTACCAGGCTTGTGTACTAGTTGATATTGATCTCTTTAAGCCTATACCAGATCATGTTTTACTGGAAGTGGAAGGAGCAATTAGCAAACTAGAAGTTAGTCTCTACAGAGTTCCGAAATACTGTGTGCATTGCAAGAATGTGGGACACATAATTGTAGAATGCAAGGTTATCCAATAGGCATGTTGACAGAATGAGCAGATGCACAAGAATCTAAAGAAACCAATGAAGGAAAATGGTAACATCACAAGAAACAGCCAGGTGGCTACAAATCAGGAGAAGCAGTAAAAGAATAAGGAACCAGTAGACTTTGAGACAAACATACACATTTCCCAGAGCCAGCAGAAGAGAGTAGTGAAGTATCATCAATCATTAATTTCCCAGGTATGAATAAGGTCACAACTCATATCCAAAAATTTGAGAAAATAACAGGTAATGAAGAATGGTCTAGCCCAAGAAAGAAAAACAATCATCAAATGGAAACAGCATCAGCCGTAACAGTGCCATACAGTAGCAAGGAACGAATATTTAATTACAAATGTTCCAGCTCTGGATTAATAGTTTTTTCCTTTAGAAGAAAAACTCAGACAGATCTCATTATCACTGGAAAAAGAGAGTGAAAACGGGTTATGATATTTGAGAATTTGAATTTATACTGTAACACTAACTAGGAGAACTCTGAGGCTTGTTATTAGCACAGTTCGAGAGCCATATGAGTCATCATACATTATATCTTTACCTTACATTTGGCCTAACCTGCTGTACATTATCCTTCTCCTTTACCATTTACGTCTTTAAGTCCTCGCCTTATAAGACGTTACTGTTTTAGTACATGGAGTCTCCTACATTAAGAATTGACCCTAGCTACTCTTCAACGAGTCGAATAAAATGAAGAATTCCAGCCTCCACTCTAATTGATCATACTTTATACGTTATCACTCATCAACATCTCTGTCATTACACTCCCTATCCAAGACAGGTAGACAACAGACCCTCGAGGTCATCTCACACTAATCAATCGGACATGTGACAGAGCATGGACATCATTTTCATCTTATAGACTCGTTATTATGATTCCATAATTACAATAATGGCACAAAAGTATACTCACAACGAGATCGAAGATCATAGTAAGAGCAGAAATAAAGGAAAATAAACAGTACGTTGGAATAAGAAACAAACCTTTCTCATCTCCTGGACATACATTGCACTTCACAAGAAATTGAGTCTGTCTTCTTTAACACAATCACTTTCCATTGTGGTGCTACTTTCATGTTTGCTAGAAAGGAGATGTGTAAGAGCATTCATGCATGGCAGCATGCAGAGACTCCTTCAACACTATCTAATGACCCCATCAAAATTTTGTCCCTACTAGTACTTCCTACCATTTTCTCCACTGGTCATTCAATTATGTTTAATCATATGATTATTTTAGAAAATAACCCCCACCTTGAGGGTCGGTTTCAGAGACCCACATGATGGGTTGCTAAAATAATCATGCCGCAAAGTTCTGAACTGCACGACATATTAAAATGTGGCTGTCTTCTGAACTTATGCGTATACAACCGTTATGATTTGAGTTGACCTACTCTTCAACGAGCCGAATAAAATGAAGACTTCGAGCATCTACTCTAATTGATTATAACTTCTCTATCAAGGAGGCCCGGCCTAAATTGTTTTAAAGAAATTCTCATTTTATACGTTATCACTCATCAACAACCCTGTCTCAGTTAAGAAGACAGGTAGACCACAGACCCTCGAGGTCCTGCTGCTTTCACTTTAAGATTGAGATGACCCCATCATAACTTCCTACTATTTTCTCCACTCGCATGGTGTTTTTAGGATGAACCTGATCACTCAATTATGTTTTGTCAATCTTATTAGACCACAAAGATCATCTCACTTAATTTGGGGTCATATATATATTGCTAATGTTATCATCTAGTGCCTAAGATAATAGATGCATTAAAAATGACCACAAAGATAATAGATGCGTGGTCGTAAGAGCAGAAATAAAGGAAAATGGGTAATAAACAATACGTTGGAATATCACAAACCTTTCGCGGCTCCTGCACTCCACAAGAAATAGGGTCTGTCTTCTTCAACACAATCACTTTCCATTGTGGTGTTACTTTCTTGTTTTCATGGCAGCATTATGCATTCATGTCATTACGTTATCACTACGTTTCTAGAAAGGAAATTCTCACTTTATACGTTATCACTATCTAATGATCCCATCAAAACTTAATGGTAGCATGCAGTGAACCCTTCAACACTATCTAATGATCCCATCAAAACTTTATACCTACTAGTACCTCCTACTGTTTTATCCACTGGTCGTTCAATTATGTTTAATCAATCTTATTAAACCGCAAAGATCATCCCACTTAATTTCCTTCTAGGTCTCTAAGTTTAGCTATACTGCTGCATAAGCTCTGAAGGGAAGAAAAATGTCCTCCAACAGCAACAGCAATGGGAAGGAGGAGAACAACCAAGGAATCAGTCGTAGTTTGTGGACAGATGTTTGGGGTGAGACCAAGAAGATTTGGTATATAGCAGCACCAGCTATTCTCACTTCTATCTTCCAGTACTCACTAGCTTTTCTCAGTCAAACTCTGGTTGGTCATATTGGCACCCTTCAGCTTGCAGCTTTTGGTATTCAAAACCTCGTGGTTTCCGGTCTCGGCTTTGGAATCATGGTCTGTATGTATACAAATATTTCTTATGGGTATAATCCATGGCTAATATACATTAAGCGAAGAAATTATAGTAATTACACACTGTACTGATCTTTTATTTTATAACCTCCTTTTGGCACAGTTGGGCATGGGAAGTGCCTTGGAGACACTATGTGGACAAGCATATGGTGCAGGGAAGCTCGACATGTTAGGCATATATATGCAAAGATCATGGGTCATCCTTCTCTTGACGGTTTTGCTAATCTTACCAGTTTACATCTTTTCATCTCTGTTGCTCAAACTCATAGGACAGAGTGCGGAGATTGCTGATTTGGCAGGAAAGCTTTCTATATGGATGATCCCTCAGTTGTTTGCTTTTGCCTTAAACTTCCCCATGCAAAAGTTTCTTCAGGCTCAGAGCAAGGTCTTCGCAATGATGTGGATTTCGTTTGGTGTACTTGTGTTTCATTCGTTCTTGAGTTGGCTATGCATCATAAAGCTTGATATGGGATTGTTGGGAGCCGCACTTACTCTTAATCTTTCTTGGTGGTTGATGGTTCTTGGTCAGTTGGCTTATATTCTGTTAGGAAGCTTCAAGGAATCTTGGACTGGTTTTTCGTGGCTGGCTTTTGTTGATTTGTCTGGATTTGTGAGACTCTCTTATGCTTCAGCTGTGATGCTTTGGTTCGTACTCTCTCTCGAAACTGTTGGAATTAAGCCCTCAATATAACTAAGAGATGTGCACACAACATATATACTTCAACGATGTAGTTTTCATTTCCACCTAGACATAGCTACTTCTGTTTCCAAAATCTCAATCTTTTTTCATGACCACCACTGTTTTTTTTTGAATTCTGAATCCGCCTTGTCACTTGATATAGTCTGTTTCTCTTCGTAAAGTAAATTCCATTTTGCAGCTTGGATTATTGGACAAGTATGATGCTGATTATCTTAGCGGGACTTCTAAAAAACCCAAAAATACAAGTTGACGCTACATCTATCTGGTATGTTCTCAACTAATCGAAGTAGAATGGTTTATACTTCAAAATTAATAATTAAACTTCCAATCAAATGCTATTTTGACCGACAGCATGAATGTGGAGGGATGGTTATTTATGGTTCCACTTGGTTTCATGGCAGCGATCAGGTTATCTCTTGCGTGTCATATTCTTCTTTGGGGACATCTAAGATAGATACCATATTTTCATTCATCATTCACAAGGTGCCTCACCCCGTTTGACATAAGCAAACAATATGGGCAAAATGAAAAAAAAAAAATGCAAATCTCTTACAAATATTTGGTTTTTCTTAAAGAACTCATGATCTTTTTGTATGTGTTTACAAGTGTGAGGGTCTCGAATGAGCTGGGAGCGGGGAATCCAAGAGCGGTAAAGTTCTCGGTTTGGGTTATGGTGTCAATGTCCTTGATCATACAGACTACATTCGTAATTATAGTTTTGGTGACCAGAAATGATTATCCAGCAATATTTACGGATGACAAGTTGGTTATGGCTAGAGTTAGTAGAATTTCTCTCTATCTGTGCATCAATATCTTCCTCTGCAGCGTACAACCCATTTTATCAGGTTGGTCTACGAAATTCCATATATTTTCTAGTTAGACACAATCTCGAATTCTAGGAGTCTTGGTTTTAATGTAAAATCCTTCGAGGAATTCATGTCACATTATTAGTACGGGAAAATCTGCAGGTGTGGCTATTGGAGCTGGTTGGCAAACTCTAGTTGCATATATAAACATAGCCTGTTATTACCTTGTGGGGCTCTCAGCAGCTGTTATTTTGGGTTTCAAATTCAATCTTGGTCTCGAGGTAAGTGTTATTGCGATTTTATTTAATACAATTAGCAAGGCTGGATTAGAAATCAAAGACTTGGACTCCGTGAGGGACTAGATATGAGTGGATCAATCAAGAATTGAAGTTTTAAGTTTTTTAATTGTCTATAGTTTTATCGTCATTATTGGTGAACATGTTGATTATGAAGATCCGTAAGTCATGATGATGTCGCATATTAATCTGAGTCTCTGTATTAACTTCCAGTACAGTACCAGGCTACCTGTCGTTTGCTGAAAAGCGCAAATTTTAACTACTAGCTAGATATGTATTTTTCCTGATTACTTCCATTAAAAAAGCAAACAAACTACTCAACTAGTCTTTCTGAGCTTGATCAACTCATCTATTATTTCAAGTATTCAAACACTATATGAACTAATATGTTATTTGAATGTAATACCTATGAAGGGATTGTGGGGTGGATTAAATATCGGAATTGCTATACAAACAGTCATCCTTACAGTAATCACTTGGCGTACTGACTGGGTAAACGAGGCAAGTGGAATTTGATATTTATGTTTTTCAATGCTTACGTCTACAAAATTATTTAGTCTATTATGATTAGTTTATATTTCGCAGGTATTGATGGAATTACTGTTATGTATAAATGTGCGTGCAGGTAAAACTAGCAGAAAAGAGACTGTCCACTCTGGGAGGCCAGGTTGGTGATCCATCATCAGAATGATTGTAGCTTAACGTAAGTTTTATCTTCGTTATTCTTTGAACTTCATTAGAAAAATGTAGAAATCTATATTTTGTAATAATAAACTTCATTCTTTAACAATTTGATTCATCAGTAAGAGTTGGAGTGTACTATTCACTTTGTTGTTGAGCATACCATTTGTTTTAGTTACAATGGGGGGAGAGGATTCCCCTACATTCCCTTTCCCTTACACTCACACTACACTCATTGACAACCACACACCTTGAGAGAAGCATTAGACTGCCTGCCCATGTGAATGACAAAAGTTAACAAAAACCCAAAACCCACTCACTTCACTTACTCACTTACTCTTTCCCGGTCTCCCTCCAAAATTCAAATACGAATCTCTCCCTCATCCACTATTATCTCCGGTTTGTGAATCTCTCTCAGTCTCTCTCCTTCTTTTCAGTCCCATTTTGGAAATTGTATTTGAGAACGTGATTTTGAGATAATTGATGGTGCTTTCAGATGCAATTTCGGTATTGATTTTAATTGTGTAATTTGAATGTTTGTAGAGGTAAATTGACTGTGCACAGTGAAGGGAATTGAGACTACACGTAGAAGACGGCAAACATCTACCAACATCTACTCCCAACACCTAGAAGGATGTAATGGAATTTGTATTATGGATACTGTCGATTTGCCCAAATGCATCGACAATAAATTATCTGTTTGTAAATATACTCGACAATAAATTGTTTGTTTGTAATGTAAATAATATGTTTGTCGATTTGCCCAATACATCGACAATAAATTGTCTGCTTGTAATGTACTAAAAGGAAATAAAACAAGCAGTTACACATATTTAAGACAAGTGGTTGAATGCTTTTGATGTCTTGTACGCGATTTGAATGACAGAAGTAACTAATCCCGGGTCATGTGTAAATCCCTCAATTGAGAGACGTAAAGGAAGAATAGCCACAGGCGGATCTGATTAGTTTTCAGGGCCACAACTGCAAATTCTGGTGCTGGTATTGAACGTGTGCAGCTGGACTGGACTGGATTAGACTGAACTGAGAGAATCCTGATGCATCCAAGAGATCGAAGTCTGCTTTGAAGGACTACATGGAGGAGAGGGGGTTAGGTTTTCTTTTTATTTTAAATTTAATGAGATGGTTATGTTAGATAGCGAAGGAGCTGTGACACTATGCTTGTATTATGATGTGGTTCGCCTAAATTCACAAAGCAATAAGGAAAACATGTGGTGAACTCAGCTGTAATAGAATGTGACGACGAACGTCATGAAAATGTTTATTCTGCTTGGTTCACATATTCTTACATTCTATAATGAAAACACAAATTCTTCATTTTACTTTACATATTAACAAACAGAGGGTGGTCAGACTGATACTTTTGCTTTGGCTAGATCTCTATGGAGACTATACCGAAATGTGGAATTGTATGATGACCATTCAATGCACTTATCAGGTTTTCCCTTGAGGCACTTTTCCAGGTCTTTCTGATGAGATTCTGACATACAAGATTGGACAATTTCCAGAAGTCCTTCAAAATTTAGAGAAATATCTTTAGCAAAGTAATATAGAATCTTCGGCAGGATAACTTTTGTTCCCTTGTAAATGCAAACACTAGCTTCAATGAACTCGTGTTTGGCAAGCTTGAGCACTTGAAATACACTCTTGGCTGTATATACTCGAACCTGAAACAAACAATGAGTAACCAATCTTTAGCTCTCAATTAATATGAAATCATTTGTAATAAAAAAAAAGGACTGAATTCATACCGCAGGATCAGAGTGTGCTCCCGAAGAAAGTGCAAAATGAACAAGTGGTTCTGGGTAATCAAGGGCATATGGATGTTTATCACTCCCAGTCTGGAACTTTGTTCCTGCTGGTGAGAACAATGTCTGTAGCCACTGCAATCAAGTTTTGTAAGAAAGAACTATTTAAGTTAGATGATTAAGTGGCTAATTCAGTTGCAAGTAGAATACACAATGATAACTTACTTAGTAATTTGTTACTTAAATACAATATATGTGTGGAATCTATTTAAGAGGCATACCGATCCTGAACGATGCTGATGGCATCCTAAAATGGAGCTTTGTATAATGTAAGCATTAATGGAATGTCCTCCAATATTATAAGCTGCCTGGAAATGAGCATTTCGAAACTCTTAAGGAAAATAAAATGGTAGAAATTTACTAATAGAAGATTTAAGTCCGACTAGAATAGTTACTTTTAAAACGAGGGACGAACTTTTCATGCGGTTATTTCGAATTCCATATGCCAAATACGCCTGTAAGACAAACCGCAAATAGGAACACAACAAATTAGTTCACATCTGCCTTAGGAATAGAGCATCACAACCAATTCTTTTATAAAGAAAATTGCTTGTAGTATCGGAGTCCTAGACATATCATAAATATAGATAAATTAAATCTTTCTTTAGAGAAACATACATGCATCAATAAAGCATTATGAATGTTGATCCAGAATGCAAGCTTCTCTTCACGCTTCATCTTCAACGGGTCAACCTTTTCCAGGCGCTGAACTAGTGACCTACAAAGTATTATTATTTAGATGGCCTACTGCACTTTTTCTATTTTGAATATCATAAAACCTTTTCCAAATTAATTTATTAAGATCTTTCAAGTATTTTTGCAGAAAAAACTACATAAGTTTGTGACTGAGAGACACACCTGAAATTTTGGAGCATCGTAGCAGCATAGTTAAACCTATCATCATCCAGCCATATTTTTGGCACTTCAATCATTTCTGCATATGGCCCATTCTTCACGTTCACCCCTTCAGATTGAAATGGATTTACGCTAGATTCCTCGCTGCACTGAGGACTCCAATTATCATGAAAGTCCGGGGGAGAAAATGTATTTGTGGATGACAAGGACGAAGTAGGAGAAGCTGTCAAGCCATCAGATGGTAGAGGGGGATTGGCGAGTCTGCAATAAATGGATGCTATGCATCTGATGATGTTTTCTGAGAGCATATCGGGGGTTTCAGGGACATGATCTAATAAAGATGTACCAAGATGATCTGCGAGGCTACGAAATTGCGAACCTCCTTTTTTTGGATCCTGAAAAAGAATTACAAATTGGGCAGTTTTTTCAATTTATAATACTTGAGAAAATCGCGATATAAAGCGTTGTGAGGAGAATAAGGGAAAATATAAGAATAATTATAAAATGAACCAAAAAGCATTATAAGATACTAGATATAGAGGTTTAGAAAATTAATGGAAGATGGCTTCCTATATGCACTTTACTAATTATTAGTAGCATAAACTTAAGACTTCTGAGCGTGCTATAAGTCTCAAGATGGAAAGCTGACAGGTTTTGTTTAACTCTAAGTAGTGAATATTAGGATACCCGTAACACAGAAATATGATAATATTTAAGCATACATAAATCGAATCATTCATAAGCACAGAGCATATGATGCTTAGGGGGCAAATATAGTGCTCTGTATCATCAAGATGACATGCATACCTTTTTAGATGTTTCTTTGGGATCTTGTACCGGCGAAGTCAGATTATACTGAATTACACCACTTGTTTGCGTCTCCGTATCCTCACAAGAGAAAGAATGGGGCCTTATATCTTCCAAAGGAGATGCTCCGTTGCAGTCTAGATGGGATTTAGAGGATTGGTCCGTGGCACCATAAGGTAAGTTTGTTTGATGACTTTTGAGTGCTTCTCGATAGAGTGACAGAAGATGTCGTTCCAAATGCACAATTTCCACCTCAAGTGTTGCAATCTCATCAATTAGTTCTTCGGCAGACTGCATTCAACAGCCCAAGTGTTAAAGTCTAAACACCTCAAAGCACGTAAGAAAAATCAGATTAAAGATCATTGAATCTCTATATGCATAGATTAGTTTATTAATCAACCAACTGAGGTTTATATGGACGGTTATATTTTTTATTTTCTTATCTAGATAACAACAATGTCTATTTAACAAGTGGGCTGACCTTTGATAACGGAGTTGATGGACTGTTGGTGGTGGAGCTACACCCAAGTGCCTTCTCTCCAACCAAGTGCGAGGGAGACTGGTCACGATTTTTTCTTTCCAATTGTCCAATCTGCACGATGAGAGAGACTGAGATTGAACAGGGATGCTCTACTCACGGAGTTTGGCAAAAATAGAGTAGCCAATATACAGAAAACTATGTGACTTTCTTACAAGTCGAACTAACTAAAATTTGGTAAACATTATTTGAGCTTATCAATGAAGTGTTAAAATACTTACACAACTATCATCGTAGGACAATTGAGGTGAAATATCCAATATATCATCTCTGTGCAATCCATTTTCAGGAACACTGCAAACCAGATCAAAGTCGCATAATCAATATAAACATTTACTTGAATGAAATTATAAAGGGGTATCAACCTTACGGTCTGAAAGGTTTTTTCTCAATGAACAATGTACCATTAAACTAACCTCTAGGGGAGCTCTAATCTAGTTTCTCATTGCTGCAATAGCTAGTTGGGTATTTCTCAATATATGTGTGTGTGTGGTTTTGTATAAACTTCATAATTTCTCTCCAAAACATCATTTTGTATCCATCAAATTAGTCGAGAATTCCAAATGTTAGTTTTAAGTACTAGTAACTCAACTAATGGAAATATAAACTAACGGTTTACCTTGGCGAATTCATGTACAGCGAAGAAGAAGAAGAATATGTTGTTTGACAATTAACTTTCAGCATCATCACCTGAAATAACCGGTTGCTATCACCCGTTAACAGCGACTATATACACACTTAGCCTGAGCGAAAAAACATTAGAAGCTTTACCTGCTGCCAAATGTCCAACTATACATGTATCACCAAATCTATTTCTCTACAAATAGACCTTATTTGAGAGCTGAAACAAAAAAGAAGAAGTCAAGAAGGTTTGCATATATTTGAAAGAGATGGGTAACCATAAAAAAACAATCAGAGAGTATAAAACCACTGAAAGGAACAGATAAACCACTACTTAATAAATATTGGAACCATACCATGGACATGAAGGGTATCAGTATCAACTAATCTGAGAGGTCCTCCTTTTTCAGAAACAGACTTAACAAAGATTAGTTGAAGCTGGTATTAAATATTTTGAAGAAGATTACAACAAGAGTGTAGAGATTAGGTAGAGAGATAAGCAATTAGCAGTTATGACAAGGGACATTAGGGTGGTTTTGGTAAGGGAGCTGGTATGCCTAAACAATGTCATCCAAGAACAAACAATGTACTAAAGATGAAGTCCAGTCCACAAGTACAAGTGAGAGTCATGAAAGATCTCTGACTACTACATTACAATTCCCAACAAACAGTCTCTCTCTGCAATAAAAGGATTCACCCAGTATATATATGTTACAGTATGTGTGGTGTCACTGTAAAAAAAAAAATTGGGAAAAATTAGATGATCATGATGATGCAATATTTATTTAGGAGAGCAGAGATGGTACCAATGGGTATGCATCATTATGTCTATAAGGGTTTAGGGTCTGCATCATTTTTCTCTATTTTATTACTAGTAGTTTTAAAACCCCACCCACCTAACCAACAACCATCCATTTCCATTATTTTGTTTTCCTTCGAAGTGCTGATGTTGTCTGGATATCTTGTGATCAATAGATCTCTACAGTTTTTCTTCTCTCAGATTCTTAAACTTGAGAAGTTTCTCTGTACAATATATTTATTTTTTGGCTAAGATCAGATCTCAAGGCTATATATTTTGAGGACATATTACACACAGTTTGACCTTCAAATGGGGATGCCCCCAAATATACCATTTTGCTTGTTTACTGTGCTCTCATAATTATACTAGTAGTACTAATCAAATGCCTAAAACATATGAAAATCTTGTTCAAGTAGATACTTGCTTTCATGCGCAAAAATGTTGATATGTACATGGCAGTATGGCACTTGTGCTAAAAATGCCAATTCTCTTGGGAAATGTTTGGTCATTGATCTGGGTGTGATGAATAGACTCACAACAAACATATAGCTGAATCATCTGGCACAAAGGCTGATATACAGCAAAATAGGTGATCAAACCAAAGCCATTTTAGTTGAGCTAGAAATTTCTATACCTTTGTTAGCCACTTGTGTGCTGAAAAGGATAGAAATATTTGATGATATTTGGCATTATATCACGACCCCATTCTACGGTTACCGATATTATTCTCACTTAACCACTGCAAATCTCTATCAGTGTGAGATTTTTCTTCCTAAGAAAAGACATCGGTGACAAGTAAAGTGAAATCTTAACTTAAGGATCATACACCTGGCAGAATCTGAAGCGATGTGGGACTAAACCATTGGTGCTACCATCACCGCTAATGGGCTAGGCGCTTTTCCAATACCTGCTCAACCGAGGTGTTACACATTAACCTAAAATAGATAACGCCCAATCATTTGACGATGTTATAGCAGACCAATTCAGTTGGCGGGCTTTGTTGAAACAACATTTTGTTTGAATTAAATTGATTTTGCAACCAACACAAAGGAGTTAGCCGACGCTTAGTTGGTGAGGCAAGATTCTCTTCAACTGTTTTGAAATTAAAGCGCTTAGTTAGTTGGTATATATTTAATTTTCTCTTTCTTTTGATTGTATTATCACCGCCACAAAGAGACACATTTAAGGTTTAGTTTGGTTTAGTTTGGTTTAGTTTTTGATTTTGATTTTTGTGGGAGTTTAGAATGTAACAACCTCAACTTGATCAAAAAAATAAATAGAAAATGCAGACTGCCAAAAATAGAGAATGCGACATTTTTACTAATGCCTAGTGGTTTTCGTGTAACCAATCATAAAAAAATGACAGAGAGTGCAAATACCTTCAAACGTGCCGCTAATGACAGGCTACAATGTCTAATCAAGTGTATCTGTCCGAAGAATCATACACACAGGGATATCATATAACCCCGTGAATCCATGCCATATTTTCTTTGCATTAATCAATCTCCTACCTTCTATAGGTCACTCCAACCAGCGGCTCTTCTTGGGGTCAAGTTAGCTACAGTAGGACTGTGGTACACATCAACAATCGCATTGTTAAGCTACATTCCAAGTACCTTGAAGATCTGCTCTGAAATACACGGAGATCTCTATTATAAGATGTGATGAATATTTGATTTCAGAGCTCCAAGCAGTATTGGAAACATTTTGGACATATAGATAACTCTAATTTGCTTGCTTGCATTAGCATGGTTACACATATACCTCTCATAATAACATTTTGGACAAAAAAACATGTATGACTACAATCATCTTAAAGTATAAAGAGCTTCACTTATATGACGTTGTTAGGAAACATTTCCGGTATACCAAGTGAAACCTTAGTATCTCAAGCACACCATTGTTTAATTGGTCGAGAACATTGAAGCTTATTCAAAATAGATTCACATTGCTTAGGTGTTTGATTATGATAGAGCGCTATCTATACTTGAAGTGAATTAAGGAGCCCGTTCTTCATATGAATGAAGTAGACCATCGTTTTGGATGCTGAAAAAGGTGATCTTTGTTCAGTGTTTCTTGACGGAATAAATAAACACCGTCAAGTTTACATTTTTTTACATACCCTAAGTTCTGGCATTTGGCTTTAAAACCTTTGTACATTTGCGACTGGCTATCAAGATTTGCAATACAGCATCAACATCTTCAATTAAGGGTTCTTCTACATGGCATTTGGCTTCCGTTTGGCTTGATGTTCACCATATTTTCTGGGGCGTGCTTACGTTAGCACTGACTAACTGACTTCTGTTTTGAGTATATTTGTAGGGGAGTTAATCTAAATTCTCATCGTTTAGTGACTTGGGTGTCCCAATCCCTCCCCCAATATGCCCGTTACAGCGGTTAACTTGCTTGACCTTGTTTGTTGTTCGGTGCCTCTTGTGGCTTAATTCATTATTTGTTTTTAAGGGTTCTTCTAGAGTTTGAATACTTTGAGCTCATGCTAGGACCACTTATGTCATGTCCTTGTTGGATGACTACAATTATGCAAAGGGTGTCGTCTTGTATTTTGTTTTTATGGACTGCAAATCAAATATAATTGTTCTAACAGGATAACTTAGCGCTTGGTAGATGTTGTTAGCTACAACAAGCTTAATTTACTGACAAAAGACATGCCAAGAATAGTTCATGAATGTGAACATGCCAAGAATAGTTCATGAATGTGAGCTGATAAATGCTGTTGAGGACTTGGGATAGAACCATTTTACACTCACACACAACAAGCAGTCCTGGATCAAATCCTACCACACACACACACAAAAAACCAACATCGCATGAGAGTAGTAGCCCAAGGTCTGTGTGTCCGATGTGGGACCAAGACGTGGAAGAAAGACCCGCTCTGATACCATATTAGAACTGGAGGTTCCATCTCAAAACCAATTGGCAGTGGGAGGAGTAGTCCAATATCTTATATTTTGAGGTTCAAGGCTCTATGTGCGCAATGTGGGACTATATATCTCAACAATTGGAGTCACAAAAAGGCTGAACCATTTATCTCTTCGCAAGAAGAGCTAATCTTTCAAACCAGCAGTTCATAAGGAAGCTATCATCTGGACGGTTAACATGTATTGATCCAGGAGGATCTGAGTTTTTTTTACTTTTTAATAAGTCAAAAAGTCTGTTCGAATACACCTTTTTGTATTCGAATAGAGTTTTTTCCTATTCGAATATATTTCAGCCTGATCAGTTTTATTCGAATAAACTTATGTCTGTTCGAATACATTTTAGCCTGATCAGTTTTATTCGAATACAAATTATGTGTATTCGAATACATTTTAGTTTATTCGAACATAAACTTGTTTTGTTCGAGAGGCGCGATTCAGTTTTTTTCACTTAGGCGGTGATTGTATTTATGAGGCGTGTTTTTGCCTCGAGATGCGTTGGATTTGTAATTTAGAGTTCCTTCTATATAAAGGGAACTTAGGTTATTTTCTATGTTAAGTTTTCTTATGTTAGATCTAGAGAGAGTTCTGAGAGAAGCCTAGGGTTTTTGGAGTGATTCATTGTAATCTACTTCGTTTCTTTTAAACAATTAAGCTTTATTTTGTCCAATTTTGGTGTTCTTCGTGTTTCTCTACTAACTAAAAGCTTCTCAATCGTATTGTGGATTATGTATGCATAATCAACATGGTCATCTCAGCATAAGGAGCCTCACTTATATGACGCTTTTTAGAAAACATTTCTGGTGTACCAAGTGGAGAGTATCTCAAGCACGCTATCAATGGTTTATTATTATTTTTTTGCTTCAAGAAGTCTAAGACATGTTTGATAGAGAACAATTATGAAGCTCATTAAAATGGATCCGAGGTGTTTGATTCCTATAGAGCTAAGAGCCTAATATCTCCACTTGAACTTAGTTAAGGAGTTCATCCTTTATGTGAAAGCTGAAGACACCATTATTATTATTTTTGTTCTGAGCCTTCTAACCCCCTAAGTTCTGGCACTTTGTTTTCGAGCCTTTAGTCATTTAACCCTGATTATCAATATCAGGCATACACCAACACCATCAACAACCTCAATTAAATGTTCTTCTAAAGTTTGTGATTCTTCAAACTAATGCTATGCTAGAACCACCTATGTAATGTCCTTATTGGATGGCTACAATAACCCAAAGGGCGTCGCCTTGTATTTGTTTTAATCGACTGCGAATCAGATAACTTAGCGCCAAGAATGGTCCAAGAATTAGGCTTATAAACGCTGTCCAGGACTTGGGACGGAACCATTTCACTTACATACAACAAGCGGTCCTGGATCAAATCCTACATTCCTATCACCAAAAAAAAGAGAGGCAACATTGCATGTTCTTCGCCTTCTATTCTCCTATTTTCTAAACTATTACTGTTCCCTTAACTATACCTTAGAAGAATCTTTGCCTTGGAACTATTTCTTTATGCTCCAACAGGTCCTCTCATGAAGTGCCTAAGTTGCTTATCATGTTTTTGGTGGTTGAGATTTTTGTGAGAGGAAGTGGAGTCCTTCTAGCTAGTGCTCGTGTGCATGTCCATATCTGTGGTTGATGATCATACATACCCCCTATCACCTTTTAGCTTTAAAACTGTACAAATAAACGTAGGACCCTTCTAAGACGAGGTACCACGAGGTAGGAGACCCGAAAAATCTTGGCTAAGTAAGATCTTGTTTGCTACATATACCAAATAATTATTGGTACGCAGCACAACATATCCTGTGCTCTGAAGCTCTTATCCAGCCCATTCATGAAGATGAAAATACATAGAACCTTTGGGATATCGAGATTACCAGATCCGATCTCATGTTTGATTTGCCTATGATTGCTTTATCTTCTATAAAGCTAGTATATAGGAGGGGATTCACTTGTACTGCTTCACTTGCTTTTCAGGTGGAGCCATTGTGTTACATAGATTAGTAGTACCATTTCGATGCCATGGATAATGTTTGTTAGGACTTGACATTTCAGTTTTGTTATGAACCTATTGTTTCATTCCGTGATGGCCTATATTCTCTACTGTTGGCATTGTCTTTTCCTTTTGTTACGTTGATATTGTTTTTTGTCTAAAAGAATACTCCCTAATACCACTCTAGTAACACGCTAATATAACCAGATATGTTGAAAGTAATAGAATGTATGTAAATGGTTTTAATTAGCAGAACTGAAAGGTGTTGAACGTTGAAATGTTTCGGTAGAGATAATTATATGATTTAGCCCCCTAAAAGAACTTTCTTCAATATTGTCACGAGTTAAGGGCTGTCTTGGTTCTGCATTGAGATTCTATAAACACCCCTTCTACACGTAAAATTTGCAAATGAACGTATAGAACCTAGGAAGGGGAAAATTTGAGATCATAATACCAAGATGAAAAGGTAAGGCAAGCCATATTGGCTAATATTTACACCAGACGAGAAGTACTGGAATCATTTAGGATTCCATTACCTAGTTTCAGAACTGGTACAACGGGTTGTCGCCATATTTGTACCTGAAGTCACCTTCCAACTTTGGAGTATGAACGGCCTGGTATTATGATCTCAATAAGAATATGCTCAGCTCCTGACCAGTGCTTCCAATTGGGTTGATCATGTGAAATGATTCTGAGTCAGATGACCCAATGACCCGTTCGAAACTTGCACGTAAGTACATGAGATCTCCATCCTCCGACTTTTTCTCCTGGGGTAACACGCCTGCACCCACTGAAACTGATTTCATGAGCTTGAACACTGCCATATCACTCTCTGTCATCTGTCGTTTAACTGCATATCCAGCTTTTCGACCATTGCAGTACATAGACCATACTGGAATAGCAAAGAGTGGAAATGATGAGTTAGACCGAGTTCTGAGACGATTGCACTCTAGTGCAATTCTAAGCAAACCATATTCCATTTCTCTGGCAAGATGGGCTGTAGGGACTGTGAATTCGAGTAACAAGAGAGGAGAGTTTCTTGATTTTCTTGAGTTGTCTTGTAAGCAAAAACTGACTCGTCCTCTTCGATACCCGAAGAAGGTACCTGTCACAGTAGAAGAAGCTTGAGTTGATTCGTTATCACTAGAGGACGATGGCTCAGACGGTCGGAAGCCACAACAGGGGACCATGCATTCTATAAGCGATCGAAATGATCGACGTAATCTAACTTGACGGCCACAATCCACAACTGTTGATGTTTCGATTATGTGGAGAGGACCTCTTTGGCTTCCCATATCAATCATCCTCATGGAGAGAAGTTGAGTTATAGGAATGAATATAGATTGTAAGATGAAAAACTGAAATAAATAGAAGTGCCCGGGGAGCTTTTTAAGTGGGGTCTTCGACAATAATTCTGTGCACGGGAGAGTGTAGGATCCACGATTGAGGCATTTAGTTGACGCGTGACACCACTGAGAAAACAATGGAACTTCGGAGTGTCTTTGTTTGTATAAACCTTTTACAATAGATTTTAAAGTTTGAATAATCATGCATGAGTTATCATTTCATTTCAGGCATGCGATGCTCACTGAGTCAAAAACTATGATGCACTGAAATTTAAACTACAGAATGCCTCCCTCCGCTTTTGAGTGATAAATTTATTCATAGATGGATGCCTCGAAGTTGTCTAAAGATCGAGTTTGAGGGTTCAGTACATCCATGGACAAATGGCAGGACTGGACCTGACGACTTTGGCAAAGAATTGGAGATTTGCAGAAAAAACATTTCAGTTTTTTCTTAATTCTAGCGTAGTATAGTAGATGCAGGAAAACCTCTTGTAAGCTGCTCTCGGGGAGAATAAAAATCAGGGGCTTGACAATTCGAAGGGTTAAAGACCATGTAACGTGGACACTCCATATTCTTAACTTTTAGATACTTGGACACACCGGCACTCGTGTGGACACTTCAACGGACATTTTTTGCTTGGATCGACATAACTTTTAGAAAGTTTTCAATTCTTATACATATTATTCAACCCTACTAACTAGTATCATTGCTTTATAATTGCTATTAGTTGTAAATTAACCCATAAGCTACTATCGTAATTATATATTCATAGTGCATTCACATATAATAAGACACAGTACAAGAAACATGAAGAATGATACTATCTTTTTAGTTATAAGACCGTGTCCGCGTTTTCACTTATTTTGAAACCGTTGTGTCTGACACCCTGTACCCGTGCCAATGTTACATAGGTTAATGAAGGCGGCCTGAACATGAAAAATGTAATGAGGACTTGGGACCTTTTCACAATCAATTCGTCATCATTTAAGTATTACTACTTAGTGGTGGATATGGTGGTTGCGACAGATTTGATGTAGTATGTGTTGTAGCCTCTCTTTTTCAAGACCAGATGCCCAAAGATGCTACAAAAAAAGGCCATAAGATCTTCCTTCATGTCCCCCTGATATCTCATCACTCTTTTTTTCTGTATTTAGTGGCCATAGTATTTTCAGGGGGTAGATTGATTTGATTTCCTCCAACCAACCATGACCAAAATGTGTAATCAAAGTTCATGAATAGGAAGGGTGGAGTCCACTTTGGTCTAAGTTTTGCACGCTTAATACTACACAAACTTAGCTTTAATCATCTTTCATGGAGAGGTTCTCATGTCTCTACAAAGTTGCATTTTATTGTTCTTCTTTGACCCCCCATGCATGATGAGGATTACAAAAACCACCAAAACATAAATCATACTAACAAAGAATCTATACCTAATGCTTATGTAATCATGTCATCTACCTACTCATAATCAAGTGCTCGATGAGAATATTAAGAATTACAATTAAGGTATCCTTACAATTAATTAATCGTGTACTTTTCTTTGTGCACTAATAAGTTTCTATGGGAGATAACCTTAAAAAAAACCCTTGATTGAAGAAAAGTTTAGTTTGCTCAATATTAACCTGTTTTATATACTTATAATGGCAGCAACTATGGTTGGAACTTTTAGAAATATTCAAGAGAGGAAACCATTTGATCCTATTGGTGGTTTTATTTATGGGTGCAATTTGATGGCAAAGCCTCGGAATACTTTGGAGTGAACACCATTTGGTTTTAGTTGTGATTATATTTATAGGTACAACTACTGTTGCCAAAGCCAACGTCAGATCGGGTTTTCTTAGCTAATTCGTGTTTGTGATCAGGTTTAAGAAACCTTGAAACAGAATCAGGTTAGGCTTGCGTTGAAGGCATGTAGTATGGAGGCATCTGAATAAAGTAATCTGGTACCGTTGAGTGCTTGTCTCAACACTTTGTCTCCAGACTACACTTTATCTTGAATAAAGGGACTTGATTTTTGATCATGAGTCTTCCTTAGCTCAGCTTTGCAGGGGGTTCGCCTACCCCTGAGTTACTGATCTCATAAAAGCAGGAATGAACCTAGCCAACATTGTGTTGGGTTGACGTTAAGAGTATAGGGCCGAAACAAGGTTGAACTCAGTCTTGGACAGAGTATAACTCTCTGCTGCCCTTTCTGTGATAGAGAGTTAAATATTAAAGTGGCAGGCTGCTCTAGCTTTGTTTAGATTTTAAGGTTAACGATTTTCTACGCTTATACTATTAGCAGGTTTGGTGACGCATTAGCAGATGCGCAGCCCCTAGTGATGGCCCGAGATCGGGTTGGATTTGGGCTCGAATCTATTTGTTTTGCACTGGATTGAAAATAGTTTGTTTTTGTCTGAGACAGACTGTAAACCGACTGAAGATGCCTAATGCATGTTAAGGTGACACATTTGCCTAACTATATGGTTGGATTTTTCGAGTTTTCGGTGTACAAAACATATTTGTACATCTAAGTTTAAGAATAATAAAAATGAGAACTCGTTGGAGTCCTCTGATACTAAAAGAACTGAAAGTTTAAGGTGAAGTAAGCTCATTTTCATTGTGGAGACCATCTGACAGCAGGATGCGATAATAGGTTAATAATAGGTGAATAATATAGGCATGAAGCCTTGGCACCAAACAGGATGCGATCTTCAAGTTTCTCTTTGTCCCATCGAATTTGACCTTATATAATACAATCCTTTCATATACAAATAGCCAACCATCAATGACCAACTGGCCGAACTATTTCTAAAAGATAGAAGTTAAATTCCACGAGAAACGTGTGTTTGTTTTGTTAAACTTATTGAGATGATTATTAATATCATTAGAGACAAGTAGGTATTAGTGATCAATCAGATTCCAACATATGAATGACTTTTGCCTACCATCACATGATTCAGACTATGCCTAATTATTTGTAGTTGATATAATAAATTCCAAGATTTCCACCATTGATGTATTTCCCTACTACGTTATCTAAACTTTACTAGTCCTTGATCGTTGATGGTGCGCACACAACGAACGATAGGTCCAGATGGTTTCGAGTTACTGGTTCCAGAGATGCTGCTGCTGACAAATTATATATCATAAATGGACCATTTGTCAATTCCTGACTAACTTGTCCAATTAGAATCACCATTTGAATTAGAACACAAACATATAATTAAAGTCAATATCCAAGGTCTATTCTTTTTAATACAAAGAGAATCGAAAGGTCAAAAGTCAAGCCTTGGTTACCAATCCACCATTGTTGCGTCTATCCATACTTATATTGTGTGCCTCCCACTGCTTCAACAAACGATTTCACACACAGACTTCGTCCACAAGGAAAGCCAAACTATCTTTCTCTGATGTATCATTTGATATCAACATGTCTTCATCAAGGACAACAATATAAACTCGCATAAACCTCCAAATATCAAAACTGAAAAGTGCAACATTTCAACTATTTTGTCAAAACAATTATCCTTGTTTTCAAACTAGAACTTCTTTTGAACTAAGGTGGCATTGTGGCAACATAAATATTTATGAGTTTTCTAGTTAATAACAGAGTTACAGATCATATTATGCGGTTTTCTTAATATTGCCAATTAGCTCAATTCGTGTTTTCACAACAAAATTCACCATTCTTAGAACATTAGCATTAGCAACGAAGACATCAAAGATAGATAAAGAAAGAATAAACATGTTTCCATTAATAATGGGGTGCATTAACATCTCAATACAAAAAAATTAGAAGAAAATCTGATATCTGCAAATATAGACAATATCCCTTAGTTAGTTTTGTGTAGTTAATTCATTCCTTGAGAACAACTCCTTCCTCAATGGTGCTCAGGCTCAACTTAAACGACCTGACCGCCATCTTAGCTCGTCTTGAAGCACTCTTCTTTAATTTCCTCACTGACCCAGTCCTTCTCAGCTCTATAACATCTTGTTTCGTAATCTTCTGCTGAAACTCATATCTCTCGTTCTTACTAGAATCAAAAACTTGAGAGATCCTGACTTGGTTTCCCCTTCGTCTACTACTACCACCACCTTTCTTCTTCTTAGAAGAGGCACTTGAGAGTGCTAAACTAGCTTTAACAGCTAGAGCAGCCATATCTGAGGCAGTTAGACGATACTGAAGCCTACCTATTGGTAACAAAAAATAAATCTGACCCACTTCAAGATCTTCTTGTGGTTTCAATGGCTGAATGTAGTCTTCATAGTATAACCTATCAGAGTTACATAGGAAAAGAGTGTCTGGAGTCTCAGTTTCAAGAACTTGAGATACCGTGATCGGTACTGGAAACTCGCGTAGAGTTCCATTAGCCCATATCACTTTAGCTGTTAACGAAGTGATGATCGAAGTGTTGGCTGATGAGAAGCAAGAACCCATTCCCTCTTCGTTTTTGTTGAGATTGAAGAGGGTTGTAAAGAGAGAATTGTAGAGAAAAAAATGTATGGATTGTGTATTTAAAAGATTAGGAATGGTGGCGGGGTCTATAAGAAATGTGAGCGAAACAGAGTCATCTATTTGATTGAATACACATAAATATGAGTTTTCACGGGTCATGGATGACGTGGAAGAATAACCCTTTTTTTATCAAACACACTTTTTTCCTTGTAATAGACTTGAAGTACAAGAAAGAAAGGAGAAAAAGTTAGGTCCTAAGCACTTTGCTTTGGATCGAACTCAATCTTAAGCGCTTCTCTAGAAGATATGTGTCCATTTTAACTCATGTAGGCTCTGCTTAGTATCCCGTTTATAGCTCCAGGAATCAAGGATTATCATTTATTTTCTTTGGTCCAATGGTTAGCAACAGTTCGATTAAGAAAAATTAACGAAATTCTTTGATATGTGGAGGTATAAGAGCATCAGGTGTAGCCTAGCTAAAGTATAACTAGCAAGATGAGTTGAAAAGTGATATTTTAAAAAGTAAAAAAAATAGACTCCCCAGAAACTATGTAAAAAGAAAATATAGCGTGTAACAATAAAAAGTTAAAAAAAAAATAGTTTTAACTTTACTTTTAGTTAAAAAAAGGTTTCCACGTAATAAAGTTGGCCTAGTTGGCTACCCAATTTTTTTTTCTCTCTTGTCATTGTTGAGGGAGAGAGTATTGAAACTTAAAATAACTACCAACTTGGGGAGGCTAAAAACATGATTTTTAGCACTTTCTCTTCTTTATTTTAACTATAGAGAGCCTACACTAGATGCTCTAAAGGACATACCAAGCAGAGCCGTAGTTAACCACCACAGTTAACCTCTATCATTAAGATCCTCCAAATTCCTCCCTTAATTACACACATAGTTTTCCTATGTTGAAAAAACTCGCTCTAATATATTTACAAAATAAATTAATAAAACTAAAATATTTTACCTAGAAAAATTATTACAAAACATACGAAGATTATTTGTCGGATATTGAAGCAAAATTTCATGGAGGCTTTCTATTATTTTTATTTTTATTGAAATGAGAAGAAATTAGATTTTTCTCTTCTTCTTTTTTTTCTTTTCCGGAGAGAGAATATTTTCGTTAGAGTTTTTTTTTTTTTGTCTCTCCGTCAAATATATGTGGGATATATTTCCGGGTAAAATATTTTGTATATCTAATCAATAGATGATTAGAGAAATTTGGAGGATCTTAACAATAGAGGTTAACTGCGGTTAACTACATGTCTCATTGAGAAACGCCTAGGACGGAGTTCGATCTGAAGCGCTTAGTATTGAACTTTTCCTCGAAAGGTTTCGAAGACTTGTTTTGACGAGGTGATTAAGTAAACTATCGTCTAGCCCAGTCCAATCCAATCAATAAATAAAAGTGCCCACTGGTTTGGGGGGGGGGGGGGGGGGTCTACTGTTTGAATCCTTCTCATCGCTTAAGAAGACTAGTTGGCCCCCACACGGTGGTGAGCTTCACAACTAGTAATGAGGATCATTAGAGGAGAATCAATTACTCTGGTATGAAATGGATATTAGTACGACTACGTTATGGTGTAAACTTAGCTTAGTTCACACAGATATTCTATAGCAACGCTTTCGAATGCCCCACATGAAAATGGCTCATAAACAAGATGCATTGATGGGACGATGCTAATGAATGAAATTTCGAGGAGAGTATGGGTCAAAGACAGTGATCTCTTCAGGTTAGGTTTCAAGACGTTCGAGAAAGACATGTTACGTAAGGACTTCTCACATACATCGTCTAGTTCTTATGCATCAAATTCTTATTCTTCCAATCGTTGTTAATTAACTTTCTAAGAATTACTAGTGGACCTGTATCAAGATAATTCGGGGGCTCTAATAAATGGTAATTTGGCAATTCCAGTGAAGTTTTCGCACTCAAAAATGACATTTCTTGCCATTTTAGTGTAAATGTGATTGTCGTAGCCTTCCCAAAATCATCCAAATTAATTACTACTCGACATTGAAGTTTCTAGGACTATAAAGTTTAGAGCTTGCATTATACATTTTATAACTTTCCATGTGCCATTTTTTCATACCAGTGAGAACCATATGAGCGATGTTGATGCAAGTACGATGCAATGCAAATTTGATGCATTACAATAAAAGTCGGGGGAATTTTTTCAATAAAAGGTTGGAATGCATGCACTCCAATTGCAACTAATTACAGAATGATGCTTGTATTTGGTTAGGTGCATTGTTATGCAAATGCAAATGATAACTACCATTTTTTATCCCTTACAAAAATATTATTTTATCATATTTTCTCTCCTAAGGGAGAGAAAGCTAAAATGCAAATGATCATGGTATTCCTGAATCATCTTCAACAGAAGAGTATGCAATTTCCGGTTTATCATACCGGTATTCTATAATCCCATATTGTTTTCATCCAACAGAAAATTACGATTTTAAGAGAAAACTTGTGATGGGAGAGAGAGAGATGTCACGTGTATTAAAAAAATTCACGCGCTGAATGGTTCAGCGCCTAGGCTTGAGATAGAAGTTGTGATGAGAAAGAGAAAGATGTCAGCTGTATTAAAAAAGTGTTGGGCGCTTAACGGTTCAGCGCCTAGGCGGTATGCGCATACTTCTCTTCAAGTTCCGGTTTCGGTATGGGGGTGAGTATGTTTGAACCTCATACTCCTGTTGGGAGGGATTTTTACAAAAGTATGAGAAAACCTTAACAACATACTCTTCTATTGGAGGTGCTCTTACAAATGATAATGTACATTTGAGCTGAACATCATTACAGCGTGATTCACATATTCATACAAATGATAATGTACATTTCTGTAGTGATGACCCTACAGAAACAGTTAACAACCCTACATGTTTGACGCCAACATTGAATAAAATGAGGGCCTCAAGTATCCTTGTCTTTTAGGGTGGTTGACCTCATCTTATAATCTTCCAAATATGATAAGGTATTCGTTGTTTTGATATATAGTTGTGCAGGACTATAGGCCCAGAGAAGCCATTTCCAGTTGCAATACTTTGTTGATCTCTGTTATACACATTCTATGATAAAAATCTATTATTTCAAATTGCATACAATGCACCCTTACTAAGAGCGTGTGCAGCAGCTAGGTGAATGATGATGTGGCAAGGTGGATTGCATCCTTTACCTTGTTTCACCTTCAATCCACCCACAACAGCTAGGTGAATTGGCTGAGCTGTCCACCACAAACCCATCGACCACCCTACTACCCTCAGGATGGATTTTAGGTGGATTGATTCCCCGCAGTTCTGAACTGCGCGTAGATAAACCAATTAATATATTCAAAACAACTATGTGGCTACATTTAATTGGTTCTCATGCCCACACTTCTGAACTGCGGGGCATATTTAGATGTTGGATTTGTGACAAGTGGCTAAATCTTAAGTGTTGTTTTTGCCCTGCAGTACATAACTGCAGTAATTGATATTCACCTTGTTTTAGTCTAGGACTATTGTAGGGTGAATTCGGGCAAATTCACCCACCTAGCTGCTGCAGATGCTCTAAAGGGTGCTACTACTACATATGTGATGTGCAAGTGTTCTTGAAGAAAATAAATAATCGCATGTCCTTATGTTTCTTCAGACTTGTAGGCCTGCATTATGTTACGGGATTACCTGTTTGATTCTTCTTGGATGCAGCAGGTACTAAACCTGAAAAGGCAAAAGTAACCGAAAGGCCCCTTTGCTCGAGCCCTTCCCTTTAAACTAAGGTCTAAGAATGGATGCAGGTCAAATGCTACACTTTATTTAATATTCTTCGACTTGGCATGCAAGAAAAAAAATGAAAGGGACTCTTGTCTTGGTAGCTTACCTAACCTTTAGAACAACAAAAAGAAAAGAAACGAAAAAAAAAATTAAGTTATTATTTGTGGGTTGTGACCGTCCAGGTCCAAGAACAATACTAGAGATTATATTATACCAAACACTCCCCAAAGAGAAGGAAAATTCGACAAAATAGAAGTCGATATCGACCTGTTATTGTTGTTAGCGAAGAATGACGAGTTGGGTGATGCAAACCGAACCTCATCAACAACCTTCAACCATTAATTTATCAGTCTATTACCACCCTTTTATTAAAGGCGAAGAAGAATAAGACAAGGCAAAGAAACATAGAATAAAGATACTCCATTATCCAAACGCACACTCGTCAATCCATCTTCGTGACTCAAGTGGGTTTATACGTGTTTCGCTCCGAGAGGGCGTGGAAAATGACAACAAAACAATGCAACTCCCTGGAAAGCTAAAGGGACATTCATGCTCACATATACAATCGACTACTTCCGATATTTACCTGAGTTGAGTTAGGAGTAAAGTATAATCATATATATGTGACTGTGGAAAAGAAAAATGTGACTGGAAAAGAAAAGGGAGCTGCACAAAGTATAAGAAAAGAGTTGCAGATTCTTTACGACTCTCTGAAACTTCTTGAAATTAGACTTTTGACTATAAACGCAGCCTCAATACTCATCACAAACACAAAAATAAACGGAGGGTCCATATCATACACACACACACACACACATAATAGTATAGACTATATGGAGAGTACTTAGTTTTCAAGCAGTCGCCATCCATTTACTTTGGAGTCATCAAATTCAGCGTTTGCGTGTTCCCAAAGCAAAGCTAAGCTGCATTATCTCTCATTCCTTCCAGATAAGGAATCTTCATTTCCTCTTATCTTCACTAATATATTTCTATTATACATAAAACTATCTTCACTAATATCTCTATTATACATAATTATGGTTCCTTTTGTCTCCAATCAGTATATTTTAAAGGCAATAGAGTAACAGTCTTTCACTGTGCTCTCATCACATTTGATAAAAACTAGAAATATTATTCTCCTCAGACTTGATTCATCGTAAATACTATTTTCTCGCACTAATAAATGTAGGAGACACAACACAATTAATCTGTCGTGTAGCTCTCACTCTAAGTTATACAGTTTAGAGATAGAGAGAGCAAAGAAATAAAAATAGAAACACAACACTGATTACTACTTAATAATAATATTTTTCCATTATCAACATCTAAAATCAAGTATTTCACACCTATATATGTACAGGTGTTGTAGTTCCCCCTTCCCTTTTAACAATCCTAACATGAAACTACTACTGTATCTCAGACTTCGAATTAATAAAAGAGAACCTTAGTAATTCACACCATCACTAGCTATCTTCCCTCTTCTGTAACTTACTTAACTTCCCCCCCCCCCCCCCCCACCACATTATTACTTGTATGCCTGTATATATATATATATATATAAAGATCCATCTTCCTTTTTTTTTTTCTTTTTTTACAAACTTTTCTAGACGACTTTTTAATCTTTTTCATTTTACCATTTAAAAGAAAGGAGAACGATGGGGAATACCCTTTCTTCTGGAAGTCCGGAGATTGGTGATAGGAGGAGTACCCGGAGACATTTTATTCCCTGCATCATCACCAGAGCTTGTTGGATACCTATCTGCAAAATCTTTATGGCCATCGAATGACATCTGCGTCTCAATCAAACGGTTGAAAATGCTAGTTTTCAGTATCTTCCTTGGGGTTGATGAGTCATCCGAGTCCATCATGTCTCGACCATGTTTCAGCTTTGGTGTGAACGACAGCTCTTGGTCTCCATCTCTCATTCCTCCAAGCTGAAAATATACAAGAATGTGAAGTCATTTCCTGAGGAGATTACTTATCAATATCCCTAGGCACTCCAAATACTATTTTGAATCCAAGTTTTAGAACATCTAATGATAATCTTCTGCATTTTGATATCAGCTAAATAGCATTAAAAGGAGTTGTTGAAGCATTTGTCAACTATGGTACAAAATAAGGGTAATCTTTTGCAAATCCAAGTTTCGGAACATTAAATGCAAATATTTTCCAATCAAATAAAAATCTACAACTTTCAATGGTATAATTAATAGCAGATCAAAAGAAGATAATCCATCAACAAATGGCAATGAAATGGAGTCAATCCAAAATAAGGCATTTCCTATTTTTAGCAATCTCACCTTGCATCCCAAAGAACAAAACCTGAAGGAATCAACAAGGCTCCTGCAACAAATCTCACAAGTATGAGTGACCCCTTTTCCAGGCCTAGGCTGCGGTCTCTCATTCAGGAAAACAATCTTCGCGCTATTGATAATGTAGGTTTGCACGCCCGATATATCGAGATATTTCTGTATCTCAGCAACCCTTATCACATTATGATATGAAGACCTCCTAATCTGCAACAACACACAAAGGGGTTCAAGTTGAAACTTGGAAAACAAGTAATCATTCATTCAAATAGAGAAACAAATACATACTTGAACAATGTGATGGTCTCTGTGATGAATCAAACAATAAGAACAGATAGCATTTCCCATGCAATCTAAGCAGAAGAGATTACATTCACTCTTGTTTGAATCACCATGAGTTCTACAAGAGTGGAAATAGTTTGCTTTCAACATTGGTATCAACCATGGTGGACTTAACCCATCATCACCACCACCACCATTCATTGGAACCCCCACAGGATCAACCTAAACAAACAAAAATGAGATTTTTTTCAATAAACTTACAACCCCCATTAATGAATGAATCATCATCCACAACCCCAATGGTTAGTTGGTCTTACCATGACCTTCTTCTGCTTGGTTTTAACAACCCCAATGGAGTGGTTTTGATTCTCGATTGCCAGTTTGTCTAACTTTGATCAAAACAGAGCTCTGCACACACACAAACACACACACAGAGTTTGATTAAAAAGACTCAACATTTGACTCCAAAAGAGAAATCTAAGAAGTGGGTATTGAAGAGAAGAGAGATACCTTTCAGCTTAGATGAACAAGGAGTGATGAGATGTTGAAGAGAGAGAGAGAGAGAGTTTTTTTTTCTTTCTTCTGAGTTTGAAGAGAGAGAGAGAAACAGAGGAAGGGTGTGTTTGGGAGGGGGTTATAAAAGGAAGGGTTTTTGGGAGTGCCGATGAGAAAAAGAGGCGGTGTATCTAGAAAGATGGAAACGTGCCTAAGATTTCCGCCTTCTAATATATCGACGGACTAAACTTAGGACACCACATACTACTATATCCTCCACCGTTGGATTTTTCTTTTACTCCATTATTTTATTATTAATTACGTCCCTTTAGGCCTTCGCTATTAACCCTAGTAACAACATCAACAAATTTTGGACACCTACCTATACAAGTAGATTGTCTAGTGAAATGTTGAGGGGCCATGCTTAAAATGAGGTACCCGTACAAGTTTTACTAAGGCCATATTTGTTTTTTGGTCAGATCACTCTACCATTTGTTTATTTCTTTTATAAAAGTTAGAAGAATCTCTAAAAATTTCACTGAGGTGAGACGTTTCAGTGAACATCTAACATCAAAACTTCACACAGACACACCTATGAAGTTTTTTTGGGTTGACTTCTCACCTGAAAATATCTTACTTGCCTTTGAGTCTCCTTTAACTAGTTTGCTCTATCTCTACAATGATAGATAATTATCATTTTATAATCTTCTGACCCCATGATGCTGCGCATTATGGAATGAAGTGTGTTTTACGATTTACGGATGAAAATACTAACGGTAATTGAGAATCCGGCTGACGATTAACCCGATTTTCCTAAAGTTTGAAATAAACTCAATCAATCAAACAAAAAGATATCTTTGGAAAACATTCTAAGACCATTTTCATTAATCAAAATCAACTCATTATCTCTCATTATAAAATATCATTTATAGACAACAATGTCAATTGGAATTCATAACTAACTAATGATTCTATAACTCTTAATAATTAACCATAACTACTAAAACTAAAACTCATAATTATGACTAATAACAAACACCGATAACTAAGTCTCTTTAAGTGTTATAATTATAACACTTAGAGTTACCAGTATCTTGTGAAGGTACACACCATTTTAACAAGCGGGTAATGTGAATTTTGATTTTGAAGCGTGTGTTAGGCATCATTTTAAATTAGGCGTGTCTTTTTTTAGCTTATACTTCTTTCTTAACGACATGTGCTATCACGACAGACAGACGCGTAATGTGAATGTAGATTAGAAGCTAAAAATTTTATTAGCCAACATGCATATCACTTTTCCAAAAGAGCGAGCAAATATATATGCCTCTCTTGACTTAACTTTTTTGAAGGCGCATTGGAGCTCGTTTATGTCATGAATCGAAATTGAAGAATCATAGGGATTTTTTTATCCGAAGGGAGAGATGCGAAGAATGGGATTCTCATTGTCAAAGCAGTGTTGTATCAAGGTTCTTCCTGTAAAAAAGAATCCAACCCTTATTCGATCTAGTTATTATTATTTTTTTGCCAGGCAAACCGGGGTTAGGCAAGGACCCCCCAACTAGATATATTAAGAACAACAAAACAATTACAATCTAGGGTACCTCTTGCCCTCAACACTCTCATTTAACATAATAACAAAAAGAGCATGCAAGGAGCTAGGGGGGAGCATGATAGATGTTGAAGTAGTCCAGAGGGAGATGATCTTTTTAATAGCTTGAGCAGTAAGATAGCATTCCCAGGAGGTTCAACCCCATCTTTAAAGTAGGCCACCATCAGTTTTGAGTCAGTAGCTACAATAATTCTAGGAAATTCATTTTCAACTCCCTTAAGCAACCCCTCATGGATGGATTGCATTTCATGAAGCATAACAGAAACAGGAGCTACAGCTCCCCCATAACCAGCCAAAAAATGACCAAGAGAATCCCTGAAGAGACCACCAGTACCCCCTCTTTCAGCAGTGAGAGACCTTTATGTACTTAGAAGAACACAATTTTGATCAGGAGGGGTCCAAGAGCAGTATGTGATATGAGGCAAAATGAAACTAGGATTGAGATCCCAGACATAACACAAGTCTCTAGCCTTAGGAGTATCTTTGGTACTTTTGACAGAATATCTGAGTCTCTGGTAACATCAAAAGATATAAGCTTCAGCGGCAGAGTTTCACTCCATCTCCCATTTCTGGAAATAATCTCATTCCTGTACTTCCAGACATGGTAAACAAACGCATTGAAAGCAACACTCATAATAGCAAAGCTGATATCATTATTAGGGATATTGTTCAGCCATTGGATCTCCAACTCCAGACTAATAACTATTCTGCTATAGTGACATTTGTTAAGGATTAACTGCCAAAGACGCTTTGTGTGACCACATCCCATAGACAGATTGTAAAAATCTAGTTATATTTGCGTTAAGTTGATAATGAATTCAATTGAAATTATAAGGCTATCATTGTGAATGATTCTTGATCTCATCTTATAGTCTCAGCTCTAGAAGAAACCTTAACTGATATGGGGTTGAATGAATTACCTGTTGCTGTGATCATACTAATCAGATTATGAGTCTCTTTACTAATGCCCACTTCACTCCTTCAGGCACCCCGGTTGTTCATAGTGCATGTCTATGAACAAAGAGTTTAACAGGAACTCTAGGTTTAGATTCATTTGCAAAGAAAATCGTTAGTATAGAAAGGGGAGGAGATACTATGAAGAAATCGAACCCCAAGCCTAAAAGCAATTACGTACAAACTACTCTGAAATATTCTCTTCCATTTTCTTCAATCTTCGTAAGGAATTCAGGTCGGCTCCCTTGTTTGAAAGATCATCTGCAGATAAATTAGCCTCCAAATGCACGAAAATCTGATGCAAACTTTGGGAAAAACCCTGTCCCCTTCGCTAGATCATCCTTATTTCAATGGAAGGTTTTTATTAAGAAGCCGAGTCCAAAACGCTACTAATGTTTAGGTCTAGGTTAGCCCAGTCCTTCAAATTTGATAACAGGGCTGTGCCGGTTGAGGGCCTAGAAAAGTCAGGAACTCGAGCAAAGCTCTATCCTTTTTCGAGCAGAGGCTGGGCTGCTCGAGGACAAAAGGCTCTTTTGACAAGCATACTCTTTTCAATATTCTTTGGTTCACCCATTGCACCATGGTCTGCAACCCTTGGGAGGGAGGTCTAACAATCACAGAGTCAATGCACAACAACTACTGGCACATTGCTTGTGCCAGTGTGTTTGCATCCAATAATATGAATGTCGTATTGTCATATTATTGGATGCAAACACACTGGCATTTCAATTTAGATTCATTCAGTGAACCTCTATATAATGGGTCTAAAATAGTAGAGACGAAAGCTGCGTGGTACCATCTGCATGACCGCGACAACACCTTTGGCATTCATATAACCACTAATACATAAACGTGGACCAACTCCAGCTCTCACTGGCATCCAAATGTTTAAAACTCGTATTCTTCCTGTATTGCGATTTATTGACTGAATTAAAACTCGTATTATTGTCTAACCGATTACTTCCTTAATTGGATCCTTCAACATATTTGTTAAGATGATAAGACGGTCCAAACTACAAAGCCACCACTAATTGAGTGTAATGACCAATATTAATACAAATGTTGTCACTCATTATCAACCAAGATTTCAACCTAATCCCATATTATTATTCCTTAAACCAAGACGACATTAATCTTTTATTCCTCCCCCAGCCAACACCTCATAATTTAGTCGGACAAGATAATCTTATAAAAATGTAGGTTTTGTTTGGTATCCCGGAAATAGCTCCATAGATCAAGCATTTTATTTTATCAGCAAACCGTCAATTCCTGACTACATCCCCTAGGGTTCATGCAATAGCCTGCAAACCACACGAATCTAGGCTCATACTAACCTCAAAGCCCACACAGAGGTGAGAATCGAACCCTTAACCTATCTCCCGATGTCTCAGGAGAGCACAGTGCACAATCTTTAAATATATTATCCGGCTTTATTAAAAAGAGTTTGGTAGGGACCCTTGAAAAAAATGAATATTTTGGGAATATTAATTATAAAAAATAAAATAAAAAAGTATTAAAAGCCCACACCTTTACAGAAAGAAATCTCTCTCTTTCTCAATATCTCTATCTACCTCAATAAGAGTCTTTCATTTTCTGTGGGTCAAACTCCGCGAACCGGAGTCTCTGACCCTTCGCGGAGTCTGGCACACAACCAATTTGTCCACCGACACTCAACAATACGATGACACGTATACACAATTATTTCTCCCTCTACTACGCTCGTACACCTCTCGATAGTGTCTCCTCCTCATACCGCTTTACGATCTCCCCCAACCTTTTCATTTTATCGTCATACACATACGGTAACTTATCGTAATAATTCACCTTTTGTTTTGCCGATACCGGTAATAGCTCACGGCACGGCTCACCGTGTACCGTTATCGAGTTATGGTAATGGTAGTACCTTATCTTAGATTCTGTCTTGTGTAGCGTCTTCCCCACTACATTCTCTGACATATGTACCCCGGTCGCGTACGCGTTTTTCGCTTGGATCGCGTACTTACGGTCTCTCCGTAAACCCGTCCGCGAGTCCCGAAACACTAATTTTTCAAACCCCCATTGCCTAAAAACACAAATAAACAAGACAATTTAGATCAAATTAGCTAAATTTAACTCTAACATCGACTAAAAATGACTGATGAGTACTGACCGTGAGTAATCTTGGTTGGAGTCGTTCAAACAGAGCTCACTCGACATCGGATTTTGCTCTATTGTGAACTGAGTGTAATCAGCGAACTCGGTCAAGACAGATTCCAAGGTGTTCCCATCGGGCACATAAATGTACTCGTCAACGTCGAAATAAAACGTCCAATTCGCCGAGTATCGGTAGCGATGCAAACAATCGTTCACCACCAGAAACTGGTTATAATAATATCCATCAAACTCAGCCTGACCTCTAATATTTTGTACCGTGACACGCCCCGCTTTCACCCAAGGTTCCAACACCGCCATTACATCCGGCTCAATCCCACCGGCATCGTGGAACACAAAATGTGACCTAGGACCGAAGAACCACGCGTGGTACGCCATCCATTCACGTATTCTCGTCGCGCTTAAATTACCATATAACGACGACCCACAATATAAATACTCGTATTTATACGGTGGCGTATACATTGTGGCATTAAACTCCCCTGCTTGTTCCTCCAATGCCATAATTTTTTCGTACCTACGCTGCGACTTCCCGTAGTAGGCATTAACCATTAGCTTACCGCCCGCGTTATCTTCATTAGGGTTCACTAGGAATGTACAGTTAACAACAACCACAGTATACACGCGACCGTACCCCCAGTCGGGTAGTATTTTATACGCCTTAGACCGTATAGACGGCGAAGAACGATTATTAGAGATCCACTCACATTTATACCAAGGCCTCCCGAACACATGAAGGGGTTTCGAAGCTAGACCTATTATAGCAAAGGTGTTAGGCCCCCCACGGTACGCACCCATTTGAACAAACAGGGACGCCGCGCTACCGTAGGCTTGAAAGAGGCGTTTGTTTGGGTCAGGGTCAGGGTCAGTGAGTTTTTTTTCCTTTTTTTCTGGTGTCGTCGATATATTGATGGGTGTGGGTGTGGGTGTGGGTGTGGAAAAGGCGATATTGGTAGCGGTAGCGATGCAAGGGAGCGAGGCGCTAGAGAGGAGATTATCATGGAAATTATTCCAGATGATGATGAGGAGAGTGAATACTAGTAATGTAGCAACTAAGGGATTTGTTTCGAAACAAACGCTTAGTTTTGAAGGTACTTCATCCCTCTCCCTCTCCTTCTCCTTTCTCATTGTTTGTGTTGTGTGAGACTTCACAATGAGGAGAGGCACATAGGGAGAGAGAGAGAGTGTGTTTGTGTGTGTGTGAGAGAGAGTAATTGAGGAATTGAGTTGGAAGGGGTTTTAATATTGGGGGAGAGGAGAGTGGGGCATTGATTTTGGTGAGATAAAGTTGTAAAAAGATTAAGATTCTTATCTTTATTACCAAAAAGTGGTGAGATAAATTAGTGTGGAGGATTTATTGTAATTTTAAGAGGAAACAACAACTGTCTTAGGGGGGGCCATCACTCATCTCCAGCACCAGCAGTTAGCAGACCCAGATCCTAACAACAACAGTGTTGAATTACTCTGGATACAAGAATTCAATTGATATGCAGACTGTAAGAGCATATGCAGCAAGGTGAAGGATGAGATGGCAAGGAGAGAGAGAGAAAGTGATTTCACCCGCTTTTCTTTCTAATACACGCAGAGCAGCTAGGTAGATTAGCATCTTGAGGGTGGTCATACCACCCACTGAAGGTGGATTTTTACTTTATTGAGGCCATACACTTCTGAACTGCGCGGCACCAAAAGCCAATTATACAATCACACTTACAAAGATTTTAGTCGCTCTCATGCTCTGCAATTCAGAATTGTGGGGCATATATAAGCCCCAAATTAATTAATTCAAAACAGCTATGTGGTATCCTTTAATTGGTTTTCATGCCTTTCACTTTTGAACTGTTAGACATATTTAGACGCTAGATTTGTAACATGTGGCCACATCTCAATCGTTGGTTGGTCGGCCCGCGCAGTTCAGAACTGCGGTGAGGTAAATTCATTTTGTTTTGTGGGGTGGATTTGGGTGAATTCACCCACCCTATTGTTGCATATGCTCTAGCCACATAGGGAGACTTATAAAATATAAGAGAATGTTTAAAAATGAGTGATTTTTGATTAATATTTTACTTATATTCAGTGCCGACATTACCTTAAGGCAACTTCGATCTTTGCCCAAGGCCCCGGACAAAAATGAAGGCCCCAACAAATAAATTTCTATACCAAAGGCCTATTAACAAAATATATATCAATAAAATAAAATAGAGTATTTGTTTGAATTATTTGGTTACATTTGGAGGTTGTAGATTCTCCGCTGCAACAATATTTTAAAATTTAAAATATGAGGCATCTTCTGACTTTTTTTTGTTGATTATGCTTCATCTCACACACAAAATATATGTATGTCTTATTAGAACACACTAAAAAAAAATCAAAACCTTCATTCGTTAATGAGTATACACATGCAAACACTTTTTATAGAAATGATAGCTTGTAATGTTCACTTTGATAAGGAATGGAGGATTAGATTAGAAAAATTGTAGTATATAAAATTATATGTAAACTGTTCGGTTTCTTAGCAGTTAATACACTACAATGACGTCTATTATATGTAACTCATTCCTCTCTGTGTTGAGAGATAATCATATCACGCAATTTTACTGATTCAAATAGATCTTATTCTAGTAATCAAAGTAATGATTCATTTTATTGACTAGTGTCTAAAATAGGGTGACATTTCCAAATTCCAGTAAAAAAAAAGAAAAACACATTTTTACCTAAATTTAGAGCTGAATATTGATTATATTCTCGTGAAAATATAATACAATGAAAATACCATTTTTTGGAGTTCATCTAATCCCCCAAATGGCTAAGGATGGCCCTGCTTATATTTTCCAAGTTTTCCTACAAAATATGCATATGATTGGGTTCAGTTAAGTGAGACAACACTGATCATGATGCCATTGTCAAAGAAGAATTACAACCCAAGAAGAGTTTCTAAAACAAGTGTGATGTATATATGATATGGTATCATGAAACTAGGAGTTTTGAAAAATGGAGTTAATAAACAAAAACACAAACAGGGAAGTTGTGCTAATGAGCCAGAGAGTGTCGGCAACATCACCAGCTAGCTATATTGATCATTTGCAATCAACCAAGGTGAACAAGACTCAAGGAAGGGGAGAGGAGAGGGAGTTGCTTTAACCACAAGTTTCATCCATCTATTATATGGTCCACCTAAGATAAGATTCGTACCTAGTTGAGGTTGAGCTTTGTCTCAACTCTGGGGGGCCAAGCATGCCAATTGCCAGCTCTCTAATAAAAATGCATTTGTGCATGGGCATGGTGCAAACAAAGTTGGAGGCTATTGGGCAGTTTTGAGATAACAAGATTATTCATGCAATCGTCAACTTATTTGTGTTAAATGCGTTGTCTGTTGTCAGGGGCGAAGCCAGGACTTTCATCCAGTGTGGTCAAGAACTGAAGCTTGGGGTTGGAGCCCCAAAATTTGTTCGTGTACTCTAGGTAAAAAGAAAATTAAGAACCAAGGAGCCATAATTTTTTTCCAGTGTACAATGTGGTCCGGGTAAAAATTTGGCAAAATTTAGCAAAATTTCAGATCTCAAATGATTTTCAAAAACTTGGGCGACTACTAAAATTTGTAAACTTTAAAACCTCTGCCTAATTTCAAAAACTCTTTTGACTTTTAAGAATTATGTATGTTATGTTCTAACCATTAGTACAAGTGGACCGATAGAGCAAGAGGGGCTTATTGGCAGATTGGATGAATACGCTGTAAACTTATTTAATGAAAGCCAATTGAATGCAACCACGTGTATTGTAATTAAATTTTGAATATGCCTGCACAGTTCAGAACAACTCGACATATTCATCCAATAGTAAGAGTTCGATCTCATAATCACAAGACGTCGTGCTACAGTCGTGACACATTAAAAAAGTTGTTATAGAACTAGATGATCATTCATGACATGATGCAACCGTTACTCAGACGTTTCAGAACTATCGTTTATAAATGCCCTTCATTAAAAAGAAGTACATAGTTATCATTAAATGGTCATATTATGAGACCTATAAATAAGAAAAATAAATAAATATTAGAGACGGATTTTCCTATCTTGAAAGGCTAAACAACACTATTCAGAATACTTGTTGTAATAAGTATTCACTCCATCAATACGATCTTTGTTTCTAAATCCTCAGGAGGGGTAGTGGTTTTTACCTTTTAGTTCTGGTTGCTTGATTACTAACCAGTATTCTGCTCATATTTGATGTGAGAAATTAAGTTCGAGCTCCAGATTTAGACTCTTACAGTGCGGCATGAATATTTTAACAACCCACTCTACGAGTCTTTGAACCAACTACTGGGTGGTCAGTTTGGAAAAATGACAAGTCGCCCTACTGTTGCATATGCTTTATCCTTGTATGAAGGTTTTTATACAAGGGATAGCTTCTCTGAGACTTGAGTGGGGACAGGGTCAATAGTTGCCCTTATAAAATGAGTGGATCAATAAAGAACAAAGCCACAAAGTCTAACTAGCAAAACTTGGAAACTTGAGTGGGGGGCGTCCCCCCTAGCTTCGCCACTGTCTGTTGTCCATCTAGTGCATTGTAGCATAACGAGCAGAGGCTCAATACTACTTCCGCCTCAGCCAAAGTGACCCATGAGTGAAAAAAAATTGGGGCGACATTCTCTTTGCCGCGGCAGTAAAATAAAGCAGGGCATCATCAGCTTGGGGGCAAGAGAAAATATTGCTCTCAACCTGCTACAACGGATTCCCGTCTCCAACTAACCTAATAGTAAAAAATTGCCTCTCAAAGCAAAACAATTCAAGACGGCATTCGGAAATGACAAACCTATCAAGGCGAAGGGAGACGGAGAGACCTTGTTGTTGAGTCGTTAGATATTTTTTATTTTTGTCCATGGGATCTGGATGACAATCTGCTTGCCATCGCACCTATTATGATGCCGTGCAGGTGCAAATCTTGCTCCTCTATGTTGCAAAAAAAAGGAAAACAACATGCCCTTGCTCCTCAGTTGGTTTCACCAAAACCGCGATTTCCTTGCTAGTAGTTGCTTCCAACAAGCTTAAGATGCTCTTAGGATAACTAGTCGTTTTACTCGAAAAAGGTCACTTGTTTCGTACTTCAAATCCTACTGTTGGGGACGATCTTATACAACCCTTCAATGCGAAATTAGAGTCATCAATCAATCAATATATTGGGTAACCTCTCAATTCCTTGCTAACAATATTGACACCCAAACCAATTGAATGTAGCACCAAATTTGGGCAAATAAAATTCCAGGAATAATTCCCTCCATCTCTACTTCTCTAGTGCACTTGATCTAGACATTGGAGGTCGTTCGAACGAACTGGCGATTCTTTCAACATGTCGACTCAGACGACAAATCGAAGGCATTTTTCAACATATCGTTCGAATGAATTTGGAATTCGTTCGAACGAATTGCACGCTACTTTCAATAACGGCTTTTTTCAACACTTCGCATGTATACGGTTCCTGGTTTATTTCCTTCTTTATTTTTTAAATTTCTAGGGTAAGAAAAAACCTAGATTGTAACTCTTATATTAGTATATCTTATCGCGAGGACCTGCCAAAATCCTGCTTAACCTCCTAAAAATAAGAAGAAAAAAGAATTAACGCTCTCTAATAAAATGAATACAACTCACATGGGATTTCAAAGTGTCTCTTACAATGAGATCAGCCTCGCCCCTTAGTATAATCGTTTGAAACCGACTAAAATGACTCAATAGTAACCAACCTTGAATTTTACATAACAGTTAAGGTTGGCAGCAATGAATGACTCAATATTAACAGCGCGGTATATTCATCTAATCAGAAGATGACACATGACATCCCCTTATTGGCTGTTTTGTGCCGCGCAATTTAGAACTACGTGACATTAATATTTTAACAACCCACCCTGCGGGACTCTGAACTGACCCTCACGGTGGGTTTTTATTTATTTATGATTTGCATGTCACTTTGGCAAAATGACTCAGCTGCTATGAGGTCAATTTGAGGAAAAGAGGGTAGGTCGCATCCACCTGAGCAACCCACCCTATTGCTGCATCTGCTCTCATAGTTTTCAGGGGTGAGAGCTAATGAAAATCATCATAAATCTCTAATACTATCATGTGAGAAATATTTGCTTTTCCCCTCAAAGTTCTGCTTGTTCGTTTCCTTCAAGAGGTCACTCGATTGCATGAGTCGCGTGGATTGTCCTACTTCTTACCTCAATATCCTCAATAGGAATAAATCCTTCAGTGTTGATAATGGTCTTAATAGCCTAACTCACCTGCATTATCATAGGTGGCTGACGAGGAAAAGCAAAGATGAATTCCAGAGCAGCATTGGCCAAAACCCACCCCTTATAAATACCGAGCGGAAGAAAGAGCAGATGGTTGGCACATACCATTCCCACGCACCACATCTTGAACGTTTGACACTGCTGTTCGGTCCCCATTTTAATCGTAGTGACAATTTTTTTTGAAACCATGTCAAAATGAATATTCTCTATATTTGAAGGTGGAGAGAAACGAAAATAAAAAACTTCGTAGAACAAGTCTTCAAGTTGTCCTTGCCTTGTTGAACAAATCAGAATGAGCGGGTTAGCTGTTCATTTTCCTATATATAATTAAAGACGTCTACGCAAAACCTTTTCCAAGTACTTTTGTCTATATAAGATTGTAAGGAACCATGTAGATCGCTTATAAATTTTGGAATGTAAGTTTCCACGGCAATGCCATTGTTATGAAAAAAAGCCTGAAGTATTAGTTGAAATTGATCCCGTAGACTTTTATTATATATTTTAAGAGATCCTTACTCTCCATTTGCAATTATAAATTGACATTCAATTTCTTTCCAACCTATCTTCAATGCCAAGAGGAAGAGTCCTTTAACATCGACACTTGAATTTGTCTTACGATATACTTTGACATTCATCAACCAGGAAAGGGATAAATGAAGCTTCGTCTTTTGTTAACATACGTTAAATCCTGTGAAGTGTATTTGAGGTCAAGTTTGAAGTGTTTGCGTGTTCAAGCTTCAATGTGCCTGACTGCTTAAAGGATCTCTAGGCGTCTTTTTGGCTACTTGCTTTCCGAGTTAACTAATTCTCTAAAAACGCACTAACTAGAAATAAACACATACTTTCTAAGGTAAGTTGACAGATGCATTATAGAAAGGCATGAAGGGCAAGAAGCAGTTTGAGAGAACTATAAACACTATTAGTATTCATAAAGAGACTGAAAGATGCAGTACAATATACAAATGCAACTTCGTTAATATCTTTGATACAAAATTTTTGGTACAAAACTTGCATAATCACAACAAATCGAAAAAATAGATTCCAAATCTTTTTTAAAAGCACTAAATTAACAGCCAAGAGAAGCTTAAATGGACCTAGGTAATGAAAAAGAAATAAATCTACTTATCCAGGATCTTGATATAATGATGAACGCACACCCATTACGAGCTATGGCTTTACTTATTCACAAAAGCTAATTAAACCGTATACAAGTCACTGTATCCCGTGTTACTCTCTTGACTGACACCATAATACGATGATGACATTGGTGTTGTATCATGTGTGTTGGTCATACTACTGTCCCCTGTTGGTTCCATCACAGGCCAAACAAATGCTGGTTTGAACGGTGGGATATAAGGCGGTGGCACAGATCCTGAGATTATCTGAACAATGGTCTGTGGTTTGGGTCGTTCGCCTGATATAGGATGTGAACATGCAAGTCCAAGAAGTATAAGACGTTCAGCTTCCTCTGTATTAAAATCACCCCCTAACCTCTCGTCCACTGCTTCGAAAATACGATTCTCACGATGTAACATCCATACCCAATCAACCACACATTGGAACCCTGCTATCTTTGTCCAAGGGCGTTCACCACATACAACCTCGAGCACAACTGCACCAAAACCATACACGTCGGACTCCCGTGTAGCTTTACCAGTATGGAAACACTCTGGTGCAATGTACCCGAGTGTACCAGGAATGCCTCCAATGTCTGCATAAGATGTTTTTTCATTTTCCAAGGCTCGTGCAAGACCAAAATCACCCAATCGCGCATTGTAGTTGGAGTCAAGCATAATGTTGCTTGCTTTGAGGTCTCGATGAACCACTTTCTGATCATACTCATTGTGGAGATAGTTAATCGCGGATGCTACCCCAGATATGATCTTGTATCTACGGTCCCAACTGAGTATCTTGTCTTGTTTCCCAAATAAGTGGTTATCAAGACTACCATTTGGCATATAGTCGTATACCAAAAGCAACATCCCATTTTTATGACACCAACCTGCAAAAGTGAAAATAACATTCGTTGGATAGGAAATAGAGATATCACTATAAACACTAAGCATATAAACATTTTCATCAACATTGAATTAGCTTTGTGGATTTCGTTTTTCCATTTTCATTCTGAAGTGGGACAAGAGTAAAAGCTGTGAAGGTAATTTTTTTTTGCTTTTAGCGCCAAGAGGGTGGGAATAGTCTAGAGCTTATTGTGTTCGGCCAACTATACCTTTAGCATGTGGCTTATTAGATGTTTGTCTCTAAATGTGACTACATAGATAGAAGTACTCGAAATAAATGTAAAGTCGATAGTATAGTTTAGCTAAGGGATAAGGCGTATGCCATGATCCACTTATGAAATCATATTGGATAGTACAGTTGTTAGTTGTCGCTTGTGATCGTGACCAGAAAATTCTACACAATTTTGGAACTGTTAAGGAACAATTCTTAGTCTTGGTTCACTAACTGCCACAGAATCACTATCCTAATTCCAAACACAAGAACCACACAACAACTTCTCTAGATTATTGTGTAAACTGTTTACGCTATAACAAAGGGTAAACTTTTATGCCAGTAAGGTGAGCTTTAACCAAAAAATCCGAAAGAAACTTCCTCGAACAATAAATACAGTTCCTACGAGTAAGTGAAAAACCAATGCATTAGTTTTTGATGGCCTATGGAAGTCCATTGAAATGCAACATTCCGATAGACTTTTGATGCATTGCCTAACTATTACTAAAGCCTACTTAGTTCTAGATCAAATTTATTTTAAAATGGAGTAAACAAAATGGATAAGTTAAATTGAACTCACCAACTAAACGAACAAGATGTTTGTGCCGGAGACGATTTATGATTGTAAGCTCTGCCAAGAAATCATCTTTACCCTGGATATTCTCCCTTGAGAATTTCTTCACAGCTATCTCCATATTATTTTCTTTCGCTAAAACCCCTTTATAAACAATTCCGAATCCACCTTGTCCCAACTTCAGCTTTTCATCAAAATTATTAGTTGCCCTTCTCAGATCCTTAAAACTGAACTCCCTTGGTGTTCCTGGCAAACTCCTCAATGCCCCCATTATCCTTGGGTCATTAACGGGTCTTCCCTTATGCAAAAAATAATAGAACCCAACTGCAGCAACTAGCAACAATGCCAATCCAGAAGTACCAGTAACAAGACCAATCTTCAACCAAGTTCGGTCATTGTCTTCTGGAAGAATTTCTACTGTTAGATCCCATCTCAACACACAGTTCAGCTGAATCAGATTCCCCGTGGAAGCACTAAACCCAAAATACGAGTATTGATTCAAGTACCACCCAATGTTCAAACTCTCATTTAACACTGGGACTTTGGGCATGGGTTTACCTTGCAACGCCATGTAAACTTTGATGACCTTCTGCGTGCCGTTGTATTGTATCCATACCGTGTAATTTAGGGCCTTCGGAGGAGCAATTATTATACCTTGACTAGCCAATGAGACGACCTTGTTAGATTTGATGCTGTTAATGTTCAAACCCATGTGGTTGTCATCTGGATCAAACTCCTGCCTCACTGTATCAAGCTCAATAGCGATCAAATGGTTTGTCCAGTTTCCATCTGTGGAGGCATTGGTCAATCCCAGATATTGACCATAGCTTTGAGCTGGAATATTCAAGTCAGGAGCGATGATGAATGCGAATCCTTCACCTGGGCTAGTATTATTGACACGGTAGATATTAACGCCGAAGGAAGTATTGAAGGAAGCAATCTTTCCAGCAGTAGAATTAACGTTTCCTTCCCATAGTTTGAATGGTGTTTGGAAAACAACTCTTCCAGACTTGTTTTGTCGGTAGGTTTCTAAACTGTTTGAAGTATCTGGGGTAATTTGAAGGGCTCCTTGACTGACAGCCGTGTCTTCTGTAAACTGCAGTGTATCTGGGGCTGGATATGTTTTGTTAAATGATTCGTAGTCGAACTTGAAAGGTTTTTTGGCTGTGGTTATAGTTAGGAAAAGCAGAAGAAAGATTATAACGAGCTTTCCTGGAGAACCCATACATGAACACTGGTTGAAAGAATAAATGGAGACTAGAAACCTTTAATATCAAAAGGTCTGAAATATAGATTTTTCTCTATCTGGAGATGAAGCATGAAGAGAAGCAATTGGATGATGATTTCTAGGCTAGACAGAGAGAGAGAGAGAGAGCAGTTTTTAGTCTCCCCTTCTTATCAATTGGACTAATACATGTATTTCTATTTCTTTTAGATTTGATCCAGTAATATTCTTAAATTTTTGTTAAGTCAAACATGAAACAAAGTAAGGAAATTTCCCAAATAATTGCCCACTGTTTACAAAATGACTCAAATGCATCATTAAGCCTTGAAATTCATATTTTCGACGTCATATATTTGAACCACTTTCTCTTGTTTTACATCTGAAGACAAAAAGACACTATCTTTACATTTACATGCTTGAAAGTTGAAACCAATAACTACTACTATATTATTATTTTTAGATAATTTCATACTTTTACAGGTATCGTATGAGCTTGCAAATCTTTATGCACATTACATCCTGCAGCTCAGCACATACTTTTAGCAGATGGCATGGAAGAACTACTAGTGCTTTGGTCTCAATGAAGGCTGGATTCTGAACTCAAAATAGTTCACACATATTTGTAACATATCATGGAAAAGATGAAAGAGCTAAAACTATTGGATCTATTACAATAAGTTGTTGGCTAAAAGTGAAAAGCACATGGAGCTATTTGTCTTTTCGTTTCTGACCATTTCATATATGACCTACCACGCAATATAAGCCTGTAATAGCATTCAAAGCTCTGACCATTTTAAATAACCGTTATAACAACTGTTATAAGTTATAACACCGGTAACGTCTTGAGCCCCTTTCGTTATATGTCTTGTTCCGTTCTAAAAAATAACACCTGTTATGTACTGTTACAGACCGTTATTTTATGCTATAACAGTCGTTGTTGTTTTTAGTATTCTCTGTTACGAACGGTGTTATAAACTGTTATTTGTAAAATAACGATCGCTATAATTGAGAACTAGCAAAATTTGAGAAAATATAAAACAATGTCGTAATGCCTACTACTTTAATAGTGCATGTCCGAGCTAAGTAATCTATATAACTCTCATATGGAAATACATAAATTATATTGTTTATCTTGAATAATTGGATTTATGATGTTGGGTATGAAACATCTGTATTGGAGTGTGTGGGTGTGTGTTCCATTGTATACTTTGTTCCAATAAATTATATTGCTGACTAATTCTTGTTTTCATAAATTTATTTAAATCGAAAGGCTAAAATAAGTGCTTGGATTCATCTGGAAAGCAGCACAAGGCTATATTATTATCGACATGTTTAACATATTTTTTCCTGGACAAAGGGGTCACTTTTCAATTGAATCTTCCTGGAAGGTTAGAAGTAAAGAAGTTAAATGTATTCAATGATAGCTAAAGCTTCAAATGTAAAGGCAAACACCACGAATCTTCTTGCACTAATAGGGTATCATAATTCTCACGATTTTTTGAGAATATAGCCCAAAAATTATTGGAATAAGTCGAATTCTTTTTCTTTGATTGTTAAGCCGTAGATTTATTACTATATAAGAGGCATTACAAAAGTGGTCTTATCTTCTTTAAGTGCATCCTGAAGCCACCAAGGGGGAGAACTACACCAGGTCATACAACAGTTATCCAACATAGGTCTAGTGGCAATCTCTACTTTCTTACCTGGACATAGGAGTCATAAGTTATTGCTATTGTACCCTACACAAATGTGCCATTTGTGTTTTGAAGTGCTCCTTTAAGCCAATAATAAAACTTCCATTGTCAAACTTGGTGAGGTTTCACTTATTAGAAGAGGAAGGCTCATAGAAGGAAGACAGAATACAAAGTCGTGTTACTCCTCGAGTAGGAAACATCGGAGAATACCCAAAAATAAATATTGAGCCTTATATCATTCTAAAATTTGGGTCAAAAACGATAAGGACGTCTTTCTAATGGTTGCTGAAGAGGAAATGAGCAATGGGGTCCAGAGCAGATCTTATCGGCCAAAATCCACCTTATTAAAATTTGACTGAGAGCGAGAAGATGTACAATGAAGGACCAAGTCAATAGAAATCTCTCTAATATGAAATTATGAATGTACAAAAGATACATTATCATCGAACACTACATCTGACTTGAAAATAAATAGTATATACATACGCGTAATTTAGGGATAATCATCAACTTATATATTAGTACAATTGGTAGTAATTAATTCTCGGTTATGTCATTTCTAATTAGACTTGCCTTAAATATTGAGAATATTCTATGGTATTTCATCTCTCATTTGCAGGATATAAACATCAATTGGGTCTATCCTTGACTTAAACGTAAGCTTAATAACGTCGATACACATCATGCTTTTGTTTTGTTGTGTGTCGATGGTACATGCCAATTTGCCATTACCGTAAAAAATTCAGTCCAACCGATGCGGCATATTCAAGACCCATTTAGCTTACTTCACTTGGTCATTATGAAAAAAATTGCATATCCTCAAGTTCAAAAATACGGGCCATAATAGCCTGTATCCGAGCTACGTTTTCCATGGTCATTTTCCAGTTTATTTACTGTATGTGTTTTTTCTTGTTTACAGCTCCTATTTCTTGACAGATTTTATGATTACATTCTGATATACAACACCCAACAAGTTATCCTAGTGAAAGGTTTGGTAAAATACAGAAAGGTACGCATTCTATATCTAGCTCGGCTGCATGAACAACCATTTTTCTAGTTTCCCGAAAATATGTTTAATACGGAATCCTTCCAGGTCTTCTGTGTATTTAGATTCTTGCCAGATTAATTTCTCTAAGTAGGTTTATATGATGCCTTGAATCCTGAGTCTCGTTGATAGAAATACCATTCAAGCGAATAGTTAGTATCTCTGTAAAATTGTATATGGAGTTTGTCTATATTATAAGTCTCATTGATGCAAAGATCATAGAAATCAATGAGATACAAGGGATCTGAGGTCGGTTTCTCCCATGTCGTAAATTTTCATATGGAACTCGTCTATTTCCTCTTAAGAGATCATAAAAGACTAAAAAACTTAGTATGATAAAGTAAGAAATGAAGAAAAGGAGATGACCCTTATTTTATCTGGAGTATTTTCCTTTCGATTAACAGACACCTTTTCAAGAAATGGATTAAGTACAAATGAAAAAATTGTTCCTTAGAGAGACTAAAAGCTCAAAATATTAAAAATAAAAACACATTGTAATTGCTACTGCCGACCCTTAACGCCTGACATAAAATAAATACATAACTAAATAATTGACTTGTCACTGTTTATCGCGGGTCTCTTGTCCACCATAACTCGGACGAGACAACTAAAAACCCCTCACTAGGTTTTTATGGCATAAGGATGGCCCTTTGGAATTCTATATCTTGAAGGTCCTTGAAAGGCTATCAGAGGTACATCTTTGTTTGATACAACGTGATAGACTTAGAGGCAATATTTAGCTTTAGAAATATCATATGCACATGTGCATCAATGGCATTGCCATTGTGGTACTACAACTTTTCATAAGAACTGCCTAAAACACTAATGCACACATAGTAAAACAACCCCACTGCACTAACTACCAACAATGCTAGTCCAGGACCACCAGCACCCAGACCAATCTTCAGCCCGCTTTGGTCCATTTCATTTGGAAGAATTCCGACTGACAGTTTAACTGTACAAAGTTCCCTGTGGATTGCAGCAAAGCCGAAATATGAGTACTGCTTCAAATACGATCTTATATTTTTACCTTCTTTGATAATCGTTCCTTGCGCATGGGGTACTTTCTTTATCCATGTACAGTGAAACCTAGATAATTGTACACTCTTAGGTCCGCCAAAAAATGTGTAAATATAAAGGTTATGTAATTGGAAAAGATTTGCGTTTTGGGACTTGGTGCATTTAGAGAGGTTGTGCATTTATAGGATTGTTGGGAGTTCAGTAGGACACCCCCAACCCAGTTGGGTTCCATAATGGGATGGACCCAACTCCTAACACTAATGAGGTTACAAATTGATTTTTCCCAAAAATTCAGTGGGGCAGTCCCACGTAGCTCCGGCCTAGCCTTCGATCCTTCCCGTATGATATGTATTAGTACATGTAATGGGCATTTGATATATATAATTTTAACAGCCAGCTCCCCTCTAAAATGATAGGTCCACCCCTGAACATTCTTATAGACAACATACGTAAATGGTCCTTGCTTTAGCTTCTTTGAAAGACTGCCTAACTATTACTAAAGCCTACTTAGTTCAAGATCAAGTTAATTAAACAAAATGGATAAGTTAAATTGAACTCACTAACTAAACGGACAAGATGTTTGTGCCGGAGACGATTTATGATTATAAGCTCTGCCAAGAAATCATCTTTACCCTTGATATTTCCCCTTGAGAATTTCTTCACGGCTATCTCCATATTATTTTCTTTAGCTAAAACTCCTTTATAGACAATCCCAAATCCACCTTGTCCCAACTTCATCTTCTCATTAAAGTTATTAGTTGCCCTTCTCAGATCCTTAAACTGAACTCCCTTGGTGTTCCTGGCAAACTCTTCAATGTACCCAATATCCTTGGGTCATTAACGGTCTTCTCTTATGCAAAAATAATATAACCCAATTGCAGCAACTAACAACAATACCAATCCAGGAATACCAGCACCAAGACCAATCTTCAACCAGTCATTCTCTTCTGGAAGTTTTTCTACTGTTAGGTTCCATTTCAACACACAGTTCAGCTGAATCAGATTCCCCGTGGAAGCACTAAACCCAAAATACGAGTGTTGATTCAAGATCGACCTTATGTTCAAACTCTCATTTAACACTGGGACTTTGGGCATGGGTTTACCTTGCAACGCCATGTAAACTTTGATGACCTTCTGCGTGCCGTTGTATTGTATCCATACCGTGTAATTTGTGCCAATCACAGGAGCAATTTCTATACCTTGACTAGCCAATGAGACGACCTTGTTAGATTTGATGCTGTTAATGTTCAAACCCATGTGGTTGTCATCTGGATCAAACTCCTGCCTCACTGTATCAAGCTCAATAGCGATCAAATGGTTTGTCCAGTTTCCATCTGTGGAGGCATTGGTCAATCCCAGATATTGACCATAGCTTTGAGCTGGAATATTCAAGTCAGGAGCGATGATGAATGCGAATCCTTCACCTGGAGTAGTATTTTCTTGACGGTAGATATTAACGTCGAAGGAAGTATTGAAGGAAGCAATCTTTCCAGCAGTAGAATTAGCGTCTCCTTCCCAGAGTTTGAATCTTTTCTTGAGCAATACTCTCCCGGACTTGTTTTGTAGGTAGGTTTCTCGATCGTTTGAAGTATCTGGGGTGATTTGAAGGGCTCCTCGAGTGAAACCCGCGTCACCTGTAAAGTTCAGTGTACCTGGGGCTGGATATGTTTTGTTAAATGATTCGTAGTCGAACTTGAAAGGTTTTTTGGCTGTGGTTATAGTTAGGAAAAGCAGAAGAAAGATTATAACGAGCTTTCCTGCTGAACCCATACATGAACACTGGTAGAACTTGAAAGAATAAATGGACCAGAAGCAATTGGATGATGACTTCTTTTAGATTGGCCAGAGAAAGATAGAGAGCAGTTTTTAGTCTGCTCTTCTTATCAATTGGACCTATACATGTATTTCATTAATTTTTGTTGCTTTGCTAAATAGATTTTCTAAAGTCTAGCTTGAAACGAAGTGCGGAAATTTTCCAAATAATTGCCCAGCAGTTTCTAGAATGACTAAGTGCATCTTTGAAAAATATTCTTTAATTTTTGGGGTGAATTTAAGAAATATTTTTAAAATTTAAATTGGGTTTGAGTGTAATTTTTTGATCTATCTATCTATTCTATACACCTAAGGGAATAACTCATCATCCATTTATCGATCTCAGCCGTTCGTTACCTATCTCTCGTGAGTCGAGGATTATTAAGGCCGCTCGGATCAATATATTTTCAGTTAACCAACATTTGTTTTAAGCTTTAAAGCTAAATCATATGGCGAACTTCGGTCTTTTCATCTTCATCTACGCTTTCTCAACGATTCTAGAGCGACTACGATTTTCGATTGGGGTCGATTCAGTGAAGCAAAGCGATGTTGATACTGAGGGTTTGGGAAGTTATAAAGGTAAATTTTTTGGATCTTATGTGAATTGCGAGAGTAATAGTGGTAATTACGATGGGTAAGCTATGATGTTGACAAGTATAGTTGAACCAGTAGTATAGGGCAATGAACATTATGAGAATCATGCAACTTAGAGTAGTAATTGTGGTAATTATGGCAACTATGATGGATCAATGGCAGCAATGTCGCATCCCACGATGATGTATGCGCGAGAGAGTAGTGTAGTGGTTGAAAATGTAGTAAACATGCCGGAGATTGGGATGAGGAGGAAGGATGTAATTCCAGATGACATAGTTAACTTAGCAACTTCATTCTTGCCATCATTATTAACTTAGCAACATCATTCTATACATCTAAAAGGACCGCTTCTTTGAGAAGTAGTCTATGATCCAATTGTGAACTAAGTCCCATGCTTAGATTTCACAGTTTAGGTGCTATAACAATTTGGTTTTATGAAAGTACCCTCATGTACAAAATCAAACCAAAAATAGCTATAAGATGTCAATTGGAGTGCTCACTTGTCCACTTGTAACTTGTAGAACAAAAAACAAAGGACTGAGAAGGACCCCCTGCTACTAACCCCTTAGAGTATTTGAATGTTATTTGATACATTAATTACAACTCCGGAATTTTTATACGAACTTTTTTATATGACTGACTTAGTCTAATAATCTAAAAAATTAGTACGTTGACAAAGCTCGTTGTGTGAATTTTCATTGGGAATTTCCGTTGGAGATCGAGTTCGTATGCAAACGGGGGTTTCAATACAAGTTCAAATTTCTTTCTTCTTCCATGATTGGACTGAAACACTGAGATGATGAAGAAATAGTAGGAGAGTTAGGGTTGAAGTTCAAATCGTTGGTTTTGCTGCAACGGCAATGCCCAAGCCCTTATACCTTAAACCTAGATCTACAACATCGAGAAGAAGGAGATAGAAACCCAAAAATGTCATTCAATTCGGCAATTTAGAGTTGGACGTCCAAGATGATTTCTACGGTACAGAAGTACCATGGAAATAATCCAAACCATCCAAAGCACGCATCATTATTCGCGTCAATAGAATTGACGGCTCAAATCCAAGAAATAAGTTGGGTTGTTTTTTTGTTATTATAGATAGGTTTAGACACCTTTTCAAACTTTAGAAATATCATATGCACATGTGTATCAATGGCATTGCCATTGTGGTACAACAACTTTTCATAAGGACTGCCTCAAAAACACTAATGCATACTTAGATTTAGAGCAAATTTATGTTATACGGAAAACTAATGGATAATTAAAATTGGACTCACCAACTAAACGAACGAGGTGTTTGTGCAGAAGATAGTTTATGATTGTGAGCTCAGCCAAAAAATTACTCCTTCCCTTGATATTTTCCCTTAAGAATTTCTTCACAGCTATTTCCACATTATTTTCTTTGGCTAAAATAAATGAAGTTTGAATTGGTCTTCTGGGATCTCCAGGTCTTTAAAACGACTTGCCTATTTTTTTTTCTAAAAATAGATTCAGCACGAATTTGTCTTATGGGAAATTCAGGTCGTTCGAACGACTTGCCTATTTTTGCCTAAAATTTGAGGCATTTCGAATTTGGCTTGTTTTCCCTCATATTTCGTTCGAACGTCCCCGAGGCTTGTTCCAACGAGTTGGCATCTTTTGAAGGGGTTCGATCTTCAGATCCTTCTAGATCATGGCTCCCCCCTTTAGGAGCCTTGAGCTCCTACTCAAGCTAGAACTAGAGATATGGGAATGCAGCTGTGCTCATTTCCCTATTATATCACTTCGACGTGCTAGGTAGTTGACCTCTCTTCCTTACTTGGAATAACTCGATTCTACCCCGTCTTATTGCATGAACTTTCCTCTCTAGAATATTATCCTCTTGCAAAGAATCTTCTCGTTCCATCCATAAGTTATTAATTGACGGTAGGCGAGTGTTGATTGTAAAGTCTACATCCAAAAGAGACGGCTCAAACAACTTCAAATGCTCGACATTAATCACCGAATACATTTTCAAGAAAGATCGCAAATCCAATTAGAATGCGTTGTCACCAATCTTCTTGACTATCGTAAATGGACCATAACGGATAGGCTTGAGTTTCTTACCTTCCCCCTTTAGTCGTTCCTTACCCAAATGCAACCAAACTAGGTAACCCTCTTGAAAAGTACACTTAAACCGATGCTTGTCGTGTTGAGCCTTATACTTCGCTTGAGTCTTCTTCAATTATATTTCAACTGCCTCATGAACCTTGCCTCATTAACTTGATCCACATTCTTCTTCTCTGACATCGTCTTGTCCTCAAGACTAAAAGCCATATCAAAGGGACTTTGATGCAAGTACCCCAAACAAGCTTGAAATGAAGACTTCAAACTGGAACCATGAATCACCCAGTTAAACGCAAACTGAAGATACGGTAAGCTCTCATCCCAAGTTTTAGGATGCTTAGAATAGAAACCCCATAGTAAATGAACCAAAATATGATTAACTACCTCTGCTTACCCGTCAGTCTACAGATGAAAGACGATACTTCTCTTCAACTTAGTGTCTATCATCCACCATAACGATCTCTAGAAATTCCCCAAAAAGCGGTTATCCCTATTAGAAATAAAAGAAGAAGGGAGCCCAAAATACCTCCAGACTTCTTTGTAAAATAATCGCGCTGCCCCTTCCCCGGTGACCATCTTCTGGCATGAAATAAGAATAATCATCTTGCCTAATTTATCTACCACCACAAATAGATAATCATTCTTACAGTTGGTCATGGGCAAACCACCCATAAAATCCATCGAAATACTTTCCCAAGGTTAGCTAGGAACTGGTAATGGTAAGTACAGTCCTAACTTACGATTATAAGACTTCGATGTGCTGTATAGAATACAACAGCGAACCACACGAGTAACATCCACCTACATCTCTGGCCATTAGACATAACGACGCAAATTCAAAAGAGTCTTCTCAATTTTGAAATAACCTGCCACCCAGAAACAATGTGCATCTCTAATCCTATACAAATGGTCTTCACCCTCAGGAATACATAGTAGACTGCCCCTGTAAATCAAACCATCCTTCAATAAATACTCGCATATCTTGCCTTGCAACAACTTCTGGTGAATCACACTGAGCTCCATGTCGTCGTTATACCCTGCAACATATTGAGACAAAACAATAGGCTGTATCTGCATATCTACCAACAAAGCGGAAATAGTTGTAATGGGGGTCGAGATAACATATCAGCCAGTTGTGCACTCCTTTCTTATACTTGATCATCAAGGTGAACTATTGTAGGTACGACATCCACTTCATATGGCAAGCTTGCTGTAGTTTGGACTGCGTAGATAAGAACTGTAATGGTTTGTGATTGAAATATACCACAACCTCCTTCCCCATAAGTAACTCTGCCAATGCTTCACTGATTGATATAATATGTAAAACTTCTTATCGTAGGTAGGATAGTTGCGTACTACTCTTATAAACATCTCAGAATGGTAGACAGTCGGCTTTCCATCCTTCAATAGAATTACCCATAATGCATAGCCTGACGCATCTATTTTGATCTCAAAAGGCTACTGCAAATTGGGCAACGCTAACACTGGTGCATCTATAATCTTACGCTTCAGCAACTAATTAACAATTCTTCTCATGGTGATCTTCCCACACAAACTTTACACCAGCCTTTGTCAAGAAATACAACAGTGCGGATATCTGTAAAAAATGCTGAATAAACTTCCATAAATACTGACAAGAACCCATAAAGCTTCTCACTTCCATTACTCTGCGGGTTCTAGGCCAATTTGTAATGATGCATGTCTTCTTTGGATCGATCTTAAATTCACCTCCACCAATAATGAATCCCAAGTATATTAGCTCTTTCTTCCCAAACTCGCACTTTTTCCCATTAAGAAAAAGTTGTTGTGATCGCAATGCGCCCAACACTTTGCGTATATGCACGAGGTGCTCCTCCCATGTTTGACTATATATTAAGATGTTATTTAAATATATAATCACAAAATTTTTATAACCCTTGCTATTATTTGGAGAATTACAAAAGTTATCTGTAATCTCTTATTATTTCTTCAATATATTTGTTTACCTTTTGCAAAATAAAATAAAATAAATAAATAAATAAAAATAATAAGAGAGAAACGAAAATAAAAAACTGAGAGAACAAGTCTTCAAGTTGTCCTTGCCTTATTGGACCAATCAGAATGAGTGGGTTAGCTGTTAATTTTCCTATATATAAAGACATCTAAGCAAAACCTTTCCCAAAAAATTTTAACTAGAGTTTAATGAATCATGTAGATCGCTTATAAATTAGACCACCTCCAACAGAAACAGAAGAGTATGTTGTTAAGGTTTTCCCATACTTTTGCAAAAAACCCATTCAACAGGGGTATGGGGTTCAACATAATCACCCCCATACCCCTTCAAAGTATGCGAAACCTGAACTTAAAAAGGAGTATCTACATACTGCCTAGGCGCTGAACCGTTCAGTGCCATCAACTTTTAATTACAACTGTCAAAGAGAGGAGAATGAACCAAGATTTATTAACATATGATAAACGTTTTTCTGTTCAGTGCCCAACTAAAATTATAAATTATTTGCCTTTATTATGTTAGGCACTGAACCGTTAAGCGCCCAAGGGAAAAAAACGTAATTTTTGGTTGGAGGTGCTCTTATCAGTTGACATTCATTTTCATTCCAACCTGTCTTCAATGCCCACCAAGTCATAATAGCCTTTGCTCCAAGTTAAAATAGCAAGAGGAAGAGTCCTTTAACAACGGACTATATTCCAAATCCTTTTTAAAAGCACTAAATTAACAGCCAAGAGAAGCTTAAATGGACCTAGGTAATGAAAAATAATTAAATCCAGGATCTTGCTCAAACGATAATTAAATTCATTACCAGCTATGCCATTAATTATTCACAAAACCTAAACCGTATACAAGTCACTGTACCCAGTGTTACTCTCTTGACTGGCACCATAATACGATGATGGCATTGGTGTTGTATATTGTGTGTTGGTCATACTACTGTCCCCTGTTGGTTCCGTCATGGGCCAAACAAATGCCGGTTTGAACGGTGGGATATAAGGCGCTGGCACAGATCCTGAGATTATCTGAACAATGGTTTGTGGCTTGGGTCGCTCGCCTGATATAGGATGTGAACACGCAAGTCCAAGAAGTATAAGACGTTCAGCTTCCTCTGTATTAAAATCATCCCCCAACCTCTCGTCTACTGCTTCTAAAATACGATTCTCACGATGTAGCGTCCATACCCAATCAGCCACACATTGGAACCCTGCTATCTTTGTCCAAGGGCGTTTACCACATACAACCTCGAGCACAACTGCACCAAAACCATACACGTCAGACTCCCGTGTAGCTTTACCAGTATGGAAACACTCTGGTGCAATGTACCCAATTGTGCCAGGAAGGCCTCCAATGTCTGCATAAGATGTTTTTTCATTTTCCAAGGCTCGTGCAAGACCAAAGTCACCCAATCGCGCATTGTAGTTGGCGTCGAGCATAATGTTGCTTGCTTTGAGGTCTCGATGAACCACTTTCTGATCATACTCATTGTGGAGATAGTTAATCGCGGATGCTACCCCAGATATGATCTTGTATCTACGGTCCCAACTGAGTATCTTGTCTTGTTTCCCAAATAAGTGGTTATCAAGACTACCATTTGGCATGTAGTCGTATACCAAAAGCAACATCCCATTTTTATGACACCAGCCTGCAAAAAAGAAGGCAATTGTTGTTACCCACTTAGCCTAATCAGAAATGCTAAGTATATAAATATTTTCATCAACATTGAAGTAGCTTTTTGGAGTGGGACAAGAAGGTAACTTTTTTTTTTTTGTGTTTAGCGGCAAGAGGGTGGGAATAGACTAGAGCTTATTGTGTTAGACCAACTATACCTTTCGCGTGTGGGTTATTAGATGTTTGTATCTAAATGTAACCACATAGATAGAAGTACTATCTATGTTGAATTGTTGAATTGTTGATTGTACTTATGAACCTGGTCCCCATATTAATTCATATTGGATGCTACAGTTGTTAGTTGTCGACTAGTCGACTTGTCGCCTGTGACATAATGACCAGAAAATTCTACACAATTTTGGGTCTGTTAAGCAACAATTTCTAGTATAGGTTTTCTAACTGCCATAGAATCACTATCCTAATTCCAAACACAAGAACCACACAACTTCTCTAGATTATTATGTAAAATGATAACGCCATAACATAGGGGTTTACTTTTATGCCACTAAGGTGAGCTTTAGCCAAAAAATCCGAAAAACCCGAGAGAAACTTCCTCGAACATGAAATACAGTTCCTACACTACGACCAAGTGAAAAACCAGCACATTAGTTTTTGATGGCCTATGGAAGTCCATTGAAATGCAACATTCGCAAAGGCGGATTTATAGGCTTAGAAGGGGGCTACTGCCCCCCTTGCCCCCTTGATTTTTTCTATTTTTTGCCTTATATATAGTATATATACAACTCCTAATATAAACAAGAAAAAAAACTATACATAAAGCTAACCCAGAAGCCCGGCCTAGCCTTCCCGATCCTTCCCCGTATGATATGTATTAGTACATGTAATGGGCATTTGATATATATAATTTTAACAGCCAGCTCCCCTCTAAAATGATAGGTCCACCCCTGAACATTCTTATAGGCTTTTCAAGTATATAAAAAGCCTTGGACAACATACGTAAATGGTCCTTGCTTTAGCTTCTTTGAAAGACTGCCTAACTATTACTAAAGCCTACTTAGTTCAAGATCAAGTTAATTAAACAAAATGGATAAGTTAAATTGAACTCACCAACTAAACGGACAAGATGTTTGTGCCGGAGACGATTTATGATTATAAGCTCTGCCAAGAAATCATCTTTACCCTGGATATTCTCCCTTGAGAATTTCTTCACAGCTATCTCCATATTATTTTCTTTCGCTAAAACCCCTTTATAAACAATTCCGAATCCACCTTGTCCCAACTTCAGCTTTTCATCAAAATTATTAGTTGCCCTTCTCAGATCCTTAAAACTGAACTCCCTTGGTGTTCCTGGCAAACTCCTCAATGCCCCCATTATCCTTGGGTCATTAACGGGTCTTCCCTTATGCAAAAAATAATAGAACCCAACTGCAGCAACTAGCAACAATGCCAATCCAGGAATACCAGCACCAAGACCAATCTTCAACCAAGTTCGGTCATTGTCTTCTGGAAGAATTTCTACTGTTAGGTTCCATTTCAACACACAGTTCAGCTGAGTCAGAATCCCCGTGGAAGCACTAAACCCAAAATACGAGTGTTGATTCAAGTACCACCCAATGTTCAAACTCTCATTTAACACTGGGACTTTGGGCATGGGTTTACCTTGCAACGCCATGTAAACTTTGATGACCTTCTGCGTGCCGTTGTATTGTATCCATACCGTGTAATTTCTTGCCAATATACCTTGACTAGCCAATGAGACGACCTTGTTAGATTTGATGCTGTTAATGTTCAAACCCATGTGGTTGTCATCTGGATCAAACTCCTGCCTCACTGTATCAAGCTCAATAGCGATCAAATGGTTTGTCCAGTTTCCATCTGTGGAGGCATTGGTCAATCCCAGATATTGACCATAGCTTTGAGCTGGAATATTCAAGTCAGGAGCGATGATGAATGCGAATCCTTCACCTGGAGTAGTATTTTCTTGACGGTAGATATTAACGTCGAAGGAAGTATTGAAGGAAGCAATCTTTCCAGCAGTAGAATTAGCGTCTCCTTCCCAGAGTTTGAATCTTTTCTTGAGCAATACTCTTCCGGACTTGTTTTGTAGGTAGGTTAACGTTTGAAGTATCTGGGGTGATTTGAAGGGCTCCTCCAGTGAAACCCGCGTCATCTGTAAAGTTCATTGTACCTGGGCTGGATAGTTGTGTAAATGATTCGTAGTCGAACTTGAAAGGTTTTTTGGCTGTGGTTATAGTTAGGAAAAGCAGAAGAAAGATTATAACGAGCTTTCCTGCTAAACCCATACATGAACACTGGTAGAACTTGAAAGAATAAATGGACCAGAAGCAATTGGATGATGACTTCTTTTAGATTGGCCAGAGAAAGATAGAGAGCAGTTTTTAGTCTGCTCTTCTTATCAATTGGACCTATACATGTATTTCATTAATTTTTGTTGCTTTGCTAAATAGATTTTCTAAAGTCTAGCTTGAAACGAAGTGCGGAAATTTTCCAAATAATTGCCCAGCAGTTTCTAGAATGACTAAGTGCATCTTTGAAAAATATTCTTTAATTTTTGGGGTGAATTTAAGAAATATTTTTAAAATTTAAATTGGGTTTGAGTGTAATTTTTTGATCTATCTATCTATTCTATACACCTAAGGGAATAACTCATCATCCATTTATCGATCTCAGCCGCTCGTTACCTATCTCTCGTGAGTCGAGGATTAATTAGGCCGCTCGGATCAATATATTTTCAGTTAACCAACATTTGTTTTAAGCTTTAAAGCTAAATTATATGGCGAACTTCGGTCTTTTCATCTTCATCTACGCTTTCTCAACGATTCTAGAGCGACTGTGATTTTCGATTGGGGTCGATTCAGTGAAGCAAAGCGATGTTGATACTGAGGGTTTGGGAAGTTATAAAGGTAAATTTTTTGGATCTTATGTGAATTACGAGAGTAATAGTGGTAATTACGATGGGTAAGCTATGATGTTGACAAGTATAGTTGAACCAGTAGTATAGGGCAATGAACATTATGAGAATCATGCAACTTAGAGTAGTAATTGTGGTAATTATGGCAACTATGATGGATCAATGGCAGCAATGTCGCATCCCACGATGATGTATGCGCGAGAGAGTAGTGTAGTGGTTGAAAATGTAGTAAACATGCCGGAGATTGGGATGAGGAGGAAGGATGTAATTCCAGATGACATAGTTAACTTAGCAACTTCATTCTTGCCATCATTATTAACTTAGCAACATCATTCTATACATCTAAAAGGACCGCTTCTTTGAGAAGTAGTCTATGATCCAATTGTGAACTAAGTCCCATGCTTAGATTTCACAGTTTAGGTGCTATAACAATTTGGTTTTATGAAAGTACCCTCATGTACAAAATCAAACCAAAAATAGCTATAAGATGTCAATTGGAGTGCTCACTTGTCCACTTGTAACTTGTAGAACAAAAAACAAAGGACTGAGAAGGACCCCCTGCTACTAACCCCTTAGAGTATTTGAATGTTATTTGATACATTAATTACAACTCCGGAATTTTTATACGAACTTTTTTATATGACTGACTTAGTCTAATAATCTAAAAAATTAGTACGTTGACAAAGCTCGTTGTGTGAATTTTCATTGGGAATTTCCGTTGGAGATCGAGTTCGTATGCAAACGGGGGTTTCAATACAAGTTCAAATTTCTTTCTTCTTCCATGATTGGACTGAAACACTGAGATGATGAAGAAATAGTAGGAGAGTTAGGGTTGAAGTTCAAATCGTTGGTTTTGCTGCAACGGCAATGCCCAAGCCCTTATACCTTAAACCTAGATCTACAACATCGAGAAGAAGGAGATAGAAACCCAAAAATGTCATTCAATTCGGCAATTTAGAGTTGGACGTCCAAGATGATTTCTACGGTACAGAAGTACCATGGAAATAATCCAAACCATCCAAAGCACGCATCATTATTCGCGTCAATAGAATTGACGGCTCAAATCCAAGAAATAAGTTGGGTTGTTTTTTTGTTATTATAGATAGGTTTAGACACCTTTTCAAACTTTAGAAATATCATATGCACATGTGTATCAATGGCATTGCCAGTGTGGTACAACAACTTTTCATAAGGACTGCCTCAAAAACACTAATGCATATTTAGATTTAGAGCAAATTTATGTTATACGGAAAACTAATGGATAATTAAAATTGGACTCACCAACTAAACGAACGAGGTGTTTGTGCAGAAGATAGTTTATGATTGTGAGCTCAGCCAAAAAATTACTCCTTCCCTTGATATTTTCCCTTAAGAATTTCTTCACAGCTATTTCCTCATTATTTTCTTTGGCTAAAATAAATGAAGTTTGAATTGGTCTTCTGGGATCTCCAGGTCTTTAAAACGACTTGCCTATTTTTTTTTCCTAAAAATAGATTCAACACGAATTTGTCTTATGGGAAATTCAGGTCGTTCGAACGACTTGCCTATTTTTGCCTAAAATTTGAGGCATTTCGAATTTGGCTTGTTTTCCCTCATATTTCGTTCGAACGTCCCCGAGGCTTGTTCCAACGAGTTGGCATCTTTTGAAGGGGTTCGATCTTCAGATCCTTCTAGATCATGGCTCCCCCCTTTAGGAGCCTTGAGCTCCTACTCAAGCTAGAACTAGAGATATGGGAATGCAGCTGTGCTCATTTCCCTATTATATCACCTCGACGTGCTAGGTAGTTGACCTCTCTTCCTTACTTGGAATAACTCGATTCTACCCCGTCTTATTGCATGAACTTTCCTCTCTAGAATATTATCCTCTTGCAAAGAATCTTCTCGTTCCATCCATAAGTTATTAATTGACGGTAGGCGAGTGTTGATTGTAAAGTCTACATCCAAAAGAGACGGCTCAAACAACTTCAAATGCTCGACATTAATCACCGAATACATTTTCAAGAAAGATCGCAAATCCAATTAGAATGCGTTGTCACCAATCTTCTTGACTATCGTAAATGGACCATAACGGATAGGCTTGAGTTTCTTACCTTCCCCTTTAGTCGTTCCTTACCCAAATGCAACCAAACTAGGTAACCCTCTTGAAAAGTACACTTAAACCGATGCTTGTCGTGTTGAGCCTTATACTTCGCTTGAGTCTTCTTCAATTATATTTCAACTGCCTCATGAACCTTGCCTCATTAACTTGATCCACATTCTTCTTCTCTGACATCGTCTTGTCCTCAAGACTAAAAGCCATATCAAAGGGACTTTGATGCAAGTACCCCAAACAAGCTTGAAATGAAGACTTCAAACTGGAACCATGAATCACCCAGTTAAACGCAAACTGAAGATACGGTAAGCTCTCATCCCAAGTTTTAGGATGCTTAGAATAGAAACCCCATAGTAAATGAACCAAAATATGATTAACTACCTCTGCTTACCCGTCAGTCTACAGATGAAAGACGATACTTCTCTTCAACTTAGTGTCTATCATCCACCATAACGATCTCTAGAAATTCCCCAAAAAGCGGTTATCCCTATTAGAAATAAAAGAAGAAGGAGCCCAAAATACCTCCAGACTTCTTTGTAAAATAATCGCGCTGCCCCTTCCCCGGTGACCATCTTCTGGCATGAAATAAGAATAATCATCTTGCCTAATTTATCTACCACCACAAATAGATAATCATTCTTACAGTTGGTCATGGGCAAACCACCCATAAAATCCATCGAAATACTTTCCCAAGGTTAGCTAGGAACTGGTAATGGTAAGTACAGTCCTAACTTACGATTATAAGACTTCGATGTGCTGTATAGAATACAACAGCGAACCACACGAGTAACATCCACCTACATCTCTGGCCATTAGACATAACGACGCAAATTCAAAAGAGTCTTCTCAATTTTGAAATAACCTGCCACCCAGAAACAATGTGCATCTCTAATCCTATACAAATGGTCTTCACCCTCAGGAATACATAGTAGACTGCCCCTGTAAATCAAACCATCCTTCAATAAATACTCGCATATCTTGCCTTGCAACAACTTCTGGTGAATCACACTGAGCTCCATGTCGTCGTTATACCCTGCAACATATTGAGACAAAACAATAGGCTGTATCTGCATATCTACCAACAAAGCGGAAATAGTTTGTAATGGGGGTCGAGATAACATATCAGCCAGTTGTGCACTCCTTTCTTATACTTGATCATCAAGGTGAACTATTGTAGGTACGACATCCACTTCATATGGCAAGCTTGCTGTAGTTTGGACTGCGTAGATAAGAACTGTAATGTTTGTGATTGAAATATACCACAACCTCCTTCCCCATAAGTAACTCTGCCAATGCTTCACTGATTGATATAATATGTAAAACTTCTTATCGTAGGTAGGATAGTTGCGTACTACTCTTATAAATATCTCAGAATGGTAGACAGTCGGCTTTCCATCCTTCAATAGAATTACCCATAATACATAGCCTGACGCATCTATTTGATCTCAAAAGGCTACTGCAAATTGGGCAACGCTAACACTGGTGCATCTATAATCTTACGCTTCAACAACTAATTAACAATTCTTCTCATGGTGATCTTCCCACACAAACTTTACACCAGCCTTTGTCAAGAAATACAACAGTGCGGCTATCTGTAAAAAATGCTGAATAAACTTCTATAAATACTGACAAGAACCCATAAAGCTTCTCACTTCCATTACTCTGCGGGTTCTAGGCCAATTTGTAATGATGCAAGTCTTTTTTGGATCGATCTTAAATTCACCGCCACCAATAATGAATCCCAAGTATATTAGCTCTTTCTTCCCAAACTCGCACTTTTTCCCATTAAGAAAAAGTTGTTGTGATCGCAATGCGCCCAACACTTTGCGTATATGCACGAGGTGCTCCTCCCATGTTTGACTATATATTAAGATGTTATTTAAATATATAATCACAAAAATTTTATAACCCTTGCTATTATTTGGAGAATTACAAAAGTTATCTGTAATCTCTTATTATTTCTTCAATATATTTTTTACCTTTTGCAAAATAAAATAAAATAAATAAATAATAAAAATAATAAGAGAGAAACGAAAATAAAAAACTGAGAGAACAAGTCTTCAAGTTGTCCTTGCCTTATTGGACCAATCAGAATGAGTGGGTTAGCTGTTAATTTTCCTATATATAAAGACATCTAAGCAAAACCTTTCCCAAATAATTTTAACTAGAGTTAATGAATCATGTAGATCGCTTATAAATTAGACCACCTCCACAGAAACAGAAGAGTATGTTGTTAACGTTTTCCCATACTTTTGCAAAAACCCATTCAACAGGGGTATGGGGTTCAACATAATCACCCCCATACCCCTTCAAAGTATGCGAAACCTGAACTTAAAGAGGAGTATCTACATACTGCCTAGGCGCTGAACCGTTCAGTGCCATCAACTTTTAATTACAACTGTCAAAGAGAGGAGAATGAACCAAGATTTATTAACATATGATAAGCGTTTTCTGTTCAGTGCCCAACTAAAATTATAATTATTTGCCTTTATTATGTTAGGCACTGAACCGTTAACGCCCAAGGAAAAAACGTAATTTTTGGTTGGAGGTGCTCTTATCAGTTGACATTCATTTTCATTCCACCTGTCTTCAATGCCCACCAAGTCATAATAGTTTTTGCTCCAAGTTAAAATAGCAAGAGGAAGAGTCCTTTAACAACGGACTAAATTCCAAATCCTTTTTAAAAGCACTAAATTAACAGCCAAGAGAAGCTTAAATGGACCTAGGTAATGAAAAATAATTAAATCCAGGATCTTGCTCAAACGATAATTAAATTCATTACCAGCTATGCCATTTTATTCACAAAACCTAAACCGTATACAAGTCACTGTACCCAGTGTTACTCTCTTGACTGGCACCATAATACGATGATGGCATTGGTGTTGTATCTTGTGTGTTGGTCATACTACTGTCCCCTGTTGGTTCCGTCATGGGCCAAACAAATGCCGGTTTGAACGGTGGGATATAAGGCGCTGGCACAGATCCTGAGATTATCTGAACAATGGTTTGTGGCTTGGGTCGCTCGCCTGATATAGGATGTGAACACGCAAGTCCAAGAAGTATAAGACGTTCAGCTTCCTCTGTATTAAAATCATCCCCCAACCTCTCGTCTACTGCTTCTAAAATACGATTCTCACGATGTAGCGTCCATACCCAATCAGCCACATTGGAACCCTGCTATCTTTGTCCAAGGGCGTTTACCACATACAACCTCGAGCACAACTGCACCAAAACCATACACGTCAGACTCCCGTGTAGCTTTACCAGTATGGAAACACTCTGGTGCAATGTACCCAATTGTGCCAGGAAGGCCTCCAATGTCTGCATAAGATGTTTTTTCATTTTCCAAGGCTCGTGCAAGACCAAAGTCGCCCAATCGCGCATTGTAGTTGGCTCGAGCATAATGTTGCTTGCTTTGAGGTCTCGATGAACCACTTTCTGATCATACTCATTGTGGAGATAGTTAATCGCGGATGCTACCCCAGATATGATATTGTATCTACGGTCCCAACTGAGTATCTCGTCTTGTTCCCCAAATAAGTGGTTATCGAGACTACCATTTGGCATGTAGTCGTATACCAAAAGCAACATCCCATTTTTATGACACCAGCCTGCAAAAAAGAAGGCAATTGTTGTTACCCACTTAGCCTAATCAGAAATGCTAAGTATATAAATATTTTCATCAACATTGAAGTAGCTTTTTGGAGTGGGACAAGAAGGTAAGTATCATCCTCTCTATTAGTAAAAGCTGTGAAGATAACTTTTTTTTTTTTTTTTTTTTTTTGCGTTTAGCGGCAAGAGGGTGGGAATAGACTTAGAGCTTATTGTTTAGACCAACTATACCTTTCGCGTGTGGGTTTTAGATGTTTGTATCTAAATGTAACCACATAGATAGAAGTACTATCTATGTTGAATTGTTGAATTGTTGATTGTACTTATGACCTGGTCCCCATATTAATTCATATTGGATGCTACAGTTGTTAGTTGTCGACTAGTCGACTTGTCGCCTGTGACATAATGACCAGAAAATTCTACACAATTTGGGTCTGTTAAGCAACATTTCTAGTATAGGTTTTCTAACTGCCATAGAATCACTATCCTAATTCCAAACACAAGAACCACACAACTTCTCTAGATTATTATTAAAATGATAACGCCATAACAGAGGGTTTACTTTTATGCCACTAAGGTGAGCTTTAGCCAAAAAATCCGAAAACCCGAGAGAAACTTCCTCGAACATGAATACAGTTCCTACACTACGACCAAGTGAAAAACCAGCACATTAGTTTTGATGGCCTATGGAAGTCCATTGAAATGCAACATTCGCAGGGCGGATTTATAGGCTTAGAAGGGGGCTACTGTCCCCCTGATTTTTTTCTATTTTTTGCCTTATATATATATATACAACCCCTAAATAACAGAAAAAAAAAAAAAAAAAAAACTAACATAAAGCTAACCCAGAAGCCCGGCCTAGCCTTCCCGATCCTTCCCCGTATGATATGTATTAGTACATGTAATGGGCATTTGATATATATAATTTTAACAGCCAGCTCCCCTCTAAAATGATAGGTCCACCCCTGAACATTCTTATAGGCTTTTCAAGTATATAAAAAGCCTTGGACAACATACGTAAATGGTCCTTGCTTTAGCTTCTTTGAAAGACTGCCTAACTATTACTAAAGCCTACTTAGTTCAAGATCAAGTTAATTAAACAAAATGGATAAGTTAAATTGAACTCACCAACTAAACGGACAAGATGTTTGTGCCGGAGACGATTTATGATTATAAGCTCTGCCAAGAAATCATCTTTACCTGGATATTCTCCCTTGAGAATTTCTCACAGCTATCTCCATATTATTTTCTTTCGCTAAAACCCCTTTATAAACATTCCGAATCCACTTGTCCCAACTTCAGCTTTTCATCAAAATTATTAGTTGCCTTCTCAGATCCTTAAAACTGAACTCCCTTGGTGTTCCTGGCAAACTCCTCAATGCCCCCATTATCCTTGGGTCATTACGGGTCTTCCTTATGCAAAAAATAATAGACCCCAACTGCAGCAACTAGCAACAATGCCAATCCAGGAATACCAGCACCAGACCAATCTTCAACCAAGTTCGGTCATTGTCTTCTGGAAGAATTTCTACTGTTAGGTTCCATTTCAACACACAGTTCAGCTGAGTCAGAATCCCCGTGGAAGCACTAAACCCAAATACGAGTGTTGATTCAAGTACAACCCAATGTTCAAACTCT
>JACGCM010002873.1:0-19786 GCA_014058105.1 Kingdonia uniflora
TTTTTTAGTCGTAGAGGTGACAGTCATAGTTTGAATGTAACATGGCTTGATAATGATCATGTATGGTTTTTAAAAATTAAAGGATGGCCACCGCTTTTCATAAAACTAGTGAATAAAGTTAAATATTTATACTAAGGAAAAGCATGGAATGAGACCTGATCTTGGTCGTCCCGATCAGAATACCCAGGATCAGAAGGATATGAGAAGACCATGAAGTTCTCAGTTTCTATACTTTTTTGAGGTATTCTGTTCGAATAGATTTTATTCTATTTGAATAGATTTTAGCCTGAGGTATTCTATTCGAATAGATTTATTTCTATTTGAATAGATTTATTTCTATTCGAATAGATTTCTGGTATTCTGCCTGAGGTATTTTATTTGAATAAGATTTTAGTCTATTACACCAGATCCGGCTCGGTTATTGATACAGTGAATAGATCAACCATTTCTTGAAATCTCTCTTCTGATTCAAAATCATGGTGTAACTTGTATTCCCCCCCCCCCCCCCTGTTCCGGTCATGGAATAGATGAAATAAATCAAAAAAAGGATTTTGGTTCATGAATGAAATCTTATTGGAACTATCCATATACGGTTCATCCCTCGGAACCATATCACATCCCGGATCTGATGAAATAGGAGGCACCCAGAGATATACAGACTTGATCTAGATAGACAAGATCTTAAATATAACATCTAAGACTAAACAACTTAAATTCTTCTATAGTTAGATCCATAAGGGATTCAAAGGATCCCAGGAATTAGTGAATTTTTTTTAGATTCTATTTTATTATATTTTGCAGTTATGATATTCGATCTTATAATTTTGGACCATTGATCAATAAAAGAATCACAACATCTTCGACCTGGCCGGTATATCGTCCTTTTCGTTCTGTATTGCACTAGCAATAGAAATTTATTATTTTTCTAAATTCTATGAAAAAATTTCTTCATAGGAGAGATAAGAGAGAACAACTATTTATATTTTGGCGATAATTTGTACACGATATGGGAGAAACTTTTTGTATCTAAAATCTATTTATATAAGTTGAAGGGTTCGATTATATATAGTGACGTGATACTCCGATTCTCACAAAATGGATCTATATGCTTATTTGAAAATGATTATTCATTTATATTATTTTCATTCAAATAGGAGGCAGGAGGGTTCTATGGAAAAATGGTGGTTTTATTCAAAAGGGTCGGATATTAACTAAATCAATTTAAGTTAGAGATAGTAATGGTAAGAATTATTCCATATATTTTGATATTGAAAATAATATTTTTGAGATTTACAACGATAGTTCATTTTTTAGTGAACTAGAAGGTTCTTTTTCTAGTTATAAAAATGATAATTATCTTAACCCTTTTACTTTTTCTTTATATTTAGAAAAAAAATTCCTTTCATTTTCTATGAAGTGTTTTAAATTGCCTATAATGAGTTTGAATAAAAATATATATCCAATTATTAATTAAGATAGGGTTTTAATTTGATTATCTTCGATTATTATTTAATACCCCAAATTTTTTTTTTTGGAGACTCCGCCCCCGAATCCCAAAAATAATCCTTGATCATACGCCCCCCTCCCTCCCCCCCCCCCCCCCCCCCCCCCCCCCCCCCCCCCCCCCCCCCCCCGCACACACACACCACAAGGCGTTGGGACCAATTACAATCCCGACTCATTTTTTTTCTTTTTTTCATAGGGGAACAAGAGAAGACCCGTCGGTCGCCGGGGATTGAATTAATGTACCATGTTGTTCATTCAATGTTGGATCAAATCATTCGAGAAACGTCAACGTTGCATGCAACAGTCATTAGGGTTGTTTGTGGATTACTTGACGTTGTGAATTTCGTGTTATAAAGCCTTTGATGAGGTTTTATTTGTCACTAATCCGTTTGGCACATGCAATGCCCATATCGCGCTTATTATGTAGATCAAACCCACTAAAAAAAATTTAACCCCAAACCCAGGTAATGTGGCCTCGTTATCACACAGGGGTAAGTTTGGAAATTGAATTTAGACGGGTTTTTTTTGTTTTTTTTAGATGGAAGCTGCTTGTGGGAATTGATCCTAGTACCTCTTGGTTTTCATTTTCCAAGCCACTAGTCCTACCAACTGAGCAAGCCCTCGTTGGTTTTGAATTAGTGGAATCTGATGAGTAATTTTAAATACAACCCAATCTTAAGAAGCTCACCCCAGACTAAGCACACCCCACTAGTGTATATGTTAGTTAATTAGCCCACCCCATCTTTAAAGTAAGACAAAGTGACAAAACAGAGTAAAAAAATTAAGTAAATCGCCACATTATTTCGTGACTTCATTTTTCCATTTTCCCTTTTATGGTAAGAAAATTCAGAGACAAGCAATAGTAATGAAGTCAGTTTTTGATGTACATTCCCTTAGCATTGGTATAATTTTTATTCAATGTCAAGTACGTTATCTCTCTCTCTCTCTCTCTCTCTCTCTCTTTATTATCACGTTTTATCTCTCTTAAACCATCATGATTGTTACATACTTACATGTCATTAACATTTCGATGAAGTTAAAAAATGTTTAGAAGTCTCTAAACATCTTAGAATTTGCTTTTAAAAGAGGTCAACCCGGTCCAAGCCATGACCCAGACCAAATCGGACCGGTCTAGACTCTTAGAATTTGCTTTTAAAGCCCAATTTTTGGTCAAATTTAGTTAAAAAAAATCTATTAACTGGATCTACCCCTAGGGGGATCAATTTTTATTTATTTTTATTATTAAGCTTTTTAAAAAATAAATTTTGGGAATGGGTGTCTTGTATAGGAAAACCGACTAACTTATATGTGATATAAGAATATAGATTAATTCATACTTAAGTATCTTACGATAGCTTATAGGATATTAATGGTATGCCCCTGGGATACTAATTATCCTAACCATAGATCAGAGATAATACAAAAACCAATACTAATTTAGAATACGACTAGGAGTCATATCTAAATTACGGTTAAATAATAAGGACAATTATTATAGATCAATTGGGAATTGACTTACTTTTATTTTCTAAAAACTTGGTGTCTATAGAACCAATTTTACGTCTCTGGGTGCAATTAGATGTTGTTTGATAACATTCAGAGGTATATAGACACTAATAACAACCTATAGTACTCTAAAATATTAGTTCAAATACAAGATTAATCTACCTATCTTGTAAACTCAGTAGACTTCACGGTGGGACCAATTGTCAGCTAAACATATAATACCCCTTCATATTCGTAGCAATAGGGTCATTTGGCTAGAATATACAAACCTTATAGAATAAGGATCGCAACATCTAGTGGTTTTGAATATCTATCTTGGTTAAGACCTTATTAAAACATACTTTAAGGTTAAGATCACTATTTTACAGGATAAAGTTGAGATTTGACGCTTAATAGGAACTCGTGAGTATAAAGCTATAAGCATAGTTCACTTGCAAGTAATGATTGGGAATCATGTACTTCATTGCGCTATATACTATGAACCATAAGTAATTATTGGAAATCATGTACTTAACGAGGATTTCATGAGTAATAAGATATAAACAATGTTCACCTACAAGTAATAATTATGAATCATTACCTTGAATACTATGAATTGCCTTTATGCAAGGAATGCTTATCAAGTACTACTATTGGTATTAATCTACATGCATAGTAGATATTGGTGACATTTAGAACATTGAGTACCTCCCATATTGCAACTTTATTTCGGTACCAATGAACTTAACCTATATGGATACTAAAATCCATCTGATATTCCATAATCTAAAAAATATTATTGTTGAAAGCAATGAGTCTCTAAAATAACAAAGTAGGAGCTTTGTTTGCACCCTCGCCTCCATATTCAAGAAGACCTGATAATGGATTATCCTATACTATTCTAGTATTGTATGACTACGGCAGAATTTTTATTCGACAGTGCAACTCCATTATAATGTTACGTGGAGAAATAGTTGAGGTAAATAGAAATATTGGGAATATTCTATTAAATTTTTTACGCTTCAAATATTACACTTTCGAGGCAATATTCATTAGATCACTGTCGAATAATGAACTACTGGTTAGGAGCCTCAAGCTTATGTCTACTAAGAGTAAGAATGTGTCAGGGTCACACAATTTTGGGTCTAGTAACAGGGTAAATTGCAAACAAGGCCTCAACCGTGAATAGATGAAACGTGGTAACAACGACAGGATTAAAATTCTAGCCATCAGTAACCTGAGGCAAGAGGAACAAAAAGTTTACCAATGGACCAAAATAGAATAGGAAAAATTCATAAAGAGATATGAGATAATCAGGCACAGGATTGCAAGGCACCCTAGACGATCTAAAGAGATTAGCCTCAGGCTTATCACGTGATTACAGCTAGTGCAGACCACACCACGGCAGAGTCTGTGGCCTTAGATTTCTCTTATGATACCAATACAGCTTTAGACTAAGTTTTAAGAATGAACAATATCAAATTCTTAGTAGATGCATGATGTTACCTAGAGAGCATTGCCAAGTAGTAACTTTACTTATTGCATAGTAGTTGTTTTGTTTTACTAGTACAATCATTGACTGAGTTGGGAACTCTTCACTGGTTAGTTTAATAGAATGCTTGTGACATGCACTGGTTCGGTATCACATCTATAAAAGTATTTTTTGATTATTATAATTTATTATTTGGGAAGTAGTTAAATTCCATGTATGACAGTTTATCAACTATATATAACCCGCCTATGAATCTATCTGCTCATTGAGCATTACCAATAATCGGATGAGTGGTGACACATGTCTAAGAAACCTTAGTACCATGCACTCAATCCTTTTAAGATATGAACATATTTCTTGTCTCTAACCTTGTGCATCGAGAATGTCATAAATATCATTGGCACGACCAATATGATAGAATGCACTGAGTGCGCCACGCTATTACTCCTTAACGGTACGATACGGGGTATCTAGTCCGCCTTATACACTAGTAAATCTAGCCGTATTTTACTGAGTTTAGAAAAATACATGATAATGCTTATCACGTAAAGACTATCAGAGAAAATGACAGACAAGGTTATGTGCTTTCCCTTCATGTCTAAAGGTTAGAACACGCTATTGGAACAGTTTCCAATACACTCCTCCGAGCTAGGATAATGAGAAGGATTATCAAGAATACATTTTGACTTTCCTTAAAAGGAGATAAGATCCAGAGAGTGTACATGTAACAATTTCTTTCAAGGAAAGTTTATTATTCGTCCTAGGATGGCCATGGTGGAGTGAGATCTCCACAGCTTTTGATCCAAATACATCCATAGAGACACATGTGGACCTATCCATCCACATAGTAGCCCACTTGAGTATTTATGGTCATAATAGACGCATCTTGGAGATGATCTTACGTTTGCTTGTTATAACAACTAGGAATGCAACATTGGCATGACTTCTCACTTAGATCATTCGATCGCAGGCTCAGTTCCTGGATTAACCGATCAAGTGATGGGGGCTTGCGAGTTCGACTCATAAGCTTTTGATGATTATTTTACCGCTAAAAGGGATAGATGATTGGGCATCGTAAGTACCCTATACCATACCTAACTCGGGATTGGTGAAGAACCTAATCAAGTGATTTAGAATAATCGTTAGGCCACTGTTATTACGATCATTGCTTTCGGCTAATGTGTGGGCTATGCACTTTTGCTCCCGCAGCACAGATTAGGATTCATCCCATAGCAAATTATTAAATCTTTCCCAAAGCAACTAGTAATTGGGCCGGAACTCGGTGTCGCCCATCGACGAATATTTGGATGATTCAGTTCAGGTGTCAATCGCACCACCACAATGTACGAAGATGTGACCCCTAACGTTGGTCTGGTATTATGTGGGTTATGATCCGCATCAATCACTACATATTTGAAATCCACTGGCGACGTATATACTACAGGGCAGATTGTCACTTTCATGAGATGATATTCCCAACATTGGGGGGGAGATATGATAGTCAATGTTGAAGATGTTTCCAAAATTAGTCAAAAAACACCATCGTTGTCTCATCTAGATCCCTTACATAAGTTAAGTGACAATAAAGTTCAACGGATTACAAACTTGCAATAGGTCACAAATGAATTGCCAGACACATTCATAGTCACAGTTGAAGTATCTTAAGTGTATGTACCTGCAAGTAATACACCTACACAGCTGAACGTGCTGGGAGAATTATTATTGCAAATGAATTTAAGGTTCACGCTTAGTACGGAGCACCATTAGAAGAAAGTATTCTGAGCCGAGGAGCTACAGAATAATTGACAAGTATGACTAATGGTGTAGTCAATTCATCGAGAATGGAAGTACCCATCGACGAGGTAATAGTAGTTATGTGACCAGTTGATGCATTACGAGACAAGCCCGGGGTGATACATACGTATGAATAAGGAGATCTCGATCTATTAAAAGTCTGTAATGGCACAACGTAGGATCGTTCAGTAAAGATTTTTTGACAAGGTATTCACATTCGCTATTGTGCTCGCCATCGAGGATGAGGATTCAGAACAACTTATTGTAAATGACTGTGTTGTTGTACATTGGCCAAAGTGGGCGTCTGAAATCCAAGCGGAGCTCAGTTTACTAGCATAATGCGAAGTGATACCATAGAGCTTGTTGGTTACAAATAGGAATGGTACAAAAACATGATTAACTCAGAGAAATAATTAAGTCAAAACAAGACTAGTTACCCAGGAATTCTCTAAGAGACCTGACATCGATTGCAATGATACTTATTATCCGGTTATGGACGCTATAACGTTTTGATACTAGATACAGATATCTACATGGGAAACTAGATACAGATATCTACATAAAGCCACTCGGGGAGGTATAAGCTTCTGAAAGCAATTAAGCCCGACACACTAGATGTGTACGTAATAAAACTGGGAATGTTATTATTGACTTGAAGGAATCAGGGCTATGTGACATAGTAAGTTTTTGAGTATTTGAAGGTCGAGGACTTAACAAATATTCTTATTTATCCATGCGTTCTTATTAAGGACACAAATATTGGCTTAAGTCATCATGATAGTGTATTAAATAATTTGGATATCTTTAGAAATCCAGGGAAGATCGCGAGAGCCACCGAATACCTTAAGAAGGAATTCGAAATAAAAGACCTTGGGAAACCAAGTATTGTCTTAATTTGTAGATCGAACATCTTGGTAGTGGCATACTCGTACACCAAGCGATATATATCGGAAGAGTTATTTAACACTTCATTATAAATGCAGCACACGGTGCTAAGTCATTTATTGTCGTCCATCACTTGGATATGAACAACGACATCTTTCACCATCTTAATGGGGGGGAACACCTAGGGTCGTAACGCCATAGCTAGGAGATGTTTAGTTATAGTTAGTTGGGTATACTAAACTCGATGACTCATTTGTAGTAAACTGTTTGGCTTGCCATAGTACTGTTCCTACCCAAAGGCATTTAAATGAGATCAAACACATTTTGAGGTATCTGATCGGCACGAAAGACTGGGGTATGTTCGACCCGAAAATGGTAAACATAAAATTATAGGATACGCTGATACATAGTACTTGTTAGACCTAGGGTGTACAAGAAAAATCGACAGACCCAAAACCAAACCGGACCGAGCCGAACCACCGACTTTTTATCAATTTTCGCAGTACCGGTTCAATTTTCGATTCCCCATTTGTAAAAATTGATTGTGTCGGTTCGATTTCGGTTTTCAAACACTGTAAACCAACTAAAGCCGAACCTAACCAAATCGTATATAAGGATATTATAAGAAATTTAGTAACTTTGACCATCTACCACATAAACTTAACTCATTACCACTCCTCTCTTTCTCTCTCTCCTACACCTTTGCTCTCCTCATCCTTGTCTCCCATTGTCTCAATTTCCACTCATTCTTCTCTCCAAATAAATCATACCCAAATCTATAACTTAGTGCAAATCTGTTGGGAATGGCTAAGCTCGTGCTTTCAATCGATTCGGTTATGTAAGCATTTTTAAGAAGTCCTTCTATGCTCACATATTCAAAGTTATTACTTTGATCTCTCTAAATATCTCCAGTTAGAAGTGGTTAAAGAAATGACTTATGTATCAGATCTGAAATTACAATTTTAGAGTTTGGGATTTTTTCCCTCTTTTTGAGATTTCGGCTTTGATTGTTCCTCATTTGCGATGGATCTCTCTCCTTTTCTTTTCTTTTTACCTAAAATCATTGTACCAGATGCGATATTGGGCTATAGGCTTTGGGTTTATGATGACAAAAAACTTTGATTTGGATGTCTGGTGTTTAACAAACATAAATTTAAAACCGAGTTATATACCCGGCCCGACCCGACTATTTCGATTCGGTGTTGGCCCGGGTTGTGGACTTGGTCGGTTCGGGTCCAGGTTCAGAAATAAAAGACCCTATATATCCAGTTCAGATCAGGTTCATGCCTTAACCCGACCCGTGTACAACCCTAAATTCAGACCCACATAAAGGCCATTGTCATATAGATTATGTGTTTATATATGGGGATACAACAAACTCTTGGAGATCGATAAAGCAGACGGCGTTAGTTACATCTTTGAACCACGAGAAAAAAATTGCACTTCATGATACTGGCAGAGAATGATGGTTGCGCTCCAAGATACATCACATCAACTGAAGTTGTAGCATGTTCTATCCAAGATAAAAAATCGACTATATATAAAGACAACTCAGCTTGCATCATTGAAGGCAATGGAGATTTTATCAATGGCGACAGAACAAAGCACATTTCACAGAAGTTCTTCCATGCTTACGAATTACAGAAGGCGAATGAGATTGATGTTATTCAAGACATTTCAGAATACAATTTTGCAAACCTATTCACGAAGACTCTTGCACCAATTATGTTCAAACAGCTGGTACACTGAATCGACATGCAAAAGTTTGTATTCACCATTATCTCGGGGAGATACATCTCAGAGAGATCGACGCCGGAGAGAGTAATCCCGTTCTGACATGGGCACATGCGTGCTATACTCTTTTTCCTGATAATGTTATTTTTATCCTAAGAGGATTTACTAATTAGAGGTTCATATGAGGCAAAGTATACGTGTCCACAACCTATACAGGACGTATGATTGTCTTCTTTCCTTGTACAACTTTTTGCCCAAGGGGGTTTTGCTAGGCAGAGGTTTTGACGAGGCAAGTTGTTCTAGTATGGAACACCCCAAAGGGGAGTGTTAGGAGTTGGGTCCAGCCCAATGTGGAAACCCAACTAGGTTAGGGTGTCCTACTCGACTCCTAACAAACCCTTATAAACTAGGATTTATTGAAAGAGTTTTAAAAAGAGTATTTAACCCCTAAAGGGGTTCAGTAATTATAAAACAACCTATGAATAATACGCTCTCTATTCTTCTCTCATAATCGTGTGTATAATCATTTAGTAGAATAGCTTGTTATCGAACAAAATCCATTTTGTCGTAACTATAAATACGTAACTAGGGTCTACTTTGGACACTAGAAATGTTTGTCATAGAAAAGATTTACAAAGACTTAGACATGCTAACCATTATATTTGAGGTTCTGCAATTATCTAAATCTCTAGAAAACGTTCCGATCAAAAACATGTACGAAGCAGGACCCTTGTTTAAATTCCAAGTAACTTTCCCGGTTTCAACTGAAAATGACAACGGTAAATAATCACGCATTATTTCCAGCAAAATTGCTAAACATGCAAATCCAACTTAACGAGGAAACCACACAGAACTAACTGCAACATAAAACACGGTGCACTCTTAAAATATAAATAGCAACAAACAATACTTCCAATTTTAAGAAAACTTACAAGGGATATGAAATGGGTAACAAGTAATGGTCACTCTATTTTCTTCCATTCATTTGCCAAAATAACTACTAGCAAACTCAGTCAAAATTCACAAAAACTGTCAGTCTATATGCAACAGAACAATGCAAATTGTTTCTTAGCAATACATACATAAAGGGGCCTTTTACATATCTACCATCATAAGTTTATACTTCTGTTCCATACTAGTGCTCAACCTGCGATTAGAACAAAAAAATAATCGCACATTGTAAGACAGCAGATAAATATCTAAAATGATGCAAACAAGTATGAAGAGTAACATAACAAATGCTTGAGAAGAACGATAATTAACAAGATTACTCTAATTATTAATGCCGATCTTTTAGAGATTGCATTTTCTTTTAGAAACATTAATCAAAGTAAAGCAGAAATTAGTGTAGTTTCCAGAATCACAAGGAGCAAAAATGCACTTGTATATCAAACGTTTCATAGTAAAATATATAGAAGTTCCAAAGAAACAAAAATCAACCTTAACCTGCTATAATAATTAATGTACATTCTAGATTTGGGAAACGTAGCTAGGGCGTCTACTTTTATCGATGAGGAGATAAATAATAAAGAATAATAATAGTAAGAACTCTCTTTAGCTTCAGTATATAAGCCAAGCATACAATTGAAGTAGTACAAATATAAATTGAAGTGCCAAGGTTCTGAAGAAAGAAAAAAAATCTCAAGTAACATACATAGCCTTTTATAATAAGTAAAATCAAATAGATCAAGAAACTTTCTCACGCTTATATGCCTGTACTTGTATAAATCTCAACCATATTGTAAGGGCACCCAAATTGTATGAGCACCGTATTAAAAAATACGTTTTGGAGTCGACAGCATAGTGGGTGCAAGTAACTAAGAAAACATTGAGCTTCATAGTATGACCACATACAGAAAGAAAACAGGCAAAATTCAGAAATCCCCATCACTCAAGTTTTTCCTTTCACTATGGCGAAAAACATATAATTGTAAATTTATATGAGATGATTAAATATCGTTCAAAATATCATCAATTTATCACTTTAATATGTACTATCTTTTACTAGGCAGACCACGGTTAAGGCAAGATCCATACGAGGAGGAAAGCTTCCGAGGGCTTACAGACAGAAGAAAAAGGTACTAGCCAAACAGAACGAAAAGATAAAAAAAATCACTAGGCCAACACTAGAGAAAAAAGAAAAGAAAAGAAAAAACAATAACAGAAGCCAAGGTAATTTGACTCCGGATTCACTGATAGTCTTAAGGCGCTTTCCTATCCCTTCAACCACACCAAGGACATGTGAGGTCAATCTCATTGTTCGCAACCTATGTTATATCTAACATTTTCTAATTCCATCCACAGGTACTCAGATGAGACATCCCAACAACTCATTTTTTTTGCTTATCTGATAGCAGTTTAACATCAGGCATACTAGTGTAGTACCATCAGATGTAATATCCCAAAATATCTCGTCCTTATAGGTGCTATTAGGAACCTATTCTTCCCATTAACTGTCTTCGAAGGTTTCATAACATTCCCACACGGAGAGGTGTTTGAACTGTCGCGCTTGTCGTTATTGTGCTTCTTCCTCGTTATTGTACTTTCTAATACTTATATACTTATACAAAATGGTGGCTTTAAGAAGACCTAAACCATTTCGTAAGGCACCCAAATGGTATGAGCACCTTACAAATAAATACTTTTTGGAGTCGCCGTTGGTAGGTCCAAGTATCTAAAAAGACGTTTAGCCTAATAGGATGACCACATGCAGCAACAAAACACACGATATTCAGAAATTCCCAACACTCAAAACTTTTCTTTTCTCTACGGTTATAAACCATATACATGCAAATTTATACGACATGATCAAATATTGCTTAAAATGAGAAACATCAACTTATCACTTTAATATGTACTATATATCATTAACTAGGCAGGCCACAGTTATGGCAAGAGTCGCAAGACCCATATGAGGAGGATGGCCTCCCCAGAATGAGCAGAGGGCTTACATGCCAAAGAACAAGAGTACATAACCATACACAACGAAACGATAAAAAGTCACTACGCCAACACTAGAGGGGGGGAAAAACAATAATGGACAAAGGCAATTTGACTCCCCCAACCCACCAATTCACCAAATGGTCCTCTTGCTGCTTTCCTATCCACAACTATTATTTCCCTGCTCGTGCGCAAAGTATCTGTAGACACGGCAGAGGTATTCTTACCACTAAGACACATATTAAGAGTGCATTCACACTCACCTGTCCAATGACTAGAAGTACAAAAATGAACCCCTCCTCAACCAAAGGACATATCCGAGGTCAATCTCATTGTCCAAAACAAGTGTAATAAGCTAGCATTTTTCAGTTCCATCATGGGTACTTCGTTCACACTTTCCAACATTTCAAAGGAGTGTGAACTGTCACGCTTATCATTTTTATGCTTCTTCCTCCTTTTCAAAGTTTCCCAATCATCCTCTTCGTTGTTAGACACCTTAGTATCACTGGTCATCCACATTTTGACAATACACAACGACGGGTTTCCCCCAAACGGTCTCATTGTGCCAAAACAAGCAGTATGTGCTACAAACACTACACTGCCCCACGGGGTACCCCCAAATGAAGAAAATATTACATAAACCCCATTTCCTAAGCCTGCTTGCATAGATTTTGAGAGATTTCACACAAAACCTAATTAAACACAAAGAGACTCCCCCAAATGGATAAAATATTGCATAAACCCCATTTCCTAAGTCTACTTGCATAGATTTTGACAGATTTCACTCAAAACCTAATTATACACAAAGGGGCTCCCCCAAATGGAGTAAATCTTACATAAACCCCAATTCCTAAGTATAGTTTGCATATATTTTGGGAGATTTCACTCAAACCCTAATTAAACACAAAGGGGTTAACTCTAGCATCATTATTTCACTAACAAAATAAAATAAAAACATAAACCCTAAGAAATCAAAATAGATAAATCAATTAAACGCAAAGAGGTAACCCTAACAACAAATCAAACATAAGAAATGAAACCCTAGACTGAGTTGACTCACTTGAACCGACTCGGGTTTCCGATTCACGAGAGACTGCTCCATCTCCGAGATTCTGGTTTCGAACTCCTCCAACTTCTGAAGCATCTGCAAAAGAAACACACATACATTAGAGAGAGAACCGGTGGGAGAGAGAGAGAGAGAGAATGAAGCTCACTAGGGTTGAGAGGGTGAGTCCATCAACATAAAGATCTTTGAGGACAAAGTGTGAAATAGCAGCTCCTGCAACTGTGAATCCGGTAAAAAATGACAACAACCGAGTTCTCATCATTTTCAGGAATGATAATTATGGAGAGATTTGATTTTGTCTCTGGAGACAGGAGTTGGATATATATATATATATATATATATAGGGTGATTTTGTCCCTATTATGTTTATCAAACAAGTGTTGTGGATTTGCTACACGATAAGTATCTCGAGGCTGCTGTTTTTATTTGAATTTATTTCTTTTCTTTTTTTTTAATTTAAATTAGCTTGAAAATTACAAATTATAAATTATATAACTGACAAATTAATTGTTTCTTTACAATTTGTAATGAGGTCTGATAACCCAGTAATTTTCAAGTTAATTTCTATATAGTAAATAAGGCTCACAGTTTTTGTCAAGTTTGTTTTACCAAGTCTTTGTTTTAATTAAATATCTATGTTTAAAGATTTGATGAGGGTTGTTTTTATGTTTGGTCAGTAGGATATATGGTTTTTATATTGCTTATCTAAGATTCTAAATATTTATTATTGTGGCCATGTATTACTCCTAAATAGTGATGTGAAAATTTTAGTGTTGCATGTATGTATTATTAGAATTTTGTATGAGAAAAAAATAACTAATGCAATGGTTAGTGGCGGTAAGCTGTGTATAAGATCTTTCATATAACAAGAATTTTAGGCGCTCAAAACATAGCCTAAACAAAAGTCAGATCATGTGAATAATTACTTTTTACCCACTCCCCACCATTCTATTGTATCATCAAAAGTGTGACGTCGATGTTCAAGTAGTAGTGCCGAAGAGGAAACATTTAAGGTATAATGGCATATAGGCAGTAGCGTCGTACGTGCGTTGACACAGTTGTCGTGACTTGGTCACGGGTAGTACTAGTAGATATATATGGAAAACTTTACTTGTACATCCTAGTTTTATTGGATGCTCACTCCAAAGTAATCCTTCTCTTAAGAAAATAGAGAACCACAACTCTAAAATAATTAGACATACCCCCCTAAAATGTTTAAAAACTCTTACCCCTCCTTTTCTATTTTTCTCTCTCTTTCGCCTCTCTCTCTCACATGCACCTCACTTTCTCTTTGTCTCTCTTCCACCTTTCTATGGCGCCCCTCTCTTACCTCTCTATACATCTCTCTTCCACCTTTCTCTCCCGTCTCTCTCTTTCTCTCTCTCTATCGTTCTCTCTTTCTCTCTATCGGGGAGAGAGAGAGAAAAAAAAAAGTGTTGGAAGAGAAAATTGTGTGAGAAAGAGAAAAAAAAAAGTGGAAAGATGAGGGAAATACTATAGGGAGAAATGAGAGTTATTTCAATTTTGAGTGGGTGGGCATATAAGAGTAAAAATGGGGTGTGCTCCCTATATATATAGGAGAAAAGCTTTTTAAGACCGTCTCCAAGAGTGAGTGATTTGGCTAACCTGTACAAAACAAAACAAAAGACAAAAAACCGGCTCCGGCAGGCGAGCACCGTAACTTGTAGGTATTTTTGCCTACTCGAGTGACAATTCCCATTCACTTTTTTGGGGTTATTGTAAGGTGTGGCGGTACCAATGGGGCTACTCGCCATGACTATCCTGACTTACCCAGTATCTGGGTTGTCGGTGTCATTTTTGCGTGCATTAGGGATTAGTCAAATCTGAAGTCACTTGTATATATGGTGGAACAACATGTACGTCGCGACTATCGTTATTTCTTCTAACTATAGTGCATATCTAAAACAAACCAGCTAACCCCATTCCTAAAATCTGTCTAGCCCTTCTACTCTGACGTTGTTTGTGGGTCTTTTGGTGGTAACTAACTGATTGTAATATACGCTAAAATGCCCTCATCAAACAACCATAAGGTATGTCTTACTTTCAATAGGCAGCTGAGTCAAGATAAAGATGTCACCAAAACGTCCATCCTTCTATCATCTCCTTATTTTTCATCCCTTTCCATCTCTATCTTTCTTTTCCAATATATTGTTCGCAACTCTCTTCCACCCCTCTCTCTCTCTCTCTCTCTCATTTTTTACAATCTCTACGCATCCCCTTTTTGGTTATTCTTTTTCAATTTTTATCTCTCCTCAAACCCTTTCTCAGTCGTTCGCAAGCAACCACCATCCCATGGCTTACTAGTAATAATACTCTACTAGGTCGAGGTCCATAACAAAGTATAAGAGCATCTCCTAAAGTACCTCACTCAGTTGGGTGAAAAAAAACCTAAATCCAACTGAATGAGGTCCAATTTCATCCAATATTACCTCAGTTCATTTTCTCAGCATGCGCCTAAATGTTGGGCACCCATTTAATTCTTGTAAAAAAAATCAACCAGGCTCCTAAGTGTTAGGCACCCGATTTGAAACTATAAAAACAATTGGCGCCCAAACCTTAGGCGTCTAATTTGAAAATTTGTAGAAAAAAACAATTGGGCGCCCAATTATAAAACAAATAGATGCCCAACACTTGGGCCCCCGGTAAGGATATAAAAAACAAGGTTGCACCTTGGAAAAAAAGGCCCAACCTTGTTTTTTGAGGAGAAAAAAATAAGTGAATAAGGTATTGTTAGAGGATGAAAATCCTACGTGGCACCTCAAAAACTAAGGTGGTGTTTGTTTTTTTTAAGTTAGTAAGTACGTAATGCTGAATAAAATTTCAAGTGCTAAATGTTTTGAAGTGCTGAATGCTTAATGATAAAGTGTTGAATAAGTTAATAGTATTTATTTTCTTCTAAGAAGTGTTGAAAGCTGGTAAATGTCATACCCTTGTTATAAAAGAACACAATTTGGGCATCACCTCAAAATTGGCAGCACCTCTCCACAATAAAGTACTATGGTACCATAAAAGTATATTCACATTTTGAAGATAACACAATGGTTTATGTGAACTTCAAATATATAATTCAAGATTTCATAAAATAAAAGGGCAGCACTCCCCTAAAATAAAGCTTATGACACCCTAAAAGTATATTCACAACCTCTAAATCAATGACAAATCTCTAAAATGTAATGATAAATAATAAGAAAACACAAGATAAACAAAATTAAAGATAGTCCGAGGTACGAATCTTAAGATAACACAAACTAACTTAGTCCAAAATAGCAAATAGTCCAACATCAACATAGTTTATAAACTCCAAGAAAATAAGATAATCCAAAATAGCAAACTTATGCATATAAAACTAAAATCTGAGAAACTGCATCAGATAGTTTTTCTTTAATTTTAGCGTAGCCAAGCCAACAAACATGTCAGCATATTCTGGATGCTCTGTAAACTTTAAACATGCTTTAGTCATTTCAGCATTCGTCAAATACCCTAAAAACTCTATTTCTTGAAGAATAACCAATACTTCCAAAAGTTTCTTTCCACGCGTATGTTGTCTTGCTAATTCTTCTTGCTCACCCTGCATCTTTATAACCTCAATCAGTTCATCTAACCTATCAAAAGTGTCTTCAATTTTTTATTTTTTATTCCCACCGCGGTGACTACTTTTCAATTGAAATGCGGATGACATTAGTTGAAGTGCAGACCACGTAAAGTGATAAGGGGTAGATTGCTTTGGTTGAGGGATGGAGGGCTCGGCTTGAGACCTAGTGGTGAATGATCCCCCAGATGGTTCAAAATGATGATCGGTGAAGTATGTATCAGTATCTCTTTCTGCAAGGTCTGTGGGGACATTATTTTCATCTTCAATATCAAAATTAGCGACGAAATCTAAAGTAGCCGTATCAATGAAATTATCCCTAGCATGACTAGTTGCATATTTACTAGTAACCACTATGTTTTCAAAAATAGCTTCCATCAAGTCTTCATGAGGTAGACTACATTTCCTAAACGTAGTGACGTTCTCATTTATCTGATGTGTATCAAGAAAATAAATATTTAGAAATTTATAAAATGACTATACATATGAACATAATAATCCAAAGACTACTATACCTTAATCAAGGCATCTCACTCTTCGGGTGGAAGATAAAATGTGTGGGTTTCTGCATTATAACCACCCTCAGTCCTTCTCAAAAGCCATGTCCAAGCATTGTACTTCGCTCTTTGGTAAAATCAGATATTACTAAAATATTTAGGTCCACGAGTTAGGTTAAATTTTGGATTGTACTCCTCCCTAATCTTCGCCCAAGAGGCTTTTGAATGTTCAGACCCCGCATCTTTAGTTGTTTCAAGCTCTCGCTTGCATAATGCAAGATAAGTGTGCAACTTCTCACCCATTAAATAGTTTTGCTTGTGTGGGAGTATCTTGGCTTGGGTCACCAGTTACTTCTTTTTTAGCCTTCTTATTCTTTGGAGACATGGTAAAGTCTGATGAACAAATTAAAGCAAACATAGTAAAGAGTTCATACAAATCACAGTTATGAAATACTATTCATAATGGGCCTAGAATTCATGGTATACAATAGCATCAGGATATAAAACTCAACATAGATACAACAAAGGCAGCTGGCTCGCCTATTCACATATTACAACAAAGGCAGCATTGCACCAAAGTTGACAAAATGAACATACAAAAGGACAGGTAGTTGGCTTGCCTATTCACGGATTATAACATAAGTACTCTCAGATCTTCAGGTTCACTGTCCATATTATTCTTCAGGTAGACTATCTTTGGTTGGTTAATTAACCAATGGTTTTCTCATATCATACTCTTATTGTTTCTCCTTCTCAAACTGCTCTTTCAAAACCAGTGAACCAGTTCTTTCAAATTATCTCAACAATTGCAGAAGTAATGAAAAAAGGAGCTATATTATCATGGTTGATGCAACTTGGAATAAAAATACAAAAAAGGTAGGTTTTGGCTTTCTTATGTTGGATCCCAATTACAAAGTTGTTAGTGCAGATTACTGCAAAAGCTCATAGGGCTCTGTTAAAGAAGTAGAAGCAAGGGCTATCCTAGAGGCATCAACCTAAGTAATGGTATAAGAGAGGCAAAAAAAAAAAAGTCCACCAAAAAAACAGATCCATTGAGTGACATGCATATTCCATATGTAAAAGGCATTCTCCATTTTTATAATAATCTGAAGGCTTCCTTTTGCTGTTTTAAGAGAGATTTTAACGAAATAACCCACCTCTCAGCTTCTTATGGAAAGAGAGTAAGGGTCATTTTGATGCTTATAATCTCCCAGTACTTGTTAAAAAGACTGTAGGAAACCTTCAACTTGTCGTATGCTCTGTTTAGTTTTATTATATATTTTTGCTTAAATTTGTTTTTTGATGACAAGTGCTATGACGTAAAAGAGTGAGGTACATTGTGTAAAGCTTTTAAGGGCACACTTTCAACTATAATATACAGATAGTACATATCCCTTCCTTCTCTAATACTTAAGAAAAATTAAAATGTCTTAAGCCACATATCCTTTTCTAATGAGAGGCTCTTTTATTGTAAAAGTGTTCATGGCCCTTGTAACATTCTTATTAATGTCCTCCTGCCTCAACAAACATATTAAAATGTTTGTCCATGGCTCTAATAACATCCCCCCTATATAGGTTTTAAAAGTGTTCTCAGATCTTCAAGTCAACTGTCCATAAAGATTTTTTTCAGGTAGTTAGTTTTTTACCATCTTTTGTTTACATTGCCAGTCCAAAGGAATCTTTTAATCATTTGTTGGTATGAAGAAGAAGATATCTTAGCTTCATATTAAGGTTACTACTATCACAGATTATAGCAAACTGGTGGTAATACTCAGACAGAAAATGGATTAGAGCAAGAGCTACCAGGGAAGCAACTAAGCAATCACAAGAGCAGACATAAACAATATAAGCATATATTTGGGTTGATATTGAGGCGACTGACAGTACCAAATCGAAGAGTAATAAAAAGTTGAAGTTAGAGGACTTAAAGAGCAGCAGGAAAAGCATTAAGCAGTAAAACATGCATCCACAAGTGGAGCACTCCACATAACCAGCTTTATGATAGCTAAAGCACCAAACCCTAGAATCTAAAGACAACATATGAAAGCCAAAGCCAAAGTACACAAACCCCGAAATTAAGCAAATAAAGAATAAGAAAAGATAGAGGATAAGTAGCATGTAAGACAACATTGCACCAAAATGGACAAAATGGACATACAAAAGGATATTTAAAATGATGTAATAATCATATAACATATACTCATATTGACATTCTCATAATGAAATGTGTTTAGTACAGATCATGCAAATCACAATTGACAATTCAGATCACAACCTCTTAATAAAATATTTAAGACAAAAAAGCCAAGCAGCAAAAAGAGGTAATAGCCGTATACAGATACCCAAAATCATATACAAGAACCTTTTTCACCTATAAAGTATGAAACAACAGAAGTTGGATCAGTTGATTGCGCATAATAAGCACCTAACTCCTCTACAATGTGAATCTTTTTAGTTCTCATAAAACGATGCTCATATTTCCAATAACCTCGAAGCGGTCACATTATTTACTTAAGGTTGTACATTTTTAAGATCCAAGTCTTCATTCTCAAATGCCGTAAACAACTCATCTTCCAAGAAATCTGTCAGAGGTATTATGTATAGCCATACATGCAATGACTATGTTTATTTGAATTGAGAACTTGTACTTGGACATTGCCCTCAATATAGAGAATCTTGCTTTAAGAACCCAAATGTCCTCTCGGTGACATTTCTTAACTTCGGATGTGCACACTGAAATGTTCTTCTTTAGTCTTAGGTCGCCATCCCCTCTAAAA
>JACGCM010000498.1:0-29531 GCA_014058105.1 Kingdonia uniflora
TGTACGGATTTTGTACCTCTCCCGTTGCTTTAGATCGTAATTCTAAGAAGCTTGGCTACCGTTAAATCGCTTTAGATGTTAGATGCTTTTTATGAGTTTCTTTCCGACTAAAAATATGCAAGGATTGTTGCCACATGAATAGTAATACTCATGGTTTGAATTTTGACTGGCACGGATTTAGCACCTCTCCGTTGCTTTAGATCGTAATTCTAGGAAGCTTAGCTACCATCAACACGTTGAGTGGTGAAACATTTATATGTGTTTATTTTTGACCGATAGCAAGCAGGTATTTTTACGAAATGAATCAAAAAATTACGGTTTAAATTTTGAACGAAACGGATTTCGTACCTCTCCTTTGCTTTATATCGCAATTCTGAATTCTTAGCTGTCGAGTACACTTTTAAGAGATTGTATAGTTTCTAGGAGTCCCTTTTCGACTGATAAAAAGCTTGGATAGTACAAAATAATTACAATACTTTCGGATTCAATTTTTGACCGATACGGATTTCGCACTCTCTGTAGCTTATACCGTAATTTTAAGAAGCTTGGCTACCGTCAACTCGTTTGAGAGGTTGAATCATTTTTATGAGTTTTATTTCAACGAAAAACAGAAAGTATTGTTTCTAAATAAATAACAGTACGCGCGGTTTGAATTTATGACCGGTACGGATTTCGTACCTCTCCGTTGCTTTAGATGGTAATTCAGTGAAGCTTAATACCGTCAACTCGTTTAAGAGGTTAGATTATTATTATGAGTTTCTATTTCAGCGACAACATGATAGAAAGGTTACCAATTGAATAAATAAAATTGTGGTTTAAATTTTTGACCGATGCGAATTTCGCACCTCTCCGCTGTTTTATATCGTAATTCTGAGATTCTTGGCTACCGAGTACACCTTTGAGAGGTTGTAAAGATTGAGAAGTATATTTTCGACTAAAAACAAGCTAGGATAGTTACCAAATTAATTGCAATACTCCGGATTTCGTACCTCTCAATTGCTTTAGATTGAAATTATGAGATTTTTTACTACCGAGTACCCGTTTGAAAGATTGTATAGATTTTAAAAGTTCCTTATTGACCGATATCAAGCTAGGATAGTTAACAAATTAATCGCAATACTTCTAGATTCAAGTTTTGACCGATATTGATTTTGCCCCTCTCCGTTGCTTAGATTGTAATTCTGAGAAGCTTTGCTACCGTCAACGAGTTTGAAAGGTTGGATCATTTTTATAAGTTTCTTTTCGACCGAGAAAAAGTAAGGATAGTTACCAGATTAATCACAATACTCCCACTTTTAATTTTAGGCCAGTACGAATTCCGCACGCTCCGTTGCTTTAGATCGTAATTCTAAGAAGCTTGGCGGCTGTCAACTCGTTTTATAGGTTGGATCATTTTTAACAGCTTTTTTTCTAACCACCAACATACAAGAATTGTTACCAAATGAATAAGAATACTCGCGGTTTAAATTTTGACCGGTACGGATTTCACACCTATGCGTTGCTTTAGATCGTAATTCTGAGAAGCTTACCCACCATTAACTTGTTTTTGAGGTTGGATCATTTTTACGAGTTTTGTTTCGACCCACAACAAGCTAGGATAGTTTCCAAATTAATCGCAATAATCCCAATCTCAATTTTTGCCGGTACGAATTTTGTACCTCTCCGTTGCTTTAGATCGTAATTCTGAGAAGCTTGGCTACCGTCAACTCGTTTAATTGGTTGGATCATTTTTACCAGTTTCTTTTCAACCACCAACATGAAAGGATTGTTACCAAATGAATTACAATACTCGCGGTTTGCATTTTTTACTGATACGGATTTCGCACCTCTCCGTTGCTTTAGATCCCAATTCTGAGAAGCTCGGTTACCGTCAACTCATTTGGGAGGTTGGATCATTTTAAAGTGTTTCTCTTCGACCGAAAACATGCTAGGATTGTTATCATATGAATAAAAAATTATGGTTTAAGTTTTTGACAGATATGGATTTCGCATCTCTTCGTTGCTTTATATTGTAATTCTTAGATTCTTGGCTACCGAGTTCTCCTTTGAGTGGTTATATAGCTTTAAAGAGTTCATTTTCGACTGATAGCAAGCAAAGATAGTTACCAAATTAATCACAATACTCCCGGATTGAATTTTTGGCCGGCACGGATTTTGCACCTCTCCGTTGCTTTAGATTGAACTTATGAGATTTTTTGCTACCGAGTACTCGTTTGAGAGGTTGTATAGATTTTCGGAGTTCCTTTTCGACCGACAACAATCTAGGATAGTTACCAAATTAATGGCAATACTTCCAAATTCAATTTTAGACAGATACGGATTTCGCCCCTCTCCGTTGCTTTAGATCAAAATTTCAAGAAGCATTGCTACTGTCAACTCGCTTAGGAGGTTGGATCATTTTGATGAGTTTCTGTTTGATCGACAAAAAGCTAGGATAGTTTCCAAATTAATCGCAATACTCCCAATTTTAATTTTGGAGCGATTCGGATTCCGCACCTCTCCGTTGCTTTAGATCGTAGTTCTGAGAAGCTTGGCTACCATCAATTTGTTTTACAGGTTGGATCATTTTTAATAATTTCTTTCAAACCGCTAATATACTTGCATAGTTACCAAATGAATAAGAATACTCGCGGTTTAAATTTAAGACCGGTACGGATTTCACACCTCTTCGTTGCTTTAGATCGTAATTCTAAAAAGCTTGGCCACCATCAAATCGATTGTGAGATTGGATCATTTTTATGAGTTTCTTTTTGACCGACAACAAGCTAGGATAGTTACCAAATTAATTACAATATTCCCTGTCTCAATTTTTGTCGGTACGGATTTTATACCTTTCCGTTGCTTTAGATCGTAATTCTGATAAGCTTGGCTACCGTCAAGACGTTTTATAGGTTGGATCATTTTTAACTGTTTCTATTCAGCCGCCATCATAAAAAGATTGATACCAAATGAATTAAAATACTCACGGATTGAATTTTTGACCGATATGGATTTAACACCTCTCCGTTGCTTTTGATCGCAATTCTGAGAAGTTCGGCTACCGTCAACACGTTTGTGGGGTTGGACCATTTTTTGTGTTTCTTTTCGGTCGACAACATTCTAGGATTGTAACCATATGAATAAAAAAAATTAGTTTGAGTTTTTGACAGATACGGATTTCGCACCTTTCCATTGCTTTAGATAGTAATTCTGGGAAGCTCGGCTAACGTCAAATCGTTTGTGAGGTTGGATCGTTTTTATGTGTTTCTTTTCGACCGACAATATGCTAGGAATGATACCATAAGAATTAAAAAATTACGGTTTATGTTTTTGACAGATACGGATTTTGTACCTCTCTGTTGCTTTAGAACGTAATTCTGAGAAGCTCGGCTACCGTCAACTCGTTTGTGAGGTTGGATCATTTTTTTGTGTTTCACTTCTACCGACAACATTTTAGGATTGTTAGCATATGAATAATAAAATTACGGTTTATGTTTTTGACAGATTTTGCACCTCTACGTTGCTTTATATCATAATTTTTAGATTTTTGGCTACCGAGTACTCCTTTGAGAGGTTGCATAGTTTTTAAGAGTTCCTTTTCAGCTGATAACAAGCTTGGATAGTTACCAAATTAATCGCAATACTCGTGGTTTCAATTTCAAGCCGGTACAGATTTCGCACCTCTCCGTTGCTTTAGATTGAAATTCTAAGATTTTTGGCTACCGAGTACTCGTTTGAGATGTGGCATAGTTTTAAAGATTTCCTTTTCAACCGAAAAAATGCAATGATAGTTACCAAATTAATCGCAATACTTATGGATTCAATTTTTGACCGATACCAATTTCGCACCACTCCGTTGCTTTGGATCAAAATTTTAAGAAGCTTGGCTACCGTCAAATCATTTCAGAGGTTGGATCATTTTTATGAGTTTCTTTTCAACCTAAAACATGTTATGATTGTAATCAAATGAATAACAATATTCGCGGTTTAAATTTTTCACAAGTACGGATTTTGCACCTCTCCGTTGCTTTAGATCGCAATTCTGTGAAGCTTTGCTACCGTCAACTTGTATTGGAGGCTGAATCAATTTTATGAGTTTCTATTTGATCGACAGCAAAATAGGATAGTTGAAATTAATCGCAATACTTCCAGCTTCAATTTTAGACCGATAATGATTTCGCACCTCTCCATTTCTTTAGATCAAAATTCTGAGAAGCTTGGCTACCGTCAACTCGTTTTATAGGGTGGATCATTTTTAATTGTTTCTTTCCAACCGCCAATATACTAGGATTGTTACCAAATGAATAACAATACTCGTGGTTTGAATTTTTGACCGTTACGGATATCGCACCTCGCCGTTGCTATTGATCATAATTTCGAGATGCTTTACTACCGCCAACTCGTTTGAGAGGTTGTGTCATTTTTATGAGATTCTTTTCGACCGAAAACAAGCTAGGATAGTTACCAAATTAATCATATTACTCCCAGATTTAATTTTATACTGGTACGGATTTCGTACCTCTTTGTTACTTTAGATCTTAATTCTAAAAAGCTCGGTTACCGTCAACTCGTTTGTGAGGTTGAATCATTTTTATGAGTTTTATTTCAACGAAAACCATGCATGTATTGTTTCAAAATGAATAACAGTTTGCGCGGTTTGAATTTATGACCGGTACGGATTTCGTACCTCTCCGTTGCTTTAGATCGTAATTCAGTGAAGCTTTATTACCGTCAACTCGTTTAAGAGGCTAGATCATTATTATGAGTTTTTATTTCACCGACAACATTATATGAAGGTTACCAATTGAATAAATAAAATTATGGTTTGAATTTTTGACCGGTGCGGATTTCGCACATCTCCGCTGTTTTATATCGTAATTCTGAGATTCTTGGCTACCGAGTACTCATTTGAGAGGTTGTAAAGCTTTGAGAAGTATCTTTTCAACTAAAAACAAGCTAGGATAGTTACCAAATTAATCTCAATACTCCCGGATTTCGTACCTCTCAATTGCCTTAGATTGAAATTATGAGATTTTTTGCTACCGAGTACCCGTTTGAAAGGTTGTATAGATTTTAAGAGTTCCTTCTCGACCGACATCAAGCTAGGATAGTTACCAAATTAATCACAATACTTCCGGATTCAAGTTTTGACCGATACAGATTTTGCCCCTCCCCGTTGCTTTAGATTGCAATTCTGAGAAGCTTTGCTACCGTCAACTAGTTTGAGAGGTTGGATAATTTTTATGAGTTTCTTTTCGACCGACAACAAGCTAGGATAGTTACCAGATTAATCACAATACTCCTACTTTTAATTTTAGACAAGTACGAATTTCGCACCTCTCCGTTGCTTTAGATCGTAATTCTAAGAAACTTGGCAGCTGTCACCTCGTTTTATAGGTTGGATCGTTTTTAACAGCTTTTTTTCCAACTACCAACATACAAGGATTGTTACCAAATGAATAAGAATACTCACGGTTTAAATTTTTGACCGGTACGGATTTCATACTTATGCGTTGCTTTAGATCGTAATTCTAAGAAGCTTGCCCACCATTAACTCATTTTTGAGGTTGGATCATTTTTACGAGTTTTGTTTCGACCCGCAACAAGCTAGGATAGTTTCCAAATTAATCACAATAACCCCAATCTCAATTTTTGCCGGTACGGATTTTGCACCTCTCCGTTGCTTTAGATCGTAATTCTGAGAAGCTTGGCTACCGTCAACTCGTTTAATAGGTTGGATCATTTTTACCAGTTTCTTTTCAACCACCACCATGAAAGGATTGTTACCAAATGAATAATAATACTCGCAGTTCAAATTTTTTACTGATACGGATTTCACACCTCTCCGTTGCTTTAGATCGCAATTCTGAGTTGCTCGGCTACCGTCAACTAATTTGTGAGGTTGGATGATTTTAAAGTGTTTTTCTTTGACCGACAACATGCTAGGATTGTTAACATATGAATAAAAAAATTACGGTTTAAGTTTTTGACAGATATGGATTTCGTACCTCTTCGTTGCTTTATATTGTAATTCATAGATTCATGGCTACCGAGTTCTCCTTTGAGTGGTTGTATAGCTTTAAAGAGTTCTTTTTCGACTAACAACAAGCAAAGATAGTTACCAAATTAATCGCAATACTCCCGGATTGAATTTTTGACCGGCACGGATTTTGCACCCCTCCGTTGCTTTAGATTGAACTTATGAGATTTTTTGCTACTGTGTACTCGTTTGAGAGGTTGTATAGATTTTAGGAGTTCCTTTTCGACTGACAACAATCTAGGTTAGTTACCAAATTAATGACAATACTTTGAATTCAATTTTTGGCAGATACGAATTTCGCCCCTCTCCGTTGTTTTAGATCGAAATTCTAAGAAGCTTTGCTACTGTCAACTCGGTTAGGTGGTTGGAACATTTTGATGAGTTTCTGTTCGACCGACAACAATCTAGGATAGTTACCAAATTAATCTCAATACTCCAAATTTTAATTTTGGACCGATACGGATTCTGCACCTCTCCGTTGCATTAGATCGTAGTTCTGAGAAGCTTGGCTACCATCAACTAGTTTTATGAGTTAGATCATTTTTAACAATTTCTTTCAAACTCTCAATATACTTGGATAGTTAACAAATGAATAAGAATACTCGCGGTTTGAATTTAAGATCGGTACGGATTTTAAACCTCTCCGTTGCTTTAGATAGTAATTCTGAGAAGCTTGGCCACCATCAACTCGTTTGTGAGATTGGATCATTTTTATGAGTTTCTTTTAGACCGACAATAAGCTAGGATAGTTACCAAATTAATCGCAATATTCTCTATCCCAATTTTTGTCGGTACAGATTTTACACCTTTCCGTTGCTTTAGATCGTAATTCTGAGAAGCTTGGCTACCGTCAACTCATTTTATAGGTTAGATCATTTTTAACTGTTTCTATTCAACCGCCATCATAAAAGGATTGATACCAAATGAATAAAAATACTCACGGATTGAATTTTTGACCGAGACGGATTTAACACCTCTCTGTTGCTTTAGATCGAAATTCTGAGAAGCTCGGCTACCGTCAACTCGTTTGTGAGGTTGGACCATTTTTTTTAGTTTCTCTTTGCCGACAACATTCTAAGATTGTAACCATATGATTAAAAAAATTTGCTTTGAGTTTTTGACAGATACGGATTTCGCACCTCTCCATTGCTTTAGATAGTAATTCTGAGAAGCTCGGCTACCGTCAAATCGTTTGAGAGGTTGGATCATTTTTATGTGTTTCTTTTCGACCTACAACATGCTTGGAATGTTACTATATGAATTAAAATTTTATGGTTTATGTTTTTAACAGATACAGATTTCGCACCACTCCGTTCCTTTAAAACGTAATCCTGATAAGCTCAGCTACCGTCAACACGTTTGTGAGGTTCGATCATTTTTTTGTGTTTCTCTTCTGCCGACAACATGCTAGGATTGTTAGCATGTGAATAAAAAATTGTGGTTTATGTTTTCGACAGATACCGATTTCGCACCTCTACGTTGCTTTATATCATAATTCTTAAATTTTTGGCTACCGAGTACTCCATTGAGAGGTTGTATAGTTTTTAAGAGTTCATTTTCGACTGACAACAAGCTTGGATAGTTACCAAATTAATCGCAATACTCGTGGTTTCAATTTTAGACCGGTATAGATTTCGCACCTCTCCGTTGCTTTAGATTGAAATTCTAAGATTTTTGGCTACCGAGTACTCGTTTGAGAAGTGGTATAGTTTTAAAGATTTCCTTTTCAACAGAAAAAAATGCAAGGATAGTTACCAAATTAATCGCAATACTTCCGGATTCAATTTTTGACAGATACGGATTTCGCACCACTCCGTTGCTTTAGATCAATAATTTATGAAGCTTGGTTACCATCAAATCGTTTCAGTGGTTGGATCATTTTTACAAGTTTCTTTTCAACCTGAAACATGTTATTATTGTTATCAAATGAATAACAATACTCGCGGTTTAAATTTTTCACAAGTACGGATTTCGCACCTCTCCGTTGCTTTAGATCGTAATTCTGTGAAGTTTTGCTACCGTCAACTTGTATGGGAGGCTGAATCAATTTTATGATTTTCTATTCGATCGACAACAAAATAGGATAGTTGCCAAATTAATTGCAATACTTCTAGCTTTAATTTTAGACCGGTAAGGATTTCGCTCCTCTCCGTTTCTTTAGATCGAAATTCTGAGAAGCTTGGCTATCGTCAACTCGTTTTATAGGGTGGATCATTTTTAACTGCTTCTTTCCAACCGCCAATATACTAGGATTGTTACCAAATAAATAACAATACTCGTGGCTTGAATTTTTGACCGTTAGGGATATCGCACCTCGCCGTTGCTATTGATCATAATTTCGATATGCTTTGCTAAAGTCAAGTCGTTTGAGAGGTTGTATCATTTTTATGAGTTTCTTTTCGACCAACAATAAGCTAGGATAGTTACCAAATTAATCATAATACTCCCAGATTCTATTTTTAACTGGTACAAATTTCTTACCTCTTTGTTACTTTAGATCGTAATTCTATGAAGCTCGGTTACCGTCAACTCATTTGTGAGGTAGAATCATTTTTACTAGTTTCTTTTTGACTGGAAACATACTAAGATTGTTACCATATGAATGAAAAAAATTCAGTTTGAGTTTTTGACAGATACGGATTTCGCACCTCTCCGTTGCTTTATATCGTAATTCATAGATTCTTGGCATCCGAGTACTACTTTGAGAGGTTGAATAGTTAAGAAGAGTTCCTTTTCGACTGACAATAAGCTAGGATAGTTACAAAATTAATAGTAATTCTCCTGGTTTAAATTTTGGACCGGTATAGATTTTGCACCTCTCTGGTGCTTTAGATTGAATTTCAGAGATTATTGGCTACCGAGTACTCGTTTGAGAGGTTGTATAGTTTTTAAGTGTTCCTTTTTGACCAACAACAAGCTTTTATAGTTTCCAAATTCATTTCAATACTTCCAGATTCATTTTCGAACGATACCGATTTTGCACCTCTCTGTTGCTTTAGATCATAATTTTAAGATGCTTGGCTATAGTCAACTAGTTTGAGAGGTTGGATCATTTTTATGACTTCTTTTTCGGCCAAAAACTTTCTTGGATTACATCCAAATGAATAAAATACTCGCGGTTTGAGTTTTTTAATGGTTCGGATTTCGCACCTCTCCGCTGCTTTAGATCGTAATTCTGAGAAGCTTTGCTACCGTCAACTCGTTTGAGTGGTTTGATCATTTTTATGAGTTTCTATCCGACCGACAACAAGCTAGGATAATTTCAAAATTAATCGCAATACTCCCAATTTCAATTTTTGACCGGTCAGGATTTCGCACCTCTCCGTTACCTTATACCAAAATTCTGAGAAGTTTAGCTACCGACTACCCATTTGTGAGGTTATGTAGATTATAAGAGTTCATTTTCGACCGACAACATGCTTGGATAGTTACCAAATTAATCACAATACTCCCGGTTTGAGTTTATCACTGGTACGGATTTCGCACCTTTCGGTTGCTTTTGATCAAAATTCTGAGATTCTTGGCTACTGAGTATTCGTTTGTGAGGTTGGATAGTTTTTAAGAGTTGTTTTCCAATCGAAAACAAGCTATGATAGTTATCAAATTAATCGCATTACTCCCGGTTTCAATTTATGACCGATACAGATTTCGTACCTCTCCATTGCTTTAGATAGTATTTCTGAGAAGCTTGGCTACCGTCAACTCATTTAAGTGGTTGTATTAGTGTTATGAGTTTTTATTTGACCAGCAACATACTTGGGTTGTTGCCAAATCAATAACAATACTCTCAATTTCAATTTTGACAGGTACGGATTTCGTACCTCTCCGTTGCTTTGGATCGTAATTTTGAGAAGCTTTGCTACTGTCAGCTCATTTGAGAGGAGGGATCATTTTTATGAGTTTCTATTTGACCGACAACATGCTTGGAAGGTTACCAAATGAATAAAAAAAATTGCGGTTTAAATATTTTACCGATGCAGATTTTGCAACTCTCCGTTGCTTTATATCATAATTCTGAGAAGCTTTGCAGTGGTCAAAACGTTTGAGAGGTTGGATCATTTTTAAGAGTTTCTTTTTTACCGACACCAAACTAGGATAGTTATCAAATTAATCGCAATACTCCCAGTTTAAATTTATGATCGGTACGGATTTTGCACCTCTCCGTTGCTTTATGAGTTTCTATTTCGAACCTCTCCATTGAGAGGTTGTATAGTTTTTAAGAATTCCATTTTGACTGTCAACAAGCTAGGATAGTTACCAAATTAATCGCAATATTCCGGATTGAATTTTTGATCGGTACGGATTCCGTACCTCTCCGATGCTTTAGATTGAAATTCTGAGATTTTTAGCTACCGAGTACTCGTTTAAGAGGTTACATATATTTTTAGAGTTATTTTACGACTGACAACAAGCTAGGATAGTAAATAAATTAATCGCAATTCTCCCAGTTTGACTTTAAGACCGTACGGATTCTGCACCTCTTAGTTGCTTTAGATTGAAATTATGAATTTTTTTGCTAACGAGTACTCGTTTGAAAGGTTGTATAGTTTTTAAGAGTCAGTACCTTTTCGACCGACAACACGCTAGGGTAGTTACCAAATTAATTACAATACTTCCAGATTTAATTTTGGACCGATACGGATTTCACACCTCTTCGTTGCTTTAGATCGTAATTTTGAGAAGCTTTACTACCGTCAACTCGTTAGAGAGGTTGGATCATTTTTATGAGATTTTTTCGACAGACAACAAGCTAGGATAGTTACCAGATTAATCGCAATACTCCCAGTTTCATTTTTAAACTGGTACAGATTTTGTACCTCTCTGTTGCTTTAGATCTTTATTCAGAGAAGCTTGGCTACCGTCAACTCGTTCTATAGGTTGGATCATTTATAACAGTTTCTTTCCAGCCGCCAGCATACTAGGATTGTTACCAAATGAATAACAATACTCGCGGCTTGAATTTTTGATCGGTGCGGATTTCACACCACTCCATAACATTAGATCGTATTTCTGAGAAGCTTGGCCACGGTCAACTCGTTTGTGAGATTGAATCATTTTTATGAGTTTCTTTTCGACCAACAACAAGCTAGGATATTTACCAAATTATTCGTAATACTCCCAGCTTCAATTTTTGGTCGGTACGGATTTTGCACCTCTCTGTTGCTTTAGATTGTAATTTTGAGAAGCTTGACTACCGAGTACTCGTTTGCGAGGTTGTATAGTTTTTAAGTGTTCATTTTCGACTGCCAACAAGCTAGGATAGTTACCAAATTAATCATAATACTTCAAGGTTCAATATTTGAACGGTACGAATTTACCACCTCTCTGTAGCTTTAGATCGTAATTCAAAGAAGCATGGCTACCATCAACACGTTAGAGAGGTTGGGTCATTTTTATGAGTTTCTTTTCAACCAAAAAATTGTTAGGATTATTACCAATTTAATAGCAATACTCGCGGTTTGTATTTTTTACGGGTACGGATTTCGCACCTCTCCGTTGCTTTAGATCATAATTCTAAGAAGCTTGGCTACCGTCAACTCGTTTTAGAGGTTGGATCCTTTTTTGAGTTTCTTTCCGACCAAAGAAATTTGGCTACCGTCAACTCGTTCTAGAAGTTGGAACCTTTTTATGAGTTTCTTTCCGACCAAAAACATGACAGGATTGTTACCAAATGAATAGTAATACTCGTAGTTTGAATTTTGGAGCGGTACGGATTTCGCACCTCTCCGATTGCTTTAGATCGTAATTCTGAGAAGCTTGGCTGCCATCAAATCGTTTGATAGATTGGATCATTTTTAAGTATTTTTATCCCACCGCCAACATGCTAGGATTATTTCCTAATGAATAACAATAATCTGGGTTTTTAGTTTTGACCAGTACGGATTTCGCACCTCTCCGTTGCTTTATATCATAATTTTGCGATTCATGGCTACCAAGTACTCGTTTGTGAGGTTCTATAGTTTTTAAGAGTTTCTTTTCAACCGGCAACAGGAAAGGATAGTTACCAAATTAATTATATTAATTCCAGATTCAATTTTTGACTGGTACGGATTTACCACCTCTCCGCAGCTTTAGAACGTAATTCTAAGAAGCATGGCTACTGTCAACTCATTTGAGAGGTTGGATCATTTTTATTAATTTCTTTTCAGCCAAAAATAGGCTAGGATTGTAACCAAATTAATAGTAATACTCGCGATTTGTATTTTTAACTGGTAAGGATTTTGCACCTCTCCGTTGCTTTAGATCGTAATTCTAAGAAGCTTTGCTACCGTCAACTCATTTTTGAGATTTGATCTTTTTTATGAGTTTCTTTCCGATCAAAAACATGTTAGGATTGTTACCAAATGAATAGTAATACTTAAGGTTTAAATTTTTGACCGGTACGGATTTTACACCTCTCCGTTGTTTTAGATCGTAATTCTGAAAAGCTTTGCTACCGTCAACTCATTTATAAGGTTGAATCATTTTTATGAGTTTTTTTTTATCGGCAGCAAGCAAGGATTTTTACCAAATGAATAAAAAAATTGCGATTTAAATTTATGACCGAAACGGATTTCGCACCTCTCCATTGATTTATATCGCTATTAAGAGATTCTTAGCTACCGCGTATTCCTTTTGTGGTTGCATATCATTTAAGAGTTCTTTTATGACTGACCACAAGTAAGGATAGCTACCAAATAAATCACAATACTCCTGGATTGAATTTTAGACCGGTTCGGATTTAACACATCTCTATTGCTTTAGATTGAAATTCTGAGATTTTTGGCTACCGAGTACTCGTTTGAGAGGTTGAATTGATTTTAAGAGCTCCATTTCGATCGACAATAAGCTAGGATAGTTACCAAATTAATCGCAAAACTTCTGGATTCAATATTTTACCGATATGGAATTCGCCCCTCTCCGTTGCTTTAGATCGTAATTCTGGGAGGTTTTGCTACCGTCAACTCATTTGAGAGGATGGATCATTTTTATGAGTTTCTTTTCGACCGACAACAAGCTAGGATAGTTACCAAATTAATCGCAATACTCTTAGTTTTAATTTTTGACCGGTACGGATTCAGCACCTCTTCGTTTCTTTAGATCATAATTCTGAGAAGGTTGGCTACCGTCAACTCGTTTTATAGGTTGGATCATTTTTAGCAACTTCTTTCCAGCCGCCAACATAGTTGGATTATTACCAAATGATTAAGAATACTCACGGTTTGATTTTTGACCGGTACGGATTTAACACCTCTTCATTACTTTAGATCGTAATTCTGAGAAGCTTGGCCACCATCAACTCGTCTGTGAGGATTGATGAATTTTTACGTGTTTCTTTTCAACCGACAGCAAGCTAGGATAGTTACCAAATTAATCGCAATACTTCCGGCTTCAATTTTTGACCGGTGCGGATTTCGCACCTCTCCGTTGCTTTAGATCGTAATTCTGAGAAACTTGGCTACCGTTAACTCGTTTTATAGGTAAAATCCTTTTTACCAGTTTTATTTCAGTCGCCAACATAAAAGGATTGTTACCAAATGAATAACAATACTCGCGGTTTGATTTTTTTACCAATACATATATTACACCTCTTTGTTGCTTTAGATCATAATTTTTGACCAATACGTATATTCACGGTTTGAATTTTTTCCCATAATTTTCAATAATTTAGAGGAAGACACTCTGCATTCTTTAATCTACACATAGAATGGTCTCGAAAAAGAAACAATCTTATTAAGATCATCACGAAACCGAGAAGAAACTCCAAGTTAATTCTCATGTGTTGTTGGGAAAACCAATCTCATTAGTTTCTACTAATTAGAACGAGTTCACCTTGAATCATTCCTCAAATACTTTATTCAACAAATTAAAGTCATTTTATAACTAGAAAATCCCACAAAGAAACTCTTCTTTCATGGATGTTGTCATGGGATTGGAATGTGTCTTGTAACATTCCCCAAAACAATAAAAACCACGAATACAATACCACATGCAACGATTTTGAGTTATATTTCGGTAGGCAATTCAGTATAACAACACTGAGAAATCAAGCCTTTGAAACAATTAGTCATCAATAAACATGATCTTCTGTTTAACTCGGAATAATCCCCAAGTCTAGGATTCTCGAATACACGAGTAAGTAGTCACCCAGCCAGCATCTATATCGACGAAGTAGTCACCCAAATAGCCTTATTATCTCAACAAGTCGCTCAAGCTGAGGAGCACCACCATGCACACTTAACCAAGAGCGTGAAAACCACAGCCTAGAACTGGAAACTGAGCGGATCTGCTGCCTAGACGACAAGAATAGACAGAACTGGGCAATCGACGAGTTACGCAACACCGTTCTAGAGCTGCAGAGACTGCAGCCTCTAGAACACGCTCGACCATCCCAAGCACCAGATCCGTCGCGCATGTCTACCCGCCCGTCTGGGACCCCTACCCACTCTCAGAGTAGCCCGAGGCCGTATCCAAGTCGAAGGTGCCCCCCACATTATTCCTTCGACCGGTCATCTTAGCACTCCACAATAGAACTGCCGGACACGAGTGCTAATCAATGATGGACGCAGCTTCGGGTTACAATCAGGTTCCCCTCCTCCCCGAAGATCAACTTAAAACTTCCTTTATCACTGAACAAGGGCTTTACTATTTTAACATCATGCCCTTCGGCTTTACACAAGAGAAAATCAAGTTAATGGTCGCATGGCTGACTATGCATTTTCGTTAGACAGCGCATGGACCATTTTCCCGAAAAATATACTATCATTCATTACCCTCGAGAAGATAACCGACATGCAAATTCCCTCACCTATATCGCAGCCATGCTCGGCAGTCAGAATCCCAGACCCTTCATATCGAAGTACCTAAACGCCCAAATATCGACCAGATGCAAGTCAATGCCATCAATACTGGGGGTGAGAGTCTCGATCCAAATGACTGGTGCACACCATTCCTCCATTACCTCAACAATGCCACCTTTCTAGATGATCCCAAAGCCAGAAGATCGCCGTTAGAAAATTGCCACAGATACACTATCCACAAAAATAAATTACATCGTAAATCCCCAAATGAGGTCCTCTTTCGATGCATATCCCAAGCCGAAGTCTTTATAATCTTAACCAAACTTCACGAAGGAACCTGCGGTGCTCATATTGTTGGTCGTTCTATGACCCTTTGATGGACACATAAAATGACTACTATTCCCCTATGACTTAATGTTTATTATTCTTAATTTTATTATTAAACATGACTTATAAAACCAATTTTTATATTTCAGGTCACATGGAGCTCATTTACCAAATATGTACAAATACCGGGATGTATAGCTAAAAGGATGAACTGTTGGAGAAGGATGTAGAGTTGTCAAACACAAGGGTCCCACATGGGGAGGTTATAATTTTGGAGGATAGCTCTTGGAGGTTACAAATTTATGTACATTCATGGCATAGGTTATAAATCTAATATTAAATGTAAGAACCCTCTCCTTCATCTATAAAAGGATAGTTGGTGAGCTCATAAGATTATCCAATTTTGAGAGAATCGTTCTTGTAGAGTGCAAGAGAGCATTATTGGAGTAAATTGGTGCAAGTCTTATAAGCATTTGGAGCATTTCATTTTGTAAGTCAATAAAATTCCTTTTTTTGTTGTTAGTTTATGTTCATTTCATTCTCATATCATTTAGGTTTTATAGTTGTTATAATGGCCGGCTAAGTCCTCACTAGGGGTGATGATGGATCCGCCATAAGAGAATGATATCATGTAGTAGAATATATTTTTCTCCAACACAATATGAGCATATTATCACAAATCCCAAAACTATATTGTTGGAGACATCCATAATCATCCAATGATCTCTTTAAGTAGAGATATAGAAAGAGTTTTGTGATTCTCAAATGATATAGTAAAATTATATTAATATTGTATTTTCCTAAGATATGATCCTAATTAACATTTCATAGTTAGCATAGCTTTCATGGAATATGTTTTTAGTACATACTTAGCTCATACAATATATTCTACTTAAGTTATAATTAATCATGGGATTACATCGACAAAAGGTCGAAGTTTGTTATTTCAATTAAGTGGAGAATTTAATATACGATACTATGTTGATATTGTATGTAAATGGTGGTGAAATTCGAAGCCCCAAAACCTTTATTCTTGATTAAAACCATATCATTGATTTTTACAGTTTTACAACCTTAGAATACTAAAATACAAGGCCAAAACTAATTTCTAGTTTCGTTCGAAATTGAATGACACTCTAATTTTTACCCATACTAAACACCGGATTTTGACCGTTATCACCCTTTGAGCCGTCTCTTAAAGAATATTTAGGCCGAATATGAAAAAATAAGTCGAAGAAATTGCCAAACACTATGACAAATGCCAATGTCACGCTCATGACATTCATTTCCCCTCGCAAGACCTCTATTTCAGTTAAGTCTCCTGGCCATTCAAAAGATGGGCTATCAATCGTATCGGTCCCTTCCCTAAAGCTATGGGTAGCAGAGAAAATGTCCTTGTTGTAACAGTTTACTTCACCAAATGGGTCGAAGCTGTACCTTTGTGTCGTACCAGAGAAGAAGAAGTTATCAAATTTCTATGGGAAAACATCATCACACGCTTCGGCTGCCCCTATATGATTGGATTTTACAACGGTCCCCAGTTCGTCGGTAGTAAAGTCAGAAACTTTCTCAAAAAACACAGCATCATCCTCTCCCCTTCAACACCTTACTATCCCCAAGGCAACGGTCAAGTCGAAGCAATCAATAAAACCATTGTTGACGGTCTCAAGATAAGAGTCGATGCAAAGTTAGGTCGATGGGTTCAAGAGTTACAGCATGTCCTCTGGGCCTATCGAAAAACATCAAGAAAATCTATAGGCCGCACCCCTTTCCTTCTAGCATACGGTTCAAAAGTTGTGCTATCTACTCAATTCGAAGTACCTACACGAGATCCTAACCTCCTAGATGAAGATAATGAGTTTGAGCTCGTATACAACATGTTATGGATCGACGAAACCCGAGACCGAGCCATCGCCAACCTTGGCCGCTACCACACATCACTTTAGAAATCCTATAACAAGAGAGTTCGACCACGAAGTTTCAACATCGGAGATCTAGTACTTCGATGGGTCAGCCAATCCCCGAAACCTTGAAATATTGGCAAGCTAGCCAAATTTTGGGAAGGACCTTATGTCGTACACGATAAAATTGATAATGGTTTTTACTATCTGATGACATAAGACACAGAGCCTTTACCAAACTCGTGGAACACAATGCAGCTGGTCTCCTATAACAGGCCACGGCCTCAACCATGTACAGCTGATGTAACACAAAAATATCAATACACAACTGATGGTCGAAAGATCGGACCCTCGAGAATGCATTGGAGGCGAACAGTTATGCTTCGATCAGGCTCTGAAGCCATCAAAGTCCAGTCAATTTCCAGGTTCCTTCCAAGTATCATGTCAACCCTTCGACCCAACTAATACTTGGGGGTGACCTTGAAATATTCAAGCTTCCAAGTTTAAGCAAACTCAACGGGCTAGGATGGTCGAAAGACCGGACCCTCGAGAATGCATTGGGGGTATACAGTTATGCTTCGATCAGTCTCCGAAACCATCGAAGTCCAGTCAAATTCTTGGTTTACCCTGGGTATCATGTTCACCCTCGCCCCGACTGATACTTAGGATCGACCTTGGAATTTTTAGGTTTCCAACATTCGGGCAAACTCGAGGGGCACGAATGGTCGAAAGGCCAGACCCTCGGGAATACATTGGGGGAGAACACATCTTACATCGTTGTGGCTTTGACCTTCGATGTCCAGTAGATCCTTCAATTTCAAAAAAGGTATCGAAACGTCCTCGAAGCTCTTCGGGGTTCCATCACTCTACAGTCATTCGACATAAAAAGTACATGCAGATAATGTTATACAGAAATATCTACGATACAAAGAGGATTCAAAACATCATACATCAGAGAAACAGTTTCAATACAACTTAAGATAAGTTATCAAAAGTTCAACATTTCAACATTCCAAAATAATGCAAGGCTAGAACAAGACAGAAAATCCAGTTCAAAAAATCAAACACAGATTCAAATTCAGTTCAAAATCAAATCCAGTTCAACAGATAAATAGCATTAGTACAGTACGACAGCTCACAGAAATACCAGGTTCAGGGACTAACTCCACAGAAAATGAAACATGGTTCAAAATATTACAACTCAAAAAAAAATCAGAAAAGGTGGATATGGAACCTCAATACCAAATACCTCATATCGCCAAGGCCACGTCCTTTTCTCCCACAGGCCCTACAGCGCCAGCACTCTCAGCACCCCCAGTCAAAAGCTTCAACCACGCACCATCGGCAACTACATCATCCACAGGTCCAACACTGATTGCTATAGTTACAGGCACCTCCACACCACCCCCAGTACCTTCATCTATCCCATCAACAACATCTGCATTTACTTCCTGCATCAGCAATTCATCTCCAATAACCAGTTCTTGGGAAATAGGGAAGGGTTCCAAAGTATCAGGGTTATACCCCTTCTCCTCTATAAACTCTTTCAGCCTGGCAGTCACCTTATATTCATTATCAAACAGCGCCTGATAACTCACCTTCTGTTCTATCTTCTGCCTCTCTTTCGCAGCAAGCTTTTCCGCCCACACCTACTTCTATTTAGACTGATGATGCTCAAGCCTCTCATTAAAGGAGTTTGTGATTGCCTCCAAATCTCGCTTCAAAATTTTGACCTCAGACACTAACGAAGCTTCAGTCCCTTGAGCGAGATCCAGAATTTCAATCGCCTGCTGCAGCTTCCCCTTCGATGATTTCATTGCCTTGTTGTAAGATTGCGCCCAAACATCCGTCTGCTAGAATATTCGAGCAGTTAGTACCTCTCAAAACTCAAAGACCTTAAAAGAAATTACATAATCTTACAGAAGAAATTATTAGACAGTTACCTAAAACATACTCCTCTTCATCTCCTTCGAAGCCTCGTCTGGGTCATCTTCGCAGAGTTCAACCATCGAAGCACGTTTAGCTACTGCGTGCTCTTATCATTCAGGTTCTGTCATCCCTTCATCCTCATCCTCTACATCATCTTTCCCCAGTGCCCTATGCCTTTTGTGTGGAATAACTTTCGCCTGTTGTACCTTCGGAGCTTCGGGAATAACCTGGCCTTTCCCCTTCTCAGTTTACGTTGGTACCTTCCTCGACCTCAGTCTCGAAGCATCGCCAGCCACTTCGGGCACCGGCACTGCTTGCTTCGAACCCCTCCTCATTTTTGGAACATACTAAATATTTCTTGGCAACTCGTCCCCTCCCATTCCTTCTGGACCCTGTAAACCACCTTCGCCTCTCCTCCTCTTCGATGGCTTCGGCGTAACAAGTACGTTTCGAAGCAGAGAATCCCTCTTCTTCCTTCTCTTCCGCTTGATACCAAGACTGTCAAAAACTAAATTTACCCAATCCTTACTAGCTTCGAGCAAGGTATCGATATATTTCCTCGGATTGTTCCAAGACAGATTTTTCAGACCTGCAGAATAAAAAAAATACAATCACCACTTATTCATGACAACTTCAACAACAAACCTTCGACAGCAAACTTACTCTAATTATACACCCTATGCTGCAACTTACACATGTCCTTCCCTTCAATATTCTCATAGTTACCCCGTCCTATGACTAAGTCTTTATTCTGCCCTCGACCCGTTGTACACAGATAAAAAAACTTGGGCTTCTCAGGGTGACACTGGATATGGTAGGTACCCGTATTTTGACTCACCTTCTTCGAGTAGAAGGTCACAATATCAAACCACTTTATCAAACCCTCCCCTCACTGCTCAACTTCACATTCATGCCATCAATTACCCTCATCATCTCATAAAAATTTCCATTCATTTGTACCGGAGCTACCTCCCAAAAATTCAACACCTCTTTTACCAGCCTTCGAAGAGGAAGTTCCATCCCCAATCGAATCTGGCCTCTATATACCATTATTCCATCTCCAGGGTTCGATTTGAAAGTTAAGCCTGCGCCCGCCACACTTAACAACACCCCCACTTTTGACAGCTCCAACTTGGCAGCAAATCGATCTAATCTAACATTATTTCTAACCGAAATGGCACTTTCGACCCTATCCGATTCAGTCAAATCCCCACTTTCATCACTCTGCCCCTCTTCTACTTTTCTACCACTAGAAGGCTCCACATTACCCTCGCCCCTCTCCCCCCACACTATCTTCTCCTCCTCACTATCCTCAGTAGCCACCGACCTACGAAGTCTCATAATCAGAATCTCACCAGACGAAAATACCATAGAGAAAGGGGCATCGGTTACAACATCTAACACTACTAAGTTGTTGCCCTCATCCATTGGGGAATGACTAGAAATACTAGCTCTGAATGCTTCGATCTCTTCGTCTATCAGCCTCTGTCTTGATTCTTAACGGGTATGCATCTTACCCTACAGAAGTAGGGACACGCAATTAAATAGATATATTCGATAATTTCGTGTCAATAACCCGCACATCTACATCCTTCAACAGATCTAAACACATTCGAAACTTCAATCCTAAACCCAATGCCTCCTTTAAAAGCCCCCAAAATCCCAGAATGGGTCGAAACCTAGATTTATCAATTTTCTTATCTTCGACAATAACCTCCAAACCCCAAACCCAGAATATTATACTCAAAGACTCAGAAAAAAAAAAGCAAAATTGGCAGAGCCCAAATGGCATACCTGTGTTAGAAGCACTATACTCAAGATAGTAAGATCAATACAACAACTCCAGCAACTTCTCTCAAGTACCGGCAGTAATGGCGTACGTCCTTCTTCTCTCACTCTCTCTCTGGTATTTTCCCAGTGAACAGTACAGTGGTTACTTCTCTCACGCTTATATACCCTGTCAAAAAACTAAAACCGCCTCAATTTTCAAACTACTATCATTACCACGACCCCACTACCCTGACTTTTTGGCTACAATGTGTTTTAACCAATTTACCCCTCATATCCCTCACGTACGAGTTGCACGCTTACTAAAAATTACTTACAAAACTAAAGCTTCTCGAACCCTTTTTCCCTCACTCAAAGTTAAACAGTCAAATCTCAACATCCAATCATAACTTTTCTATAAAAACGTGCAAAAATCACTATTACTTTTTGGCACACTGCCTCAGGGGAACGTACCGTCCTGACAGACCAGCTGTCTGGGCTGTCAGTATGACCAGTCAAATCAAACAAAACCTTCGACACACTCCTTAAATTCGAGTAATCGACTATACAGCGTCTCGAAGACTCGTTAACAGGAAACCTCATATTCGACCCCCAAGTATACTAACCATTCGATCTACGACATATTCGACACTTCCAAAATTTATTACTTTGACAGATAATCCTCCCACTTCGACAGACTGCAACTTTTTACTTTGACAATTCAAGATTTTTTTTCGACAATCCAAGCACTCTACTTTGACAGCTATAATATTAATTCGACAGCTCATGATACTACTTCGAGAACACAAAATCCTCTTTTGACAGATTTTACATTACAATGACAGTAATCCAAAATTCTAATTTCATTCAACAAGACAATACATCCAATCATAAACTACAGACCCCATATACAAAAAAATGGAAAAAAAGAGCAACAGAAAAAATAAGCCACATATAGATCAATCAAAGAACCCAACAACACAGTTGAATGAGGACCCTAATTATCAATGGGATGCTCCTCTTCGACCGTGGGTGCAGCATCAGCATCCTCCTAGTCCACCATTTCATATGTAAAGAACTTTAGCAGAGACATCCGATGACCCGGAAATGGACCCATCATCTGAAGAATCACCCACTAGTATACAAAAGACATTCTAGCAATGGGTGCCCGGGTTCCACTTCAAGGAGGTTCAACATTTTTGCATCACTATCCTGATCAATGCTAAACCTCCGTTGCAGCTCCAACGTATTTTCCTGTATTCGCCTGATTCTCACTACCGCCTGGTTCTCTTGTGCGGGTGCATTTACTGCCATTTTGATCCGAACAAATAAGAAGAAATATGAAGAGAGAATGCAGAACTATGAGAAATTCTCTCCACCATTGTTCCTTTATACTTGAAGAACAATTTTAACTTTCCCTCCTCCCAAGCCGATGAAATTGCTACCTTCAATTCTCACCTTAAAATTTAACAGTCATGACTTTCCAACTTCCTAAACGCAACTAATTCATCTGTACCTGCATTCAAACCTCATTCCTGAGGTCTTATAGTCGAGCAAACCTCTAGCATCGATCATTCGACCATCTTCACACTTCAACCCCAATTCCTTGCACCAAGTTTTAACCAATAACAGAGTCTATAACCTACGATCATATCATTATTCTTTGATACCATTTTTTACCCACTATTAACAATTTGATGACATGCATTTTCTAGCGCGCCTATGAGAGTATTCGTCTACAATATCAACCAGACACAATCACACAAAGTTTCAGAAAATATTGTTTCCATTCCATTATCCGATTTTCAAAATAGCAAAATTTCGAACACAAATAAAAACCCCTACATAAGACCTCAGATTACAGAGAGACCAATCATCACCACCTTAAACAGCAGCCCTACTTCTGCACAAACAAGACATTCGGCCAAAGCTGATAGAACGAGATAACGTTTTTCCGCATTAGTAAAATCGTACTTCAGTCGGTCCCAAAGATAGGCATAATAAGGCTCCCTATTGATGAGCTCTCCAGCCTCTACCTCCACCAGCTCGGGCATGTCCCAGTCCAGATCATGATGCCCGAAAAACTTTATATGCAGTTCATCGGTCTTCCACCCTACGCGACGGTCCCGGGAGAACCCCATCCTCTTCTGATATCGCGTGTTGGGCGTTGTATCCATAGAGATTTTAAAATTTTGGAGAGGAAAGAGAGAAGAATGGGAAAGAAGAAGGTTACACAGTATCCCTACTCAATAACCCATACTTATAGTCTTATTTCATTTATTACCCTATAACTACCAATACCTCTTAGTTATCCTCTTTTATTACATACCCGAAAACCAACAATCAAACTGCTCAAATTCCAAGGCCAAACAATTTTCTCAGCAAATGCCTCTACAACTGTTTTCGAGACCATCGCTGAGAAGGGGCGAATGATGTAGCCTACTCGCAGCCTTCGATCTCACTCAGACACTCGATGGCTACTTCCCAGCCTACTTGAATATCTTGAAGCCCACTAAATACCAAAAATAGGACTCCCAAAGATCATTTGAAGACGAAGCTTCGACCATAAACAAACCTCGAGGACGGACTCCACACATCGCAGCAGAAATACTTCAACCATAGCTTCACATGGTCGAGGTATGACGGGACAGGCAGTCAGCTCATCAGACAAGACGGTGTAGTAATTGGTCCTAATAGCTACAGTGACAGCCCCAACCACTGCCATGGTGATAAAGTACAGAAGCATCTCTAACAACTGTTACAGTGACAGTACATACATGTCAGCCGCCTATACCCCGCCGAGATATCCGGACAGTACCCTTCTAATCTAACATAATCTTGGTGACTCAGCCATTCCTATGTTCAATAAATAGGAGAGATGGGGAACCAAGGAGAGGTTAGAAAAATCTTCTCCAGCCCCTTTGCAGTTTGCCTTCGACCATCCTGCAAAACCCAGTACTCGAACCTTTGATTACTCATCACTAATAAAAACATACTTAGGAATCCCCATCAGAGGTCGTAGAGAGTCACATTCGGGACTCTATGCAAGTAATTTGTCTATGGATTGTACATATTTTAGACTATTTGCTTACATTCCTTTGATTGAAGATTAACCCCGTATTGTAAGAGCCGACTTCCCATCCGAAAGAAGTTAGGCCTCTACAATTTTAGTGGGCATTTGACAGAGTTTATCTTCCTGAAAATGAACTCTTTAAAATTAGTACCTAGGTCTCAACTCCTCAATGAATAACCTCTTATATTCCTGACTCTTCAAATCCCCAATTTATCCCCATAAATCAATAATTTGACAAAGGGATCAAACTAACACTTTGGCTACATCAACCAAACAAAACCCAAATGACATAGATCGAATTGGGATGGAAGAATGAAGGAGAACAAAAACCAATTACCCAATTCTTAAAACCTATCGTAATACCTCCGTACTTCGAATAACTAGAAGAAATGAAACCCATAAGTACCAATCCAAATTTTGTATCATGGACTGGCCATTCACAATGAAGATTGGGAAAGTATCAATAATCCTTTCTCGCCATAGATTTCTCATTCTTTAGCTCTGCAAATTTTTTACTTTCATTTTTACCCTTAATTACCCACGAAAATGAAAAGCCACTTTCCTTTTAGTAACTATTTTCAACTCAAAATGACTGTTCAACAAGAGAGTAGTCAGTCCCTGTAAAAATGAAAGCAAATCTCTATTTTTCCATGTGATTAGTAGTAATTGTTAATTTATGCCAAAATCTGAACACACTAAAAAGGTATAAATCTGCCTTAAGATTGTTGTTATCCTTGAAGTAGCCTACATGCAACTTTTGACCCCCTCAGACACTCGAAGTCTACTTCACAGCCTACCCGAATTTATCGAAGCCTACTCAATCTCCAAAGCAGACTTTCCAGAGATCCCCAGAAGACGAAGCTTCGACACCAGACAAAGCCTCGAGGATGGACTAACACATCGCAGCAGAAACCCTTCGACCATATCTGCACATGGTCGAAATACGATGGGACAGGTAGCCAGCTCACCAGACAAGCTGGCGCAATTGGTCCTTACAGCTATAGTGACAGGCCCAACCACAGTGCCACAGTGTCGAAGTGCAGAAATGCCTCCAACAGCTGTCACAGTGACAGTGCAGACATGACCGGCGCCCATACTCCGTCGGGATTTCCTGATAGTAATCATGTATTCTGACCCATACTTGGTGACTCAGCTTCCTATGGTTCTATAAATAGGAGAGATGGGAAGCCAGGGAGGGGTTAGGAAAATCCCCCCCAGACCCCTTGCAGTATACCATCGACCACTCTGTAAAGCTCTATATTTGAACCTTTGAAATACTCATCAGTAATATATATATCTTAAAAATCCTCATCAGAGGTCGTAGAGTGTCACATTCGGGCCTCTACGCAAGTATTTGTCTCTAGTTTGTTCTTATTTTAGATCACTTACTTGTATTCCTTTGATAGAAGATTAACCCTGTGTTGTAAGAGCCAACTTCCCTTCTAAAAGAAGTTAGGCCCCTACAATTGGCACCGTCTGTGCTTCTCACCCTACCCGTCCCCTTTTCTTTTTTCCCTCCCTTTATTTTCAACATCCACTGCTTATCTCCAATGGCACCCATCCTCCGTTCTAATTTAACACAGGCAGGCAACCTCATTGACGGGAGTGGCAGCCCAAATAGCCTTATTATCTCAACAAGTCGCTCAAGCAGAGGAGCGCCACCATGACCAACTAAACCAGGAGCATAAAAACCACCGCTTAGCGCTGGAAATTGAGCGGAATCGCCGCCTGGACGGCGAAAACAGGCAGAATAGGGCAATCAATGAGCTTCCTAACACCGTCTGAGAGCTACAGAGATTATAGCCTCTGGAAACTACCCGCCCATCCCAGGCACCAGACCCTTCGCGCATATCTACCCGCGCCCGACTAGGACCCTCACCAAACCTCGAGATACCCCCAGTTCATACCGGTACCGAAGGCGTTTATCATACTATTCCCCCAACCAGCTCTATCCACCTCAGGATCCACCTAACAGAAGATTTTTCTGACTCCACCCTCCGCTCCTCCAGACATCCCAGATGTCATCCTGCTCGAGAGCGGCTCAGGGAACACAGCGCTGACAACATGTTACACGCTCGACCTTACAACCTTTTAATTCCCCAATCACCACCTCATCTTGCATATGCTACACAGTAGGACTTCTAGGACACAATACAACCAGTCATTTGCGTCAGCGTGAACCCAACCACCAACTCTTAGAGCCACCTCAACAACCCGATTTGCCCAAACTTTTGGCTATCAAAATACCTCCAAACTTTTGTGCTCCCAGACTCAGCAAATACCATAACACGGACCCTAAATCCCACATTCTCGAATTTCAAAATGCCCTGAGCCTCTACTCCACGGTGGACTACCTGTTATGTCGCCTTTTCCAACCAGTCTCACTGACAACCCCCTTCGATGGTATCACAACCTCCCAAACGGCTCGATTCAAAAATTGAGCAACTATCACGGCTTTTCACCGCCCAGTTTGCCTTCAACAAGGACAGAGAAGTCAGAGTTGACGCTCTATTCAATTTCAGAAAGTCCAGCAATGAGACACTCGAAGTCTTCCCCAAATGATTGCCCGACGAGTCAAGGAAATAGAGAACCTTGATTGCGCGAATGCGCGAATGCTATACTTGCATGCTCGAATGTCATGCCTGATCACAGTCGAGTAAAAAAGCACCTAATTCTCTACAAGCCTCAAACACTCGAAGAGATGCTCTCGAAGGTCAATGGTTATATCGATCTCGAGCGCCCTCAAGAATCCCGTAAACAGAGCCCGCCTTCGTGCACCACAAACTTTAATAAACCATGGCAAAACCCACCTTCAACTCCAACAACCTGATCGCTCCTGTCTTACAGAAGACGGAGAGCCGCAAGCGCCCTAACTTCGATAATAGTTCTGAAGCTCGCAATAAGCGACCAAGGCCCGTTTTCCGTTGTGCCTACAATCACCGCCCCTGTCTGTACCCTTCTACCACATATACAGGCAGACCCCATTTGGCGTATACCTTTCCCTATCAAAGTTAGAACAGGCAAACCTTATTGTGCCAATCACAAATGTAACTATTACCATTCCAAAAAAAATTTACCCTCCAGCGCTCTTTCGAACTCATCCTCAAACCAGGTCGTCTATACCAGTATGTTGTTGACCTTCCGAGCTACCTTGACGGTTCTTACCTCCAACCTCAACCCACCCCTACTGCTGACTCGGCCGTGGTACATATCTACAGGTCGTGTTTTATCAAAGTCAACAACATAGACAGCGGACATTCCCAAAGTAAACGTAAGCACATCGGGGAATGTTACAAACTTACATATCAGGAGAAATTTTCCACACTCCTGTCCGAACCAAGCCGTCGCCCTCGCCTCGAAGGCATTTCTTTCATCGGCTGTGATACTTCACACATCCATTTTCCCTATTCTGATTCACTAGTCATTATGATTAAGATCAAAAACCTTGTCCTCCACACAATGCTCATAGACACAGGGAGTGCAGCTGATGTCCTGTTTCTCCCAATCGTTGAAAAAATGAAGAAAACCAACCTCATAACCACTGCCAATGTCAAATTAAGAGGTTTCAATGGGAAACTGAAGTCGTTATTAGTCGTATCAGCCTACTAGTCAACACAGGCCCCATCACCCTTTAAACCACCTTCCCTGTCATCGACAAGAATTCTAAATACCTCGGTATCCTCGGGCACAACTGGCTCCACGCCATGCAAGCTATACCTTCGACCTACCATTAAACCCTTTGTTTCAGCACTCACGAAGGTACTTGGAATCTAAAAGGCTCTCAACGCCTTACCCGCCCATGCAAGCACCCGGAGATCGATCACACCCGGAAACTCGTAAGCCACCCATAGCAATCACTATCTCTTTCTATCCCCACACCTTTGACAGAAACCACCTCACCCATCGAACCCACTGTTTATATCGAACTCGACGGTCCCGGTTGAGGTACATTCATCAGAACTTTTCTCAATGAGGCAGAATCCCTCGAACTTATGGATTTCCTTCGAGCTAACGAAGACGTATTTGCATGGACGTTCCATGAGATGCCCGGTGTCGACCCCAACCTGGTATGCCATTGTCTCGACCTCATCCCATATTCCTCAACATTAAAACATAAGAAGCGTAACCTGGCACCATGACTTTGAGAAGCAGTGAACCTTGAAGTAGACAAACTTATAGCCGCAGGTTTTATCAGAGAACTGAAGTACGTTGACTGGATACCAAACATTATGGCAGTTCCTAAGAAAAATGGCAAGATCAGAAACTGCGTCGACTTCACAGATCTCAACAAGCATACACCGAAGGATAGTTTCCCTCTCCCGACTATTTCAGCACTTCTCAATGCCACTGCTGGACACGAGCGTCTTTCAATGATATATGCGGCTTTGGGTTACAATCAGGTACCCCTCCTCCCCGAAGATCAACTTAAAACTTCTTTTATCACTGAACAAGGCCTTTACTATTTCAATGTTATGCCCTTCGGCCTTAAAAATGCGGGAGCCACCTACCAATGCCTTGTCACAACCATGTTTAAACCTTTGCTTGGCAAGTCGGTCGAAGTCTACATCGATGACATGTTATGCAAAAGCTTTTAGAAACACACCTATATACAAGACCTAACAGAAATCTTCATAATACTTTGCACATATAACATGAAACTCAACCCAGACAAATGCCAATTTTGCGTTTCATCTGGAAAATTCTTGGGCCACCTTATCAAAAAATGTGGTATAGATATTGACCCCACCCATATTCGAGCCCTCATCGATATGCCTTCGCCCCGAACCAAAAATGATGTCCAAAAAGTAGCTGGCAGGATAGCAGCCCTCAACCACTTTATTTCTAAATCCTCAGACAGATGTGTTTGGCTTTTTTCCCTTGTACGCGACCAAGGCGTCCACAAAGCTAAAAAGAAAAACAACCCCAAGATTAACTGGACACCTGAGTGTGAACAAGCTTTCCTCGAACTTAAAACATATCTTGGTCGTTCACCCATTATCAGTACCCCTATCGAAGGCTTAACACTTTCTTTATACCTCACCGTCGTAGATACTTCTATTAGTTTAGTACTTATTCGACTCGATTCTGATATCAAAAAACTTGTATATTTCATCAGCAAAAGTCTAACCCCGCAGAAACTCGGCATTTGAAGCTTGAGCGTTTGTTCCTCACACTTGTTTATTCAGCCCGCAAGCTCAAACCATATTTTCAAGCTCACCCCATCCGTGTTATAACAAGTTATCCCCTTCGAGAAGTACTCAGAAAAAAGAAAAATATAGGCGAGTACAACAGTGATCTGTGTACGTTGGTGAACACGACATTACCTTCGAGAAGCAAATATCCCAGAAAGGCGAAGCAGTAGCAGACTTTCTAGCCAACTTCCCGGTCGTAGATGTCGATTGGGAAGAACACGAAGATGACTTATCAGAAGACCAACCCAAAACAACAGATCCCTGGGACCCTCACACTGGCTGGCGTTTATTCACAGATGGATCCGCAGGACCTAATGGCTCAAGAGTTGGTATTTTCTTGGTAACACCCACTAATGACCGAATAGAAAATGCTGTCAAAATTACCTTCAAATGTTCCACTAACGAAGCAGAGTATGAAGCCTTGATCCATGGCAACCTCGCACACGATCTCGGCATTCCCAAAATTGCCATTTTCATGGATTCTCAACTTGTTCAGAGGCAATTACACAGGAGAAAATCAAGCTAACGGTCGCATGGCTGACA
>JACGCM010002753.1:0-62544 GCA_014058105.1 Kingdonia uniflora
CTTAAGTTTTTAGGCCAAAGCCTATCAGTTTTTTCATGATCTAATAACTTTTTATTGATAAGAAGTACCTGATAATGGAAAATGAGCATCTGGTGCCTGAGCAACATTATTCTTAGGCTTGCAAATATGCTTCCAACTACTAATATGAGCTTTGATTTTTCCCTCCTCAATAATAACCCCAAAGAAATCTAGCATTGAGAGAATCGAGCTTGTTACAAATATTAGCATGGAAAGGGAAGACAAATATAGGTACAGAGGAATTGCTGAGTTAACAACTTAATGAGAGTTAGCATGCCTACTTGAGATAGACTCTAGGCTTTCAAACCTCAGTACGGTTAGCACCATGGTAATGATCATTTGAAAATCTAAATTTTTGGCTCTATTGAACTTAAGCAGGGCTCCCAGTATTATCTCCAACGGCGTCGTTCTTGTAATGTGGAAAAGTATTTGAATCATTTGGTGATGGTTATGGTGGCAATTTTTACTGAACATAAAAAGGACTTATTAGATTGACTACATGACCAGGGCTATTTTTAATCGTGTCTAAGACATCTTTGAGAGTTCCATCTTCCTTTAGGTTTGTTCAACAGATGAAGCTATCGTCGGCCAAGAGAAGATGGATATGGGGGGGTCCAACTTCTAGAAAATTTTACATGGAGGTTATTTTTTTTCTTCTCTGAAAAATCTAGGATAGAACCTCAGAGTAGATAATAAGTGAAAGGAAATAGCGGTCCCCTTGTCTGATGCCCCTTTCAGGTTTAAAAAATTCATATGGGGAGCTATACAGATTGAAAGTGAAGGTCGTGGTGGAGACACATTCCTTAATAAGATTATACCATTTCTCACTAAACCCCAGTAGCTTATAGTGTTAGAAAGAAAACCTCATTCAACCCTATCAATGGCTTTGCTAAGGTCTTGCTAATAGCCCGAGGTACCTTTTCCTTTTCAAGCTACAGCGACTCATCTTTCATTGATTCTTTATGTTTTGAACAAGTTACGAGAGATGAAGAACAATATGGAAACAATATATGGATGTGTAACACCCGGCTGAGCGGGTATTGGAAAGGCACCTAGCCCATTAACGGTGATGGTAGTACCAATGGTTTAGTCCCACATTGTTTAAGATCCTTCCAGGTGTATGGTCCTTAAGTTAAGATTTTACTATACTGTTACCGAGGCCTCTTCTATGAAGAAAAATCTCATACTGCAGGAGATCCGTAGTGGTTAAGTGGGAACAATATCGGTAACCGTAGAGTGGGGTTGTGACAAATTGTATTCAGAGCCGGGGACGGCTCGATCTTAAAGTGGGGAGACTGTAACACCCGGCTGAGCTGGTATTGGAAAGGCGCCTAGCCCATGAGCGGTGACGGCAGCACCAATAGTTTAGTCCCACATCGCTTAAGATCCTGCCGGTGTATGGTCCTTAAGTTAAGATTTTACTCTACATGTCACCGAGGACTTTTTTAGGAATAAAAACCCTACATTGCAGGAGATCCGCAGTGGTTAAGTGGGGACAATATCGGTGCTCATAGAGTAGGGTCGTATAGGATGATATTACTCTTGTCTAAGATATGTCAAAGTTCATGGCCTTCTGTTCACCTCCCTCTTCTTCAAGAAATGTTAGAGCATTGTGGGAAGCAACTTTTATAATGGTTTAAAACAGTTCTTCAATTCAAGGGCCAATCATGTCTTCAATGATAATAACTTTTCGTCTTCACCAACCTGCTGCCAATACCTCAAGAGCTTATGTGCCTTCTCTGAACTAGGCCCAATTCATGGAGCTTTCCCTAAAGTTAGCTAGGGATAAACCAAACTGTCTCTTACTCCGCATACCTTAGATGAGGCAAGTTGTGAGCAAAAATCAATTCTATTGACTCTATAGATACGAGCAGTTACGCATGCGCATACACGCGTGCAAACGCGTTATTATTGAGATTAAGAAAGGGTTTTGTAATTTTTTGAATTATAAACTTAATGAATTACACAAATCTCTTTAAAATAAGAATACAAATCATTTTATAATTTATAATCTATCCACATATTGTTTAAATTTTTATAATCTCATAAAATTTGGATAATCATCTTGCATTATAATGGGTATCTACTGAAGTAATAAAGACATTTTTGAAACCCGTTTGAATGCAGTGGGCCTTTTGGGGTCTTTTAGTATATTGGTCCAAACTGTAGCCTAATTAAATATTGAAAGGCCTATTTCAACAAAGGAATCTAATGGTTGCATTGTAAAACTTTGATGTAGAACTTGGGAATGGTTTGAGTAGGCTCCCAAGACATTGATCTCCACAACAATATTTTTTATTTATTAAGTCTCTTCACATTTCTTCTTCCTCATCAAAGAGAAGACTCTATTTTGATGTTTCTAGAGTTAAGAGTAATTTTTTGTTCATTTTTATCTTTTCTTTTTATTTATTTATTTGTCATTGTCTATTGATTAACAAATGTATCAATAGTTGTTGTTTTAGGTAATATGGAGTTACCTGGGGATGATTCTAGTGAGTTCAAGTGTGCGTCGAATATTTATTTGTTTATGTCATCGAAAAAGTTATTGATTTTAGATCGGAAGGTGCGTAGAAACATATAATCCAGGATAAAATGATGATTTTCAACTATGGTTAGAAACGTCCAAGAAATCCGTTAGCGAGGAGGAGAGTTGTTGTTTATATTTGATAAAATGAGTGAGGTGCACTATTTATGCAAACTCAAATTTGTCATATATTTCATATTCTGTATTTACAATGCGATGATTGTGGAAAAAGGCAAGCCATTGAGATGCCTGATTGTCGAGCATAAGCAATGGACATTCTAACAACTTTGACGGTTGATTTATTTGATGAGGAAAAATATTACAAGAAAATAGATTATAGGATTAAACGTCTTTATAAGACCATCTGAATATTGGTTTAAGATTAAGGGAGAACTTGATGAAATGGTGATTTGAAGCTAATGTTATTTATATCTTGTTCTCAATTTAAAGGAATTGTTGCTTATTTATTTTGTTATAATGTTCCATGTATCTCTCATAATATTTTTATTGATATCTGCAATTATTTTGGTGCATGCTGGATAAGATAGGTTTTGTTTGATTAAAACTTGATATGTAAAAAATATGTGATAAAGGAGACAAACTCCTATAATTTTCAAGGGTTTCGAGCTCAGTTAGTAGCATTTATTTTTTCCTAGTTCGCTCGATAAATCGTGATAATGGAGACTTTCATATCAGTGAAAGTAAGGAGAAACTCTAATTTTCTAATTGTAATTTCTCTTAATGGGATAAGGCATGGTTCTTCCCTTGACTATTGTTTGTTTTGCCATAATAAAACCAGTGTTAAGCTAATAAACAAAGTAAATAAAAAGTTGTATTACCAAATATGCAGGACCACAATTTGAGGAGTGATGCTAAGAATGGGGATAAGCTTGGAATCAGTAAAGTAAGCATCAAAATCTAACAACTAACATATTTGAGAAGCTTGCTTATCATTAATAAAGAAGGTACTCATTTAGAACTTTTTGCTCATATTTTTTTAAGCAAAGGAACGCAATCAATAAAAATAAACCTGACCTATTGGTCAGGCATAAAAGAGTTAACAAAAGCGGAGGCCTCCTGGCCCTCCGAGAACACAAAATCGGGGGTACATGTACCCCTAGCAGCCAGGTAATGTGCTTCATAATTACAAGAACTATGAACAAACTCAAAACGAAAATCCTCAAATGGGAAGCAAGCGCACGGGTATCTGGAGCCAAGGTTAGCTCCCCAGGAGAGGTCATCCGTCCGATCTCTGAAAGCTGAAACTAGCATCTGGCAGTCCGTCAAAAGGAGGACCCTGTGCAGACTGAAACTCAGCGCCGCCTCCATCCCTCGGACTACTGCAACTGCCTCTACTTCTTCGCGGATAGTCTGCCCTGTTGGAACCGCAGCCTGCACAAACAACCACATTCTGGTGAGTTTTAATAATGAAACTAGTCTCTCCCAGTCTGTTACGGGCAGACCAGGAGGCATCGACGTTGAGGACGTGCCAGCCAGCTGGGATCTCGGCCTGGTGTTGGGGGGGCCTGGAGGTCAGATGGGGAAGGATTTCTGTACAATAAAAAAGAAAAACCTCTTCGCCTTGGCCAACCTCTCTTGTGGTCTGAATCTTCCCTTCGAAGACTAGTTCATTTCTGCTAGTCCAAATAGCGTACATAATTGTGCTAAGGGTACTGCAGAAGGCTAGCAAGTTCGAGGCTCCTTGAAAGAGGAGAAAACACCGCTGGATGATCGTGTAGATGCAATCGGAGTAGTTCCAAGAATTGAAGTTCAAGGCCAGGTCAGACTCAAACCAAATGTTATGAATTTTTGTGCAAAGAAAATGACATGAAAGTCGATTCAGTCTCAGAGCCGCATCGGGGCAGTTAGTGTCCCAATCTTGGCACCGTGCTAGAGGTTGAACTTTGTGGGGATCCCTTCCTAGACCGCTTTCCAAAGGAAAAGTTGGATACGATGGGGCACTTGAAGCTTCCAGATGCCTTTCCAGGAGAGATGGTTGGCCCAACAGGGTTGGTGTCAGCTCTGTGACGAGAGTGCTCCTTGGTAGAGAAGGAATGGACGGACTCACACCAAGGATGCCGTTCTTCTCCTGCTTCCATCGAAGAACGCCCTTGGCCGGATGGGAGCTAAGCGGAATAGAGGTAATAAGCTTGGCAATATCAGGGTAGAAGATGGTCAAGATGATCTCGTTGTTCCAAGTGCGGCTATCAGGATGGATAAGGTCCGCCACTCTGGTAGTGAGTCTGGTGAGCGGCTCCGGCGCCGCAGGACGCCCAAAGCGGATACCGGGATCCAAGGCTCAAGCCAAAGGTCAACGCTCTCCCCCGTTACCTATGTGTCAGCACAGCTTTGGCCAGATTTTGTTGCGTGCTTGGAAATGCCTTTCCAAATCCAGGAGTCAGCCGGCTGGGCATGGAGAGCATCGAAGAAGTCTTCAGGTGTACTTTGCTTTCATATTGTGAGCCCACAACTTATCTCGTTCTTTTATGATACGCCATAAAAGCTTGGCCATAAGGGCTTTGATTATGGTGAAGGCCGTTCGGATACCCAAACCCTCAGCTTGTTTTAACTAACAATAAATCTCCATTTTATAAGGTAGGCTTTAGATCTGCCCTCTTTGTTAGACCCCTAGAGGAATCTGGAGTTAATGGAGTCCAGTTTATTGCAGATCTTCTTTGGGAAGGGGAAGACGGATATAAGGAAGGAAGGAATAGCCGAGTTAACAGCTTTAATGAGGGTGATTCTGCCCGCTTGAGATAGGAATTTTGCTTTCCACCCTCGATACGGTTGGTAACCCTGGAAATGATGTCTTGAAAGTTGAGGCTTTTGACCGGTCGAAGGTCAGGGGCTCCTAGGTATTTGTCTCCTGTGACGTCTTTTTTAATGCGGAACATCTTTTGAATAAGCTTGTGATGGCGGTGATGGTAGTTTTTGTTGAACATGATACAGACTTGTCCCTATTAATCTCTTGTCCCGAGGCTTTACTGAAGGTAGCCAGGGCATCATTAAGAGCACAAGCTTCGCTGAGATTTGCATTACAGAAAATGAAACTGTCGTCTGCGAATAGGAGATGAGACACCGGGTGCTGCCGCTCGCGCTGTTTTAATGCCGTGCAGGACCCCTGTCGTCTCCTTTTTGAGGATAATCCTGATGAGCATCTCAGAACAGATGAGAAAGAGAGAGGGAGAGAGAGGATCACCTTGTCTAATGCCCCTACCAGGTTTGATGAAACCATAGGTGTACCATTAAGATTAATGGAGAGAGCGGCAGAGGTGATGCACTGCTATATTCATCCGCACCATTTGTCAGAAAACCCATAGCCTGAAGGGTGTCATTCAAGAAACTCCATTCGACTCTGTCAAAAGCTTTACTGAGGTCTAATTTGACCGCCATGCAGCCAGATCTGCCTTTTTTCTTCTTGATGGTAGACAGAATCTCCTGAGCCATGATGATATTGTCGAAGATTTGGCGCCCTGGGATGAAAGCATTCTGAGAGGGGGAGATGATCTTGTTGAGAAGAGGCCTGAGCTTGGTGGCCAGGATTTTAGAGAGGATCTTAAATTTTACGTTACATAAGCTGATCGGTCTGAAGTGCTCAGGCTTCTCCGGGTTTTTAATCTTCGGGATAAGGGTGATGATGGTGTGGTTAAACTCAGTCAGAAGGTTCCCTGATTGGAAGAAAGCAAGGATGGCATTACACAAGTCCTGCTTCATTGTATCCCAAGATTTTTGGTAAAAGAGCGGCGTAAAACCATCAGGGCCTGGGGATTTGTGGGGGTTCATCGAGAACAGGGGTTCTTTGATTTCTTCCTAGGAGGGTTCTCGAGTGAGCGAAGTGTTGTCTTCGTCCGAGATAAGCTTTTCCATAATGTCAAGGTCAGCCAGTTTGATGGTGGGACGAGAAGTTGTGAAAAGGTCCTCATAGAAGTTGACGAAGGCCTTGCCTATATCATTTTGATCGTTGCACACCATGAGCCGTCAGGCCTCCTGATTCTCCGGATCATATTACGCCGTCTCCGACTGATCGTGGAGAGGTGGAAGAACTTTGTGTTCCTGTTGCCGTCCCGTAGCCAGGTCTCCCTAGATTTGTCCCTCCAGAGAGATTCTTCGAGATCGAGGAGACGCGTGAGCCTGCCTTGGAGGTCTGTCTCAATAGCTTCGTTTGAGTCAGACGGGTTCCTCTTTGATATATCATTGATCTGGTCCCTAACTTGTTGGATGCTGATGGGGTTGAAGTTGATTTTCTCTGTTCCAAACAGTGAGCTCCCTCTTTGTATGCCTCAACTTTTGCACAGCCTCAGCGGTCTAGAACCTGTTTGATCGACGGCCCAGGCACGGTCGACAGGATCCTTGTATTGGTCATGATTGCTCCAAGCGGATTGGAAGTGGACTGCTTTGGTAGGTTGTGGCAATGGATTCGGTGGTAAGCACAATGGGTCCATGATCCGAGCCAATGATGGGCAAGTTTTGAATTTATAAGCTTGTACATGTTTTTTCTTTAGTTTGTTTGCCAAAAACCTTCCTCCCACTGCAGGCAGAGCAAAAATAGGATATATCAATTTGCTTGCTCAAGCTATCTCAGAGGATGTCAACAAGATCATTAAGTAAATTGGTATTTTCACATTAAGATGGATTTGATTTATTCCCCAAATTATATCTTGTAATCCTTTTTACCTCGATATCTTAGTAGGGCTAACAATATAAGATGTATTCATTTTGATTGGGATTTTAAATTCTAATACAAGCTAATGTAATCATATCTAAACCCGAGTTCAGTTATTTAACCAAATAGAACAATACTAAAAAATTGAATATTTTCCTTAGGATAAAGTATCTAAAATTTTTATACTCCAAGTCCATGCAATCCCACTTCAAATTCTAACTGTTCGTCACTGTTATATATTCAATTAATCAGTTGTAAAAATTGTGAAAATATCATTACGCGCCCTTCGTGGTAGAGAAGGCTGCAGTTTAATGAGGGCTTTACTACTCGAGACCCTGAAAGAACCGAAGGGAGCTAACTCTTATATACATTAGAACAAGCTACTGGCAAAACTGTAGCGCCCGTAGTTCCTTAGCTTTATAGGCAGGTTAGGCCCTCTCTTTCTGCCTCTTGCTTTCACAGCTACACTTCGCTCACTGTTGCATACGCTTCGCTCACCTACAGCGGAATGTACAAGATAGATCTTGAGTCACCTACATAACCTACCGCAGGGCTTGGCTAAAAGCTTACATAGTCTATTGAAGTGGCATTGCCACTACACACAAAGAAACTTATCCTTCATGGTGATGCGCGAAAGCCAGTATATGTTATAGGGCTTGTAGTTTATGATATGCTATAGGTCTAACGAAGCAGCTCAATGAGAGAGGCGAAGCGTGAAAGCACCAATGCAAGAGAGACAACAGTACCCTATGTCAAAGACAGGCAGCACTGTGTCAATGAATCTCGTTAACAGTTCACATCATAGAGTCAGAAGCAGGTTCTGGTGCCGATAACCTGAAATAAGCACACAACCAAAATAAGGAGCCACTCAAACAAAGATGTGAATTATTTAAAAGACACAACTCATTTAAAAAATTATCACACGGCGGGGGATTAAGGCAGGTTGCTGAGGCGTATGATTGATGAAGGCTGCCATTTCTAAACTTGGTGTCTTCACCCTTGGATTTTTTTAGAGCTCATTTAGCTTGTGTCCATAAAACAAGGCATTAAAATTTTATGTCCAAAAAAACTCCATAAGAAAAATCCTTAGTTTCTAGAAAAAAGCTGTTACCTAAGCCAAGTCGAGCTTTTAAGGACTCTTGACACCTTGATTCGTGAGTAGAATATTAACTACTACATCAGGTTGTACTATCATTATTGTAGATAGATCTGTACATGATCATATTGGAGCTAGTAAAAGGATTAGCTGAGTTAACATGCTTTTATAAGGGAATGTATTAAGTGACTTACCAATGTTTAGAGATAATCCACTATGAACAGTTCAAAAGCTACTATGAAAGCCTTTGCATCGCAGATCTTCAACTCCAAGATCCATGAAATTCTTAAAGTTGTCGTGGAAAAATGATTGCCAACAAGAAGACACCCCCATGTAACTAACTAATAACTAAGCGTAGGATAACAATAACTAGCATAGGCCAGTAATTTAGAAATAAGAATCAGTATAATAATAGTAAATAAGAAAACCAACTTACTTTATAACAGCATGTTGCCTTAGATGATTGAAGAGCTTGCCACAGTAGGAGCACTAACCATCCTGGGGTCATTGTTGACGATCTGAGAGGGAATCTTCGCATTAGCCATGGTAGCAACAGGTACTTGTGCTTTGTAAGCTGAATCATGAGCACCTAAAGCAGTTCTGTCAGAAGGATCAAGGTTGTTTGAACAAGAAGAGTTCCATTCAACTGCCTTGGCTGTACAAGAAGCCATACTTGCACCTCCTGGGACTGTTAGTTTGGCAGAGTTCTACATATAATAATAATAGAAAATTAGAATAGTTCAAGTGCACCTTCTGCTAATTTTCTGTCAGCTAGATAGACTTGAACGAACCTGAGGGAAGAACCTTTCGAATTTGTTCTGTAGTAGTAGGCTTCTTTCGTTGTAGGGGTTTATACGGGAAAATGTGTCGTGCACTCAACATCATTCAATCCGTGACCTGGAAACAATATCCATTTTTTGGAGATTGATTGGTGATCCTAAAACAAGAAAAGGACATGTATTTTGAACAAGTAGAATAGGCGGAAGAGTGTCTACATGTTACGAAGCATATGCCTTTAGCCATCAATCTAACTGTACCAAACACCGGCACTGGATTACTCTTTCTGCGTATAAAGAATATGCTACAGATCAATGTGGTTTCGTTATCATCAATTGTTTAAGTTTCTTCTCCAATCTGAGAGCTATTAAAGTTTGTTGGTGTGGCTTCATCTTATTGTTGTTCTACAGCTCTACTTGAAAGAGTGTATGTTGTAATGAACAAGAAGAGGTGAAAATAAAGGTAGTATTATCTTACAATAGTTGTAGTATGTAAAATTGGTGATTTTAATTATCAGAGCAAGTGATAGACTAAAAATTATCCTAGTGGTCCTATTATCATAAACCCGACAATTAACGGGTCGATACTACATTTTAAGCCTTATCTTACCACCCGCGATCCCATAACCTGAAAAGAAATGAACTTAACTACCCCCCCTACCCTAGAAAAGACCGACTCATCAAGTCACTTATGCAGCTTGTCTATCTTACCCTGTTCAAGAAGCAATCTAGCCGAAATTAGTAAGAACCAAGAAGGCGTCTGACTCCTCCCAGACAAGTGTAATTCGATTAAGCCATTGGGGTGTGTAATACCAACTTTTAAACCAGCAAGTCATAATCCTATATCTAAAATCACATACAACTCTCAAACTACATGAGGAACACAAAGCTCCCACGTGATTTGGGGGAGGTCCTGAGTTCAAACCCCAAAACCTTGGTGAGATTATCATAAAATTTAGCCTTCCACATCTATGTGGCATTCATGGTTACGATAAGATTTTTCGCTCAGGGGCTATCTTAGAACAACTTTAGCAGAGAATTTTCCTAAACAGGAAGAAAAAGCTCCCTCGATAATAAATGTTAAGTCCATCCTAACCAGAAGAATTTTTTTAAGAGGGCCCTATCAAACACTCAATGAGGGAAGCCAGTCTGGAAGTACAAAAGCTCCAGATATCCACCCAGATATATTTTTGGCCTCTACCTTGAACATTTTGAAAGCACCAAGGTTTAAGATCCAATTTGACGTCGCGAAGATTTCGTCTTTATAATTTGCTTTCAGGTTGTAATGTTTGTTATTCCTGAAAAGTTGTTGCTGAATTGCTAAAATATATAGTTTACCCTCATCCACCAAGATCCTAATTATACTGAAATGTTTGTGCATTTAATAGCTCTACCTTTCGGATAACGTTTTTCTATAACTCACTATGTATTCATAGTCTCTACCGAAAGGGTAGAAATATTTCTTAACAAGAACTAGTTTCTTTGACATGCCTTGAAGCTTGATGAGTTATCACTTTTCACTTCTTCTATCCAAATTTTCAAGCCTAACCACATTTTTCAAGAGGTCTTTTACTCTCCAGCAAATTACTCATCACTACATGTGTGTAAGAGATGAAAACGAAAAAAGAAAAAAATAAAGAAAAAAAGGGAATCACTAAGCAGACCTCGTTGATGGGAAGAAATGTAACCACCAAGCACAAGAATATTGTACGGTATTACACCAACAGAATAAATAAAGATCCTAGGATCAAATGAGAAAGATCGATAGGAGCGATATCACTAAACAAAATAGATTGAACGAATTGGATTTTTGGAGCTAAATCAATAAGGCTAAACAAAAGAACAAAACAGAATAAGAACTCGTAAGTAAAACTGAATAATGATAGGAAACATGTTTTCACAAATCAAATGTGCATTATATGTTATGATACACATACAACCCTCTAGGTTCCCCACAAAAATACCATTTGTAGTAAGGGTTAGTTCATTGAAGGTGATCGCGCGAGTATAGAAAAAAAAGAAAAAAAAACCAATCCCGATTACCTGATGGAAGATATCTGTAGCACAAGTAGTGAACTTGTGCATCTACCTTGACGACATCACGACGTAATCCATATATCTCATTCTCTTGATCGGTATTTTCAGAAGGATGGCTGAAATGTGTGAGCTTCCTCGAAAGCATACTCCTTCAATAGTAAAAAAATTTCATAGGAATAGATTGATAAAAAACTTAATTTAGAAGGGTGTAATTGTTTATAGCAGAGAAACCAAGATATGCACCATTGGGATCACATCTCCAACAATCATCAATGAGGGTGAAATATTTAATCTCTTGCAACATAAAATCACAACTTTTTTATCGCAAGAAAAATTAAATTATATAATTAGAGCAAGCCAGATCAAAAGCATTACAAACTCTAGAGCAACTCCAATCATATTTTGGATAATTAAATACCCCTAAGTTAAAACGGAGCAATCTAGACCAAAATTATCCACCCCAAGTCATAACAGAGCAACCCATATCAAATTACTATAAATCAAGGCATGTTAATTACCTTTTGAAGCTCTTGAACAACAACTTAAGTGTTTAGATATTGGTGAGTCATAGAGAGATAAACTAGACTGCTTCACAAAGAGGAAACACATCTTTACTATGTAGTTTATGGCGAGAGCGAGATTGATTTCCCGTTGAGAGATATAAACAAAAGATTCGCCATTAATGGAGCTTAAGCTTTTCTCTATTTTCTCTCAGGGAAATAAAATTTGCTTGTTTCATACATTATTTGAAGATTGCCATTCTATTTGGCTTATTAGACTGTTATTAGCTCCCCGAGATTTGTGCATTGATTTGGAAAATCAACGGCTGGGATACTTTTTTCCGGACAAATGTTGAAATCCGACGATGCAGGCTCATTTTTTCGGCTGAATTTGCTTGCAACTCCAAAATCAATGGTTAAAACCCCAAGAAAAAAAAGAGAGAGGTTATTTTAATAAAAATTCACCACAAAGCTTGAAGTTAGTAGGTACACCTTCTTGCTCTGATTTAACCAGAAAATCTTCTAGGCCTGATTCCGAATCAGAAGTCCAACTTCCGTTACGAATCACATTTTTGAAGGCACTTCTGAAAAATAGATCGAAGTCTGAATTCAAGACACACGTGTAACTTTCAGGTGATTAATGTGGGAAAATGGCAGCAACTTTACAAGGAAATCTTTGGTTACTATTAATTAGAAAAAGTAATTAACATACTAGGTAAGAACTGACCATCAAGCATACTCTTGGAGAGGGACTTAAATTAGGTGATTGAATTTCTATACAACCTTTAGCTAAGTCAAAGTTTGATTTAAATGGAGGGAAAGGGCAACATAAACTATAATGATCACAACTAAAGTTGTTCTACCGCGTATAGTCAAGATTAGTATAGCTAACCCACATTTGAATTGAATTGTTGTTGTTATAATAAGGATCTCATTATACATAGCATGCAAAATAGTCTTAGGTATCACAAGTTCACACCATAGTCATAAATTAGGTTTCGAACTACAGCCTAGCAGTGCCCGTTGCCCGTTTCAGGGTGAACTAAGTATATAACTTCAACTACCACAAAAAAATGATGCATTCAATGCGTTATTGCAATTTGGTCAATTCCATGATTATTCATTCAATTGAGTATCCTCATACCATGTGATTTAATATCCATCACTACGCACTGTCACCTACGCTTCCTACGCTTACAGTAAGCAATGAAAGCTCTTGCGAATCAAAAAATTAGAAAGCGAAAGATCCCTACATAGTAAGCAATGCGGAAAAAAGAAAAACATCAATACCTGCCAATCTCTATCCCGAATCCCTTCAGGCACAACAACTCTGTGTTTTTCTTCCCAGCTTCCCCATCTCAAACATTCTTATTATCATCCACCAAATAATAACTATACTCACATTTAAACCCAGTAGAAACAGTAACTGCTCCACTCCATATCAACTCATCTTCTTCATGAGATGGACTCAACAACACATCTTGCTTCACATTCCATGAACCAACCACAGGTTCTGAACCACACACCAGAATCCTCTCACCCCAATTAGTAAAATAAGGCAATCTGAAGCTCAAACTCGCTGTACTCAACTTATTTTTATCAGAAACCAATCCCAGATTTACCATTTTTTGCAAATCGAACACCACCCAGATTAAATCTATCAGAATTAAGCAAAACTCAGATACCCCAAATTGAATCTATCAGATTTTTGTATACCCCAGAGTTTAAAGTGAGGAAAAATGGGATGGGGACCAATGTTTGATGAAATGAAAGATACCCAGTGGGAAAAAAGTGAAACCTGGTAATGATTTGTGATGAAATCGATGGGGGAGATTCAGGAGAAATATAGTTGAGAGATAGAGTTAGAGCTTAGAACTCAAGAGAGAGAGAGAACGTGATGTTGTTGTTGGCTTAAGTTTTGATCTTCGAGATCGATTTAGGCAGTGAGCGACTGGGATGCTTTTTTTCTGTTAAGATCTGACAGTGCAGACTATTTTTTTGGATGAATTTGCTTGCGACAATAAAATGAATGGCTAAACCCAACAACCTTGAGATTATTTGACAAAAGAGACTAGTCCAAAAAAGCAATAATTCGATGATGACAAAACTTAGGTGGTCTTAAATAGTGTTGACAGTAATAATGTGTTCCAATCAATGTTAATGTTTCTCTTTGCAATATGCCTTGGGTCCCCCAAAATAGTCTTGCTTCTACTGTTTAGAATCTTACCACAGCTTATGCAGTGCCCATATGCTAACAAAACCCTTTCATTATTCTTAGCACGCCAATGTGATCAGTCATATGACTTCCCATCTTAGAGTTTGTTTAGTTTTGTTATTTGTCAATGTTTCTTTCTATCGATAACAAATTCTTTAAAGGAAATGTTATTGGCATATCTTTCGGGAGTTTGGAGCCCGAAAACAGTTTGAAATCATGGAGAGCCTAAATTATAGAAATAATCACTATTATTGTCAAGAGAGTGGCAAAATAGCTTCCATTTAAATAAAAACCCCAAAAAACTTGTAAAGAAAACATCCAAAAAGTCGTTACATAATGTAACAGAGCAAGGTTTGTAAAATATAGGCCAAAATGTCTTGCCTAATTTACAAATGGCGCAGATCACTAGAATAATGGCTGAATGGGCATTACTTCCATTATAGTACCATTATAATAAACCAGTTTGTTTCTATTACCTCCTACACTAAATTGAAAAGACAACGAAAATATATATGTGAACCTGGTATCCCATTAGCAGTTTTAATGTCCCATACTCATAATGAGAAAAATACCAAAAGAACTCCTTTTCTAAAGAAGGATTTTTCCACTACCTAAGATACACATACACATGACATTGATTGGAACATGCTGGTTGTTCCAATTGTGAACGTAGGATACAGGGGTTAGGCATGCATGAGCAGCCCAAACTAACCTAAACATAGTACAAGCAATATAATGATCACAAAACTTGGCATGAATAGTCTGGAATAAAGAGATAGATGTGCATACCCACATAGGCAAATAATATGCAATACAAAGCTGCAATAATTGGAATTGGAATAGAAGCAAAGAGTGCTCCAAACTTTCCTGTTTTAGGATAAAAGTAAGATAAGATCATACTATTAAGTAGCCAAGTATCAATTTGAAATGAAGTTATATAGCAATGGACATAATAAGAATGACTGAAAAATTCTCCCAACAAGATAAGGAAATTCCAGGATTTTAATAACACCAAAGGTACCATACCTAATACAGAAAAGAATAACATAAATGTTGTAGATATCTGAATGACTCTTCTACTTCCAACTCGGGTCAATCCCAAGGGATCGGCGTTTTCACTATTGGCAGGGAAATAAATAGTAAGATCAGCCCATATATAGGTGAAGGGTATAATATTTGGAGTAGGGCGTCTACACTTCTAACTATATAATCAATTGTGCCATACATGTGTTACTTCTAAAAATTATGGGAGCACTGACAAAGCCCGGGAGATGGACTAGGTCATAAATAATCTAAAAGAAACTATGACTGATGAGCCATTTAGCACAACCAGGTTGCTATTAGTTCAAATCATTCATTGTGCATAACACAGTTGAGTTTCAGCTAAGTTGGAGCAACACTGACATCCTTACCAAGTACCTCTAGCCCAATAACAAGTTATATGATCAATAACTTTATTAAACAATTTTAAGTTCATTACACTGATACCACATACCCAGTTATGGTGCCAAAAAACCCGTTCAGCAAAGTCCCCATCCCTTGAATATCAAGAGCATATATAAGAAATATAGAAGAAGCCCGGGGCCATGCACAAAGGATATTTTAATAGAAGAGACACCATATTCAACGAAAGACACAATAAGATTACACATTTTTCCTTAATGAATTACACATGTCTATTGTTATTCCCAAATGGACTTGGGAAAATTTTTGATCCCCTGGGTGGACACAAAGTTTCAGACTTAATGTTAGAACTTAGACCGTCTTTTGAAGAAGCTTTAATAAATGAACAAACTCAGAGAAAAAATCTTAATAGTTGTTACTAATTACATTCTCCTCATGAGTTATGATTTGCATAATCTAAGCTTGATCTCTAGTTTTCAATGGTTTTACAAGATTTTCATGATGAGATACCATTTCATAGCTTACAGTCAGTTCATTTCATTTGTCACATCTGTCATAAGGTGTAATATTTCATATGAAATTTAACTTGATGCAAAGTGCGCTATGTGGAGACAGGAGGCATTACATATATTGTGAGCCTAATAATGGTATATACATAATTCAGCTAACCCTGAGTTGACTATAAGTTCTTTAGGAGCCGGAGTGTGTGCTCTGGGGGTGATCGATCCTTCTTTATAACTGTAGTATATACATATTTTGAAAAACAATAAAAAATAAATAAATTAAGATATTCACGAGTTATCATAATGGAAATTTGAAGTCCACTTTAAACTTAGACTCTAATGTTTGGATACCTTAACTTGTCCATATTAAAAAGTTACAAATTTTCTACTTAAGTTGGTTGGTACTTCATTTAGTGAGGTAATCAACTATAGTGGGGAAAAGAGGTCTGGGTGCCTTGGCTATGCGAAGAGATTATCATTTTCAATCATGAAATATAATCCATGCGTCTATATCATCTTCATATCTGAAACCTTCACTATTCTGCCTATAGGTTTGATATATTCTACACATGTATTTTATTCTGCCTATATCTGTATTTGGGTTGGGTTGGGTTTTGGTTGAGAGATGGGCAAATCCAATCAAAGCCAAAACTAATTTAGTTAGTTATATGGTCCGACAGAACCCATGCAACTATTATAGTTTTCTGAGAACAAATTAAAGCTGCTAGACAAAGTTGAGATTATGCTCGCTTACTTTCATACTATAATCTTCCAATCTCAACTATTCATATTCATGGACCGATAATGTTTAATTCTACCTGCATTTTCAAAATTATCGATGGTCCAAATAAAACTTGGCTAAACCTAACAAAAATCAAGTTAAACTTTAACTAGCTTGACTAGAACTTACTTAAACCCTTATGTAAACCTTAAGCTCTAGTAAATACATAAAAACACACCTCTACACGAAAGCAATACATTAAAAATGGTAAAGAAGCATGGTTGCATGGTGTAAAATTTTCCCTAATTAACATAGGGGTCTAAAACTACGTTGCTTCCACAAATACGACCATTTTGACAAATTGATTGAAAATGCTCCATGCTCATATTGATGCTATATTACTACGCGTAAGGTTAAGCTATGAATATCGATAGAATCGGTCACATATAAAATTATTGTATATTTAATATAAGATAAGAACAAGAGAACAAAGCATCGAATCCTCACTAGCAATGAAAGCTTCATTCATATCCTTCGCATCCTAAATCCACAACTCCATCGGTCCCGCCAACTGAAACAGTGCCAAAAATGGCACAACTCTTTCCTTTGATGCATCAACAACCCATCAGACCCCACAACATTCGCCGCCTTCGCCTGAAAAATTAGCAAATCGATATATTTCCATTGATTCACATCCTCCAAAAGCTTTAAAGGAAACACTATCTCACTATCAAACTTATAAGCTACAAATTGCCCAACTAAAGCATCCCTTAAATCAAACCCATATATCATAAAATTAGCCGCTTGAACCCTAATCCCTTTACAATCAACTCTTTCAAATTCTAAAAAAAAAACACCCAAACCCTCATTAGATTCAATTGGGGGAAATTGAGAAGGAAAAAATTCAAAAATAAATTCAAAAATAAATTCAAAAACATTAAGATTACTTACAGAGATTACTTTGGGGGTATTGAAATTAGAGCGTTAGAGGACCCAATTGATAGAAGAATCATTAGGTTTATGAGAAATCATGATTGGAGATGATTGATTGTTGAAGATTAGAGTCTAAAATCAAAATCAAAGAAGACATAATTTTGTTTTTTTGTTCGCTGCGCGAGAGATATAGGCTGAGTAAGAGTTTTGAAGAGAACCTCGAGATCGATTTGAGAAATGAACGGCTGGGATTGATTTTTTCAGACAAATGTTTAGATCCAACGGCTCAGACCTATTTTTTTTTTGCCAAATTTGATTGTATCTCAAAAATGAACGGCTGAAACCCAAGAATAAAAGATGACCTTTTTACTTTTCTTATTATAGATGATTCCAGATTGTGAGACTTATGTGGTTCCTCACTTTGTTAGAAATTATGAGCATAAATACTTTTTTGCCATCTTTACAAATTGAAACTTTGGCAAGCCTCTTCCAAAATCGATACTAAAATTAACAATTCGATAACGGTCCCATCTACTACCCCCTAGCTGTCACTCTATTCTCTAACATTAAATGTTGATGGGTAGTCTACTCTGCTACAGTAATAAATCTACCAACTCACACAGATTATTGAACAAATGACAAAGATATAACAAAACAATTATAAAGATATCCAAACAAATGAAAAATTTCTCACAAAATAAATGATAAATAATACAAAAAAATGAGAAACTATCTTACTGGAGTTGTTGAGTAGCCTAATCTGCTACATTAATATGAACAGTAATAAGAGGGAAGCTTTCCCCTTAAATACACTACCAACCTTAAAAAAATCAAAGCTTCTTATTCTTCAACAAAAACTTCTACAAAAATCAAAACAGATTCTCCTTGATGTACTATTTGTCTCCTTCATGTGCCAAGTCTTCCAACTATCATTGTGCATTCGCTAAAGTCCTCACACAGAGGTCATTGGGGAGAAAAAGATTATTGTTATCCTAGGTTATTCTCATTGCTAAAGACCGTTATTATCATTCTCTCCGACTGTTGAAATAACCATTATAGTAAATATTATCTCTAACTCTGTATCCATCATCTCTAACTATGTATCCGTATTAAGATTTAAAGCCTTTTTTCTTAAGAGAAATGTTATGCAAGACATTACAATTTGTACATAATCATTTTTTTTGCCTTTTTTATCATTTTTCTTCTGCTACTTTATCATTTGTCATTTTTTGTATTTTTTATCTGTTACTATATCACCGGAATTGTTTATTGATATCATTTATTTCAGGATTCCTATCATTTGTTTTAGGGATTGCTGAAGTTGAGTTTTATATCATTTTTCTCATTTGCATTTTGCAACTTTATCACCGGAATTATTTATTTATATCATTTGTTTCAGGGATGAATGGAGTTCGGCTTTATACCATTTATCATTTTGGTGGGGATATCGTATATCCAAAGATTGGATCAATCGCTAGTTATGTTGGAGGAAGTACAAAACTTACCTCGCTAAGAGCGCACTCGTCATACGAAAATTTTGTTATACTCCTTGAAGAAACAAGCAAAATTCGTCGTGAAGATTATAAGCTATACAACTTCGTCCATGGTTGTGCATATGCAATTTTATCTGTCTAGTACTTTACCGTAATGGTCAATATGTATAAAAGCAATCCCAGCACACCCTTTTACATATAGATTGTTAATGAGCTCAGTGTACCTTCCCAGAACTCCCAGAATTTTATTTCTGATTTCTATTCTTCGAGTAAAGGGTTGTCCACCACCAAAGATACTGGTTCAGGTAAAGGGTTATCCACCACTAAAGCGGGGGGACCTTTACATCAAAACTCATTTCCTGATCCTGAACCTGAATATTGGGGTTTTCCTTAAATAAATAGCAGAGGGCTTGATCCACATAGGTTTAGACCTTTAGTGGATGATGATGATGTTCCTCAATCAAATGATTCTTTTGAAACTATCTATACTGATGTTCCTCCCTCAAAAGAACCTAGTATTCCTCAATCAAAAGTTTATCTCTCAAATGAACCTGTGTTAACTAATATTCCTCAATCAGATGAACATTTTCAAACTATCCCTACTGATGTTCCTCTCTCAAATAAACCTTATATTCTCAATCAAATATTCATCTCTTAAATGAACCTGTGTTAACTAATGTTCATCTTTCAAATGAACCTATGTTAACTAATGTTCCTCGTTCAATTGAACCTGAACCTGAACCTATCATTGAAGAAACTGAGCCTTTAGGTAAGCTCGTAAAATTTATCATTTGTGAGGTGTTTTTTAACATTTCTTATCAAATTAGTATCATACTAAGAAACATATTTCTCATTTGTTCAATTAAATTTCGGTTTGAGCCACAGCCCGAACAGGTGAAAGATCTCGTGGATTTTTGGTTCAAATCTGCTACGTACACAGAAGATCCTTATAACTTCAATAAAGGGCTTAACATTGGTGATCTATATTGAGATAAGATTGAACTCAAGAATCACATAAGAGCTTATGCAGTTGTAAACAAGTTCCATCTCGAACACATTCTGAGTAACGAATATAAAATCGCGGTACGTTACAAAGGTCATAAATGCTCTTGGAAAATTTATGCGATAAGGTTGCTTGGTTCTGCCCTATTTAGAGTAAGTATTAATTGCTCCATTCATACATGAATTTGAGTAGAAACTAATGGTGGGAATACGTATAAGGCAGTGTCTAGTAGATAGCTTGCTTCCACAATATTGATGTAATATAAAATCTTGTCTAACGTGCGAAAGAAAAAGCCCGCGCAGAGGTATCAGCACTTTATATGTCATTTATTTCCCCATATAAGTTATTTGTACAACAATGTTTATCATTTTATCGCATGTCATTTTGTCAACTCACTGTGTCATTTGTAGTGTGATGTTTATCATTTGTCTGCTCCACAATTTCATTTAATCTACGTAATTATTTCAGATGCGATGCAGCTTTGAGCACGCATACCAATTACTTACGAGCTATTTTGCGGAAGTGAGGTTGGTTGACCTGGATTTGGTGTTTGACATACAAACTACGAGTTGTAAGGATAAGAGATTCACAAGGTATTTATGGTGTTATGGTCCTCCCAAAAAAATTTATAAACTATTGAGACCTGTTGTTGTGATTGATGAAACTTTTTTAAAAGGGAGATATCGTTGGAATCTACTAACAGCCATCGCAATTGACCCAAGCAATCATATTTTTCCACTTGCATTTTCGATAACTGACTCAGAGACCACCAAAAGTTGGACATACTTCTTAGAAATGTTTGGGTCTAATTTCTACGGTTATGACACTAGATTTGATGTCATCTCTGACAGGAACGCCAGACTTATTAAAGTTGTACCCAAGGGGTTTTCATTTGCAATCCATACATTTTGGGCCTTCCACATATCGAACAATATTAAAACTACCCTCGAAACTACGAGGATCACATTTAGGATGGCAACAGAGGCCCTAACCTGCATTGATTTTTATAAACATATGAATGTTATCCAAAATACAGATCCAGTGGGTCTCCAATACATAATAGGTATTCCCAAGGAAACATGGTCTAATCTATACATTCTAATGAGTAGGTATGTTGCCATTCTCTATTAATCAATTTCTTATTTGTTATTTTAGGAATAGTTATTATTACTCCATTTGTATACTTATTTGTCATTTTTTTCATTTATTTGTCATCAGTTCTTTATTATTCCGTTTGTAGTTGTATGATTCCATTTGTCATCAGTTGTTCCAGATTTGGCATTTTCTTTCAATTGCTTGTCACTTTTTCAGATACGGAGTGGCTTACAATAATCATGTCGAGAGTTGGAATAACGCTATTTTAAAAGTGAGAGATGTCCATATCCATGTGTTTTTTGAGGAATTGCGTAGAATCTGTTCGAAAATGTCCTACATGTATAGGGAGGAAGGTGAGAAGAGTCAAGCTCGCTTAACGCCATGGGCTGCGGATCATTGAGAGAGTAAAAAGTTTGTGGCAGATTCACTAACCTGCAGTGTTCCTACATCACGTCAACATTTTCTGATGACTAGTTATGGCATAACCGATTCTGTAAATATTGAAGATGGTACTTGTTCTTATCGTTGGTGGCAAGCAGTGGGTATACCTTGTGAGCATGGATTATGCGCTCTCGGTCTTGGTAATGTTGATCCAACTATACGTTTCTCTGAGTACATCACAAATGATACATACAAGACTATTTATAAACCTATATGGATTCCTATAAGAGGAATTGAGCAATAGAAAATTTTAAAAATTGATCCATGTGTTTGTGCTCCTATTCTAATAGTTCAAGCCAGTCGTCCTCACACACAAAGGAAGAGAAAAAGAAAAATGCCTGGTCTTGTCACCAAACTAAGATTTTACAGTAGGTGTCAAAAAATTGGACACAATCGCCGTTCTTGTAAGTTTCTGCCAATCCCATCAGACGATAATACACCTTTGACAATGGCACATCCTTTACGATGAACACTGAGTCACCTGTCATCCCAGATGAAGATGTTGTAATTAGTTTGTACTGCTGATTTTGGGTACTCTATCTATCATTTATTTGTATGATCTTTATCGTCAGTGTTGTTAAAATCATCATTTATCTAAATATAACTGTCATTTGTTTAAAAATAATTTCTTATTTATTTGTTTCCATTTTATCATTATTTGCTTCTAAACTCTCATTTGTGCACAAAGAATTTCTCATTTGTTTATTTCTATGATATCATTGTTTGCTTCAGAACTGTCATTTGTGCAAGAAGTATTTCTCATTTGTTTGTTTCCATGATATCATTATTTCCCTATGAACTATCATTTGTTCTCAAAGAATTTTAAATTTGTTGGTTTCTATTTTATCATTATTTTCTTCTGAACTGTCATTTGTCTATTCAATTATTATCATCAGTTTTGTTATGTTCATCATTAAACTTATCCCCTCTTATATCATCATTATTTTCTTACAGAACTGTGATTTTTTTGTTTGCCATATATAAAATGGAAACCACTATTTAACTATAAAAAGAAAACGAAGTAGCACAAAAAAAATAAAAATAGATGTTCATTCATACAAATAGAAAGTACTAGCTACCACAAAAAACTAACAAACTAAACGCCAAAAAAACCATAACAAATGTTCACAACTCCTGATCACGTTCCGAGCATTCCAGATCGCACTCCAAAGCCTGAATCATCTGCTCGAGACAGCTAACTCCTCCTACAGTTTCTTGTGCTCATCCCAGTCTAACTTTATGGTGCAGAGCTGATCTTCCAAGAAGTGCATATAGAACTTGAACTCTTCAAAATACTGATCTCTCTTTACTATAACTTGATACAGTTCATCCCGGATTATATTGAACGCTCCTAATTTCTTCCTAAAGTCTTTACAATGCTCTTTCAGCATTTATGCCTTCTCACCGGAGACATCCTTCTCCATTAGGCATAGTCTTTTCAATTTATAGAGACGTTGGTCAAGCTGATCTTCCTGCATCCCTACCGGCTCAAACCAATTGTATGGAGTATTCGAAGAGACATGGCTAACTCGAGTAGAGTATGACATTTTTCTTGAGAATTTGAAAAGAGTTTATGGTTAGGGTTTGAACAGTTAAAGAGTTGAGAATAGTTGATTTTAGATTATGATTTTTATAACGGGAATTGAATGCATTGGGAAGGGACGCGTTTTAGGGATTACATGATGCTTAAGGTAAAAGTTATTATTACTTCAGTTCTGCACCGTCGTTTCTTATTGCACACGTAAGTCATATGAGTATCTAAATTAAGTTTTCTAATCAAGTATCATTACTTGTCACATCGACTTGTCATATGTTGAAGAGAATTTCATATTTGTTTGTATGTTATATATCATTTTTTCTTTCCTAAACAGTAATTGTTTAATGATAATTTATCATTTGTCTGTTCAAATGTTATCACCAATTTTATTAAGCTTAGCATTTATCTACCATTGTTCATGGAGTCTTTATCATTTGTTTGGTTCCCTTATATCATTTATTTCGGATGAAATTTTTTAGTAGTTTGTTTCCCTCATATCATAGGGAAATTACTATTTGAAAGTGAAAAAGCGAAACGAAGCAAATAAAATGTTCATACAAGGGAAACAATAATAACAAAAAAAAAAAAAAAAAAAACAACAGCAGAAATATTCACAACTCTTCACTTGAAGAATTTTGATCACATTCCATAGCCATGATCTTCTGCTCGAGACAGCTAATTTTACAGGCTGAATCCTCGCACAGTTTCTTGTGCTCATTCCGGTCTAACTTTAGAACACAGAGCTAATCTTCCAAGAAGCGGATATAGAACTTGAACTCTTCAAAACGCTATCTTTTCTTTTTTATAATTTTATCCAGTTCATTATCCATTTTATCGAGTTCTCCTAATTTCTCCTTGAACTCTTTGTAATGTCTTTTAGTAGTTGCACCTTCTCACCAAAGATATCCTTCTCTATTAGGCAAATTTAATTCAACGTAAAGAGACATTTGTCTGCCTGATCTTTATCAATCCCTACTGCCTCAAACCAATCTTGAGGGGTGCAGGAAGAGGCATGGTTAAATCGAGTAGAGTGGGAGTATGACATTTCTTAAGAAGTTGTAAAGAGTTGAGGGTTTGAAAAGTGCTTTAGTGTAGGGCTTTTTATACTTAGGAGAATTAGGACTTTGAATCACGCGTGGTAGGGTTTAGGGCTTAGTGTTTAGAGTGGCGGGAACTACGTGGATGTTTTGGATAGATAGCTGTTCTAAACGTAATCAAAGTTGACTTTAAGCTAAGTTGTCTAATCAAGTAATAAAGATTGACTTGTCACATCGACTGTATAGGAAAAAAGCTCTTAGAATTTAAACGGCTTATTTTCCATTTGGTCTTATAAAGAGTATAATTTTAGTGCAGTTAATTGTCATCGTATATTCAATTTCATCCTCCCATTAGTAGTTGTCATTTTTCTTTGTATACATTGTCATCTTACTGGAGTGACTTATCAAGCATTACATACTTCCCTTTAGAGCTGGCAAAATGACCCACGACCCACCAACCCGACCCAACCCTACCCTGTTTCTGGCGGGTTTGGGTTTGGCCTTAAGGGGCTACGGGCCATTTGACCCGAACCCGCCTAACCTTTAATAAATATATTAGGTTAGGTTTTAGCCTATCAGGTAAACCTGTGACCTGCTTAAGTAATTTGGTTTAATTGTAATTTTATATATTAAAGCTACCATTTAAGTCATTAACCTTTAGGGTAACAAGTAACAACAAGTCTTTCAAGTTTCAAAGTTTAAACAACGCCTCTACACTTCCTTACTTGGTCTGGTCCACATCCTCCACTCCTCCACATCTCCACTCTTACCACCATGGTGCTACCCATATTTATCTTTTGCCTAAAATTTAACACTGAGTTCTCAAGCTACCTTTTGTTGCCATCTTGATAAACCCCTCCAGTCTCCTCACAAAGTAAGAAGTTCTATATCCATGAAGCAACTCCCTAAATATCGGCGGTGGTGGATCATGCAAAACACTCGACGCCCAATCGGTCACTACAGACGGGATTTTTTAGAATATATCCAACGAAGTATGGATGAAAATTATTCCCCGGTTTCTTATTCGGATTGGTAAAAGATATTGATGAATTGGGGAGCATCAAAGAATCGAAAGATCTTTGTAGGAGTAATAACTTGAGAAGGTCTAGCGTTGGTGTATGGCTTAGATTAAAAAACTGTGGGTCGTGGTGGTGATAATATTGTTGGGGTTGTTGCTAAGAATAGATATCTTGCATCTCTTGTACTCAACTTCTTTTATGTTATTGGAAATATTGATTTATTATATCGACTGCGCTGGAAAGATCCCCTTGGAATTAAAACGCTTAATTTTTTATTTGTTCTTACAAAGAGTATCATTTTAGTGCAGTTATTTATCACCGTAAATTCAACGTCATCCTCCCATTAGTATTTGTCATTCCTTTATGAATTCATTATCATTTTACTGTTGTGAATTATCAAGCATTACATACTTTCCTACCAATATGGATGTTTTGGAGAGATAGCTTGTTGTAAACATAATCAAAGTTGACTTTATGCTAGGTTGTCAAAATCATGTAATAAAGATAAGATTAAATTGTCACATCGACTGTAAATGAAAGAATCTGTTAGATTTAAAGCAGAACATTTAGCATTTGCTGTGACCAAGAGTATCATCAAAATGAATGTTAATTGTCACCGTAATGATATTGTGCAGTGATAAAGTGGTTCTCATTTCTTTATAAATAGCTTATCATTTTTATGCTTTGAATTATCACTATCATAAAGTGTTAACTACATAACCTGCACACTTGCTTCTAGTTCTTTCTAGTTCTCAAGCATTACATACTTCCCTACCAACGATGCATTCCCTTGTTTGTTGGTGCGGTGAATATTATGATCTTCGTCTCTCACGTACAAACCTCAACCCTAACCACTGGTTCTGTCAATGCGGTGAAGTGTAATATTCTTTATATTTAGTGACATTAATTTTTGGCTTTAGAATGTTAAACTCTTAAGGAACAAATGTTTAAAGCATCAATATAAATGATAAATTATGATAATCGGACTATAAATTCTACTGAACAACAGCATTACAGAAGATAGGCAAATCTATGGTTCAAGACTAGATAACCTCTCATTTATTAGATCTAACATTTCCTCTGGCGATTCAACTATGTCAACAATGCGCTCAAGATTTGAATTTATGGTTGGAAGACTGGTAGCCATCCTATTGTCAATGTCTTAGATTGTAGATTGAAGCTTCATAAAGTAATCTAATGATAAATGTTGAATGGAAAATGCTAAATGATATATAGTAAATGACAACATTTTAATAATAGCATGACATAAGATGGTAAATGACAATCACGCCAAAACAAATGACAGAAGGCTAATTGATGGATGACATATATTTCATTAAATAACAAATGCATTCAGCACCCGGGGATCATTTCCAATGTTCTTTTATTTTCAATAGGTTTGGTCAACATTAAATACTGCTGTGATTTGCAGTGGTATGGTATAAATTCTGCTATGGCTTATTCGGCAAATACTTCCTTATTTTAATCTTGTATAACTATTTCCTCTGTAACTACTTTGTGAAGAAGATGGTGACCACCAGACACCAAGCGTACGAGGCTAGGGTTCTTGCCGTGATGCAAGAGTTGCGGCTTCGATACTTTGAAACCCAGTTCCTTGAACTTCCTACTCCTCTTCCAATGTGTCCTACCTTCCATAGGATAGTATATGAAGAGATAGAAAAGGCGAATGACGATTATTATCAAATGTTCTTCTTTCACTATATGGTGACGTTAGAGCAGGGACAGAGGGACGGTCAGTGTCTTCTGGCAGAGGATGCTATTACAGCAGTGGATGAAGCAGCTGGTATACATCCAATGATATCTTTCTGGTACCCTAAGTAGAATTAGAGGAAGATACGGTGGTAGTGGTGAGGGTTACAGAGGAGGAGACGGTGACGATGGTAGGGGAGACCGACCACCACCTCCGAGTACGTAAATTGATCTAAATTAATGTAATATAAATTGTGATCTATAATAATATTCGAGCTAATGAAATTTTCTTTTTTTTGCCCAATGAGTATTACAAATTCGAGCTAAAGAAATATAATCTTAGCACGCTGAAGATAAAAATGATGACAAATCATAGATAACAAATGATAAATGGAGTTAACAAGTGACAAATCTCATATAACAAATGACAAATCATAAATAATAATTGACAGATCAAAGAAAACAAATGATAAATCATATATAACAAATGACAAATATTTGTTAACAAATGACAAATCATATATAACAAATGTCAAATCAAAGATAACAAATGAGAAATCTTATGTAACAAATGATAAATCTTAGATAATAAATGATAAATCATAGTTAACAAATGACAAATATCATATAGCAAATGCCAAATCATCGTTAACAAATGAGAAATCATACTTTATAAATAGATTAATTATTGGTTTATATTTCATTAATGAATAATCTTGTATAACAAATGAATAATCGTATTATTAAGAACAAATGCTGTCTACTTACAAATAAACATAATTTATAATATCAAATAACCAAATAGGCCATTGACTTACATCAAATGTTGCCTATCGACAAAACAAATAGATCAATTGTTGGTTCATGTTTCACAAATCATATATAACAAATACCAAGTCATAACGGACAAATGATAAATAATATATAATGAATGCCAAATCATAAATGACGAATGACAAATAATATATAACAAATGACAAATCATTGGTGACGAATGACAAATAATATATAATGACTGACAAATCATAGATGACGAATGACAAATCTCAAATAACAAATGACAAATCTCAGATAACAAATGTCAAATCATATATAGCGAATGACAAAAAATATTGTAAGAATTAAAAATCATATATGACGAATGACAACCCATATATTAAAAATGACAAATAATTGATGTAAATATAACTTGTGATCTGTAGCAATATTCGAGCTAATGAATTTTTTTTTTTTGTGCCTAATAAGTATTGCAATTTCGATTTAAAGAAATATAATCTTAGCATGCTGAAGATGAAGATGACGACAAATCATAGATGACAAATGATAAATGGAAAATAACAAATGACAAATCTCATATAACAAATTGCAAGTCAAATATAACAAATGACAAATCTAAGAAAACAAATGCCAAATCATATATAACGAATGACAAAAAATATAGTAGGAATGGCAAATCATACATAAGAAATGATAAATTGTTTATAAGTGGATGACATATAATTCATAAAATTACAAATACATCCAACTAGACAGACTAGATTTTGATTCTATTCTAACAAATAACAAATATGTCATATACGAATAACAAAGAATATATAGCAAATGAGAAAGATCATATAAATTAATAATATTTTTAATAATTGTTTATAACTTTACAAAATTATAGAATTATACATTATAACAAAATGGATGTCAAAGTTTAAAAATTTCCTACGGCTCAAATCCCAGCCTTAATATGTCATAAGCAATTGTGTAACGACATTCATCACCGTCTATCAAATTTGAAAATTTTATCCTCCTTAGGATATTATTCATAAAGACAAGCATATAGACCTCGCATTCATAACTATTTGGTTGCATTGGACATTCCCCAAAATGAGTTGTCCATCTGGAGTTAATACCATAAGTCTTTACATCTGAACCAGTAGGTGGACTACTACGATCGGCAAAATCTATTCATATCAACATTTTTGGGAGGATCCTTGATAGTTGATCTTCAATGCGCTGGTGTCCAGGAGATAACTTCTTCTTCTTCTTCTTCTTCTATGCATTAATAATTTTTGCATCCACCTGTAAATCGTAGATACATATTTTTCTTCCTTTGGATACAACAAAAAGGACCCAGTGGTTGTCATTGAGATTCCTGGGAATGAGTATTAATTTTAAAATGACCACTTTTAAATCTCCTTGATTGAAGCAATGAGAAGCTGTTGAATCCCATTGCATATATGTAATTTGTTCCCAAATTGATTTTTTCTTAAATTCTACACTTGATGGAGAGGACATAATACGAATCCAGACACTTAATGCCCTACCTATATATTAATAGGAATAGACATCCACCAGCACAATCTTTTCCTTAACTGGGCAGTCACGATGTTGTGCATTAAAATAGTGAATCAGGGCTTTAGAGTAAGCATTAATGGCCTGAACAGAAAAAGACAATGACAAATTATGAACCAAAAATTATAAAGTTCATTCAAACAAATAACAACAACGTCAAAACAAATGATAAAGTTCAAGGAAAACAATTTTTATTTATAGAAATGCCAAAGTACAACGAAAATAGATAGACAATTTGAGAATAAATGGTATATACTCTTGTACAAATGATAGTTTTATGAAAAAATGAAGTATATGACAAGGGTAACCCAATAAATGACAGAGGAAAATAAATAAATACCTCATTGTCCAACTAATCTTTTGGATGTAAGGTGTAAAGAGCGTTAAGGCAAATAGTTTCTTCACCTATCCTCCTATAGGTACTCGTGTTGTACTGCATAGCTTCAGTAGATAATTTATCTTTCCTCAGTGACCAGACTTGGTCTACCTAGTTTTTCTCATCCTGAAAGATGGGTCTTTAAATAATGGATTCGAATAATACTCCCGGAAGAAGCTCGTCAAGGTGAACATTTAATAGGTTCATTTGAGAAGCCATTTTGAAGACTCTTTCATTAACATCTTCGTCAGTTAGTATATGCCTCTTCTTTAATGTGACATCTACTTTTGACTCTATTAAAACAAGCTAGAACAGATATGTCAAAATAAGAAAATGAAATATAAATGTGCATTTATATGAGAATGAGTAATAAACTAGTTGTTTGGTTTAAAAGTACTTCATACACTGGTCTGGTCAACAACCATTTCTTTTATTACTTGCACAAGGTCTAGTATTTCCTATGAATTTCTATCATCATCATCCTTGCCTTCAACCACCTCCTCTTTACTCTATTTTACCTCCTCTTTACTCTATTTAGTCTGTAAATAAATAGGCTACAAATGATAATAGTAATTCAAGATATGGGAAAATAAATAGAAGAAAATTAGAAGTTACCAGCAAACAAATGATAAGTTACCTGACTAGCTTCATCTTCAGTTTTTGTAACCTCCATAGTCTGTTCCTTAATAGATATAACAGTTATTTGGTCTGCACTAGCCTGTAAATAAATATACTACAAATGATAAGAGTGATACATGATATGGTAAAATAAAAGAAGAAAATGAGAATTCACCTGTAAAAAAATGATAAGTTACCTGATAAGATTCACCAATAACTTCCTCCTGGTTGAAGACTATTATATCAATTTTTGCTACCTCTACAACCACCATAGTCTCTACAACAAAGGGTAAAGAAGAAACAAATTAAAAAAAATGGTATGGATAGGTGATGTTAATATTATGGATAACACAATACAAACAAATATTAGTTGCAGTCAAGTAACTTGAGGTTATGAACTCTCTTCTTCAGCAAATACATCATTGGCATATTGTACATCTTTTTTTCCATTATAATATACCACTAAAGTTTGTTGTTCTGAATCCTCTTTTTCAGCAACTTGAGGTTGCTCTTCTTCAACAGATTTTACATACTCCTTGCCATCTTTTTTAACATCATTATCAACTTTTTCATCACCATTCTTGACTTCAAATACAACAAATAAAATGAATAACAACTTCAGATGAAATAAAAGTTCTGGAAAAGAGAATGACAAAGACATCCTAACAAATGCCAAAATATTTTGAACAAATAGCAAAGTTCATAAAGTAAATGCCAATTTTTTGAAAATCAAATATCAAATAAAGCCATATAAATGATAAGAAGTAGTAAACGGATAATACCTCTAGAAGATCACCACCATATTCAGACGATATCACTTCTAAATTCACTTTCCTCTCAACGTCAACTTCATCATTTACCATTAAATCTTTTACCACCTCCAATTCATCTCCAGGCGTAACTTGCTGATGCACATTTTCTACAGTTGATTGAATTTCCTCAAGTTTTGAGAATTCCATCCGTTTCTTCCCTGGCACTCTATTAGCCTTCTTAGGGATTTGGGATTTGAAAAAGATCAGTGGGACATGATCAAATTGTTTATCAGTGAGAGCTTCTTTCTTCGTGCCTTCAATCATTTTCTTTAGGGGCACATCAGCTTCTTCTGCCTTCTTGTTCTTCTTATTGGCATTCGTCTTCTTCTGCTTTTCTCCCTGACTTTTTTTTTTCTCTTCAATCTTTTGATTTTTTTGTTGGAGGTCTCTTTGACAGGTTCTTGGATTGCCTTCTTCCTTATCCCATCTTATTTTTCATTACTTTTTTTTTTGTATTTTGCAATTTTCTCAGGAGTAGAAAACTGGTACTACCCAAGGAGTGGAGTATCTCAAAGTGGAGGAGTACTGCCTCTAACTATAGACATCAAAATTTTTTATAACATTTTACCATGGCTCTGGAACATTTTACCATGGACCTCCAACTTCTGCAGTATTTTTCCATGCTCCTTCAACTGGGAGCATACCTTAACTACTACAGCTCTGATCTTAGTTGCAGAAGAACTATTACCTATTGCATGTATACCGACTGTAGGTACATCAACTGTAGGTGCATTAACTGCATGTGGTTTATTGTAGGCACAACGCCGATTGCAAGTGCTTTGATATGATTTCTATAAAATATTTAAACTGATGACGGTGACAAATGACAACTTAGAAATGACAGAAAAAGTCTAATAATGATAATAGGCATACAACAGATGACAAAAAGAGACTTAATAATGATAGAGAAAGAAATCAAACAAATGACAAGAAGAGGATACAAAATGCCAACCTAAGCAAATAAAATAATAAAAAACCTAAATTAAATAACAATGATGTAATAAAATGAATCAATCATACAAAGAATAAAAGATTGTCATGGCCTCTTGCACAAGTTCTTGTTGTATGTAAATCTCAGGCGCTTTCATGGCTATTATCAGCAATTTGGTGTTAGTAAAAAACTTTTTAATCGTCATAATTTGGTGACGTCTAAAGGATGTCATCCTCCATCCCTGTAGCTTAGGAAATAAATGTATGGATTCCTGAATTCTTAGAAACTTTAGGTTAGGAATAAAGAGGAAAGTTCATATCGTAAACACCACAGGTACATCCGTGTAGTGATAAAGTTTTATCCAATTTATTATCAGCGACCGATCGATAATCGACAAACACTACTATTTAACTCTATAAGAAATTATAGATTTGCTCACCCCAGGGGAATCTGTTGAACTGATCTAGATCATCTACTTGATCAGCATACTTCACCCCAACGTTTCTCCCCTTATTCGGAAGGAGAAAGGATAGTATAATTTTTAACAAATTTAATCGAAGGACATCGTCTGCAAAATAAAATAACGAAATATAATGATAAGAACCTTAGAAAATAATAACCCAAAAATGACAAAGATAATGCAGAAATTTTTGGGGTGATAAATACAATAAAGAATGATGATAAAGTAGACCAAACCAATGACAAATTAAAACCTTACCATAATGTCTTTCAAATTTTTGCCTGTTTTAAATCCCCATCAATTTCTTTCAACCCATATGTATTCTTCTTCTTGGGGAATCGCCTCATTCTGAAATTCGTTATATGCTCAACATCAATAAATAAAAACTCATTTGCAATAGAAGAGACACTTAGCCCCAAAATTAGGCAAACATGAATGGGTTTTATCTGAATTATCGTCCCCCCAAATTGGAACTTCATATCACCGAGATGATGATCGAATATTTCCACAACCAACATCGACATCGTCGCTATTGGATCAATTAACAGTAATGGTGTAAAGCAGGTGGTACGAAAAACACTTTTCTCCTCTTCTAGCGGAGCTGCAAACATTTTGTGAAGTCCCACATCTATACAATGGGAGGTGTAATTTGTAGCATTGGAGGTACCCTTCTTGGCTCCATCCTCCTGTGCTTGCTTCTCCTCGTCAAATTGTTCATTCACTTCTTTATCAGACTTCATTGTGAAAGAAAAAATATACTTTAATTAAACGCTTGGTATGCAGTAGTCACAAAGTCGATTTACCACATAAATAACACTGAAATCATACACATACATGATTGCTAGAATCACAACGATTGTGATAAAACAGTTTGTGTGACCGGGACAGTTTTTGCGATTGTCAATCATACACACGATTTGTAGAATCGGGACAGTTTTTGCAGTCTTTACAGTGGTCATGTAAGAAGAATGTGTCTGAGGAATAAGGATGATTTTTGGCACCAAAAGCCAGACAAACTCGTGTGAATCGCACGTGTTACCTAACCCTAAACTACAGTAACCAAATACCAAATAATATAACTGATGGTGACAGAGTCTGCATGATTTAATATAACTTATGTTTAAAAGAGTGACAAATTGGCATCAACAAATGATAATAAATGGATGAAATGGTGATAGGGTCTACCTTACACGTCTTGAAATAGTAATGACACGTGTACATCGAGGAATTAAATTTGGACACGTGACATGATAATATATTCTTAGATGATTCAAAAAAAAATTATTATTATTTCGGAAGTGACATTCATACTAGTAGAACCCACGCCCTCACTATTGGCCTTACTTATGGGGCCCATGGCCTAGAAACCTACTGTCGTATTCAAGCAGTTGATATTTTTCTGAAAGAATGGCAAAGTTATATAAAACAAATGGCAAAGTAGGCTGGACAAATGACAAAGTTATATAAGATAAATGACAGCTAGCTGTTACCAAATGATATAGTTCTCAGAAAGAATGCTAGAGTTTAACTGAATAAATGACATAGTTTGGTTGGCAGCAGCCACACAGATGATTTGCCATTATTTGTTCCATGAGTTGAGTATAATAGAGTACCATCTACATGAGTTACGAATAACATCGTTTCCTTCATGCCCAAGTGGTGAGTGCCAGTCTTTAATCAAACAATTGTTAGGCAATAGTTATACAGACAGTTTATGACAAATAATCAGAACAGTTTTTGTGGTCGAGTAAGAAGAAGAAACTGTTCGATGAATCGGGATCGCTTTTGGCGCCAAAAGCCAAATAAACTCCTATGAATCACACGTGATACCTAACCATAAACAAGATGGGAAATAGTAATAGAATCGGTAAAAGAGTTTTCCTTCTTTCAAATAATAAATCTGGTAAAAGGTATGACAAACTGCAGTAAAACAAATGACAAGTAATTCATGAGATGGTGACAATGTCTGCCTTACACAAACACGCGGCTTGATATAATAGTTTTAAATGAATTTATCAATTTTTTATTCTTTCGGATGTGACATTTGTACTTGTAAAGCCCAAAAATAGGTGGTTGTCTGCTGTTATATTACAACTTTAGTGGGGGCAAAACTGGTTTTTCCTCTTGCCAATATCGATTTTGGAATTTATTGTTCTCTGGGCCTAATTTTGTAAAGATGGCAAAAAGTAGTATTTATTCTCATAATTTCCATACTTTGTTGGGAGAAGGATGCATTTCAATTTTGTTAAAGACATCTTATATGCATGGATAGGGCCACCGAAGAAAATAAAACTAGATTGAGTTATACTAGGCTTTGTGTTGAGATTAATTATCAGAGTGAACTACCTTTGGTTATCCCCTTTGATGTTGATAATGGTAAAGTAATTACCTATAGTGATGCTGAGAGTATAGGTAGCTTCCATCTAGGTGTGATAATTGTTGTTTATTTGGACATAATACTAACATGTGTGATGTTAGTGGTGGCAATACTAAGAGCATCTTCAGCAGGGTTTGGGTTTAGGTTGGGTTTGTCAACTCAAACCCAAACCTAAACTTTTTCCCTCCCAGCAGCTAAAAAATGGGTGTGGGTTGGCTTACGTGGCTGTGTCAGAACCCAACTGGGTTTGAGCTCCTCAAACTCAAAATAATGAGTTTGGCGTACTTTTGATTACCTCGCGGTGTTTTGATTACCGCCGTATTTAAATATTTATTATTGATTTTTTATTGATGTGAGAGAGGTGATCAGTAGTTACGCAGACTAAAGAATACCGTGCAGACTAAAGATTACCGCCGCGGACTAAATTTAAAAGAATCAAAATACAACTCACACCCACTCCTGGAAGGAATAGAGTTTGAGTTGGGATTTTTGTGGGCCAATTCTGAGAGCCCACACCCAAAACCAAACCCAAACTTTATGCTGGAGATGCTCTAATAAAGAGGGTGTTAAGAAGAGTAAGTGGAATGTCCATAAAGGAAATTCTCAAGCCCAAAACAAGAAAGTGTGAAGACCATTTAAAATCTACATATGGTTGCTGCTAATTTTGGGAGTGCTAACCTTGAGGGTTGGACTACCTTAAGGACTAGAAAACTACTAAAAGCAATGAAGGACAACAGAGTAGTTTAAAAAATAATGGTATTGGTTTTTTGGAAATTTAATATACTTTATAGAGTAGAGAGTGAGATTAGTGAGGATCTCACTTACATTATTAGAGGGATGGTAAAAGTACACCTTCAAAATTCAGAGAGGGAAAGTAACTCTGTAGATGGTAGGAGTATAATTAGAAGAGTAAACCAAGATAATTATGCAAATATTTGTAAATATTCTTAACTCTAACAACCCCCAGATAGATACATGTACTAATGTTAATCATAAGGATGCTTCAACAAAGGGTTCTTTGGATGATAGAGGAATCAGTGGAACTACTCAATCAAGTTCAACAATAAGAATACCTCTATGCAAGGAGTTAAAACTAACAATGATGCTTTGCATAATGCTGGTGGTAACCATGTTATCAAGGAACTCTTTAAACTCTCAAACTCTAATTATATTGTGACTGACCATGTTAGTGTGCAGGAAAATGTTAACAATACTCCCATTGAAGGAATTACCTCTCCTAATCAACGATTTGGCCATGATTTTAATAAAAGGGGTAAACTACTAAGGTTAATGATATGAATGGCCCTCAGTTGGAACATATATTAAAAAAGAAGGAAAACATTGTACTGAATGCAACTGATGGAGTTAATGTGAACCCCAAATTTACCTTACGATAACACAGCTTGCTGGAATGTGAGAGGGTTGAATGACTCTTTAAAAGAAAAAGATAATTGGGAGGGATTATTATAAAGTATAAGGTGGGTTTGATTGGGATTGTTGAAACTAAAGTGCTTTGTCACAATAAGGATTTGTGATGTCAATATGTGAAGAGGTTTGGAATGGATAGGTAGCTATGAGATTTCTAATTTAGGGAAATTTGGGTTGTATGGGAACTCAGAGCTGGTAAGCGTGAGCTCATTGACAAGAGTGCCCAAATCATCCATGTTCTTGTTACAGGTCTTGCTACTTCTTAACCTGGTTTAACTATCAAGTGGGCAGTGATAGGTTGGTTAATAAGATTGATAGGGCCCTTGTGAACAATTTATGGATTAACATCATGCGTAAGAATGAGGTAGAACTCTTGCCTTAAGGCATTTTTGACCACTCTAATGGTCCTTACTCAAAAAAGAGTCTTGAGGTCCAAAGCTTTTTAAGTTTTTCAACTATTGGACTGAGGATCCTACTTCCTTGGATCTTGTTAATAAATCTTGGAAATATAAGATTGCATTTAACCATATATTTGTCCTGATGAAAAAACTTAAATTACTCAAAGTGGTTATTGTAGATTAGAACATGGACATGAAGAATAACATTTCTATAAATATTTTTGCCACTAAGCAAAAGATGGAACATGCTCAAAATCTTTCTAAGAAGAGTGCCATTAGTATTACTTTGGTGCCTAAGGCTACCAATGCTTCCGGTGTTAGTAAATTTAGACTATTGCTTATAGTGATGTGATGAATATCTAAGATTTTGAGTTATAGAATGAAAATGTCCATTGGAAAGCTTGTTGGGGCTAACAAATATGCCTTTGTTTCTGGGATGATAATGTGATGGTTTTTAATGAGTTGGCGAGAAACTATTATAGAGCTATTAGTCATGCTAGATGTGTTGTTAAAGTGGATTTAAAGAAAACTTATATCTTTTGAGGCGGGAAGGTATTTTTGACACTCTTAAGAAATTTAAATTTCCTTAGAAATATTTTAATTGGATTAAGGCTTGTGTTACCGACACCAAATTCTCTATGTGTTAATGAAGTTCATCATTGAAAGGTTTTATTTATTGCATTTCGTGTCTGTGGAATCTCGTGGTTATTTCAGGCGAAGACACTGAAAAAATGGAGATCACTGGACATAAGGTAAGTAGAACTCACTGATAAAGGGATAAGATTTTTATTTAATTGTCGTTCGAATGAGTTTTCAAGTCGTTCGAACGACTTGCTATGTCTCCTGGAAATTTGGCCCATAACCAATTTTCATTCAAATGAGTTTTCTTGTCGTTCGAACGAATTGACATACCTCCTAGTTTTTGGCGCATTGCCAATTTTTGTTCGAACGAGTTGACATATCCCTTGGTTTTTGGCCCATAGCCAATGCTTTATTCGAACGAGACTTATTGTCGTTCAAACGACTCTTGAGAGAAATAGGGTTACTATTTAAGCAAAAAAAATTTCCTTTTCTCTCTAAGTCTTTTTGTTTTGGAATAACCTTTATTTTTTGAAAAGCTCAAAACTCCTTTATCAGAAAGTGTGAATTCAAGATCAATCAAGCCTCTTCTAATCATGAGATTGATGTTGAGTTAGTTTAACAATACTTCTTACATATCGTTGAAGAAGATTCTTGGTGTGAGATCAAAAAGGGCTGTTACGAGAACATAAGAAGATTTGTGTGAGATCAAGAAAGGGTATTGCGAGAACAAAAGAGCGATTCTTGGTGTAATGCTTTAGTCAGAAGATAGATAATCTTGAGACTCGGTTATCAAGTCTGTAAGTGTAATTCAGATTAAACTTTTTTTGATTAGTGGATTTTTAGTTGTTGATTTCATCGACAACGACCTGTGGTTTTTCTCCTGTGTAAAAAGTTTCACAGGGTGAATAATTACATGTGCCTTTTAATTCCTTGTCTTTACTTTTGATTGTTTATGCTTAATTCTAGATCATTGATTGATAGGAATAGTCCTGACCTAATTTATCGAAATACATTAAATACGAACACATAGAATTTCAATTGGTATCAGAGCAGAATCGCTTGTAGGCTTTATATCCTAAGCGGTGATCCTATTTATATGCTTGCTTAATTTAATGGATTCTAAAAAATTTTGAGATCCTATAAATTGCCTACCACTCTTTGAAGGCGCGAACTTCCCTTACTGAAAGGTTCGAATGATTGCCTTCTTGTAATCCATGGGAGAAGAAGTCTGGATTGCCATTGAAGATGGATGGGTGCCCCCGACTGTTATGTGGGGTGAACCAGCAATTGTTGTTGAAGTTCCTAAACCTAGAAATCAATGGTCAAAGGAAGAAAAAGAAATATCTGGGTATAATTCTAAAGGTCTTAACGTTATCTTTAATTCACTAAGCCAAAGTGTGCATATGCATATATCTGCGTGTACCACTTCGAAAGAAGCTTGGGACATCTTGATGCGCACTTACGAAGGTGATGATACGGTTAAAGAAAGTAAATTGCAAATGCTCACATTTTAATTTGAAAATATCTGGATGAGTGAGGATGAGTCATTTAGTGAGTTTTAAGCCAGACTTAACGATATTGTCAATAATAGTTCTTCTTTAGGAGTTGGATACACTGATGTTCAAATAGTACATAAAATTCTAAGATCTCTTCATAAGAGTTTTAAATCCAGACATGATGCCATAGAGGAAACACACAATCTTTAAACCATGAAACTTGACACACTTGCTAGAAAATTACGTACGTTTGAAATTAAAATAGAAATGGAAAGCCCGAAGAAGAATAAGAGTGTGGCATTTAAGTCTTCCTCCAACCCTTCGTATTCTCAGAGAACCAGAAATGTTGACAACTACTGTGTCTCTAACAATGATGAGGAACTTGACTTTGACTCTCAGATTGCTCTTATAAGCCAACAATTTAGAAAACTTTTGATAAAGAGGCAATTTGAGAAACAAGGGCAAAATGTGAATTATAAGTCTCATCCTCATGACCGTGTTAAGTCTTATGGCAAACAAACTAACTCAAGTACTCATCCTCACAACAACTCTGATCAAGATCTTAATAAGGTTGAATGCTATAGATGTCACAAGTATGGTCAATATGCTCACAACTATCCCACTAAGAGCTTTAATAGTAGCCATAAGTCCATGAATATTAAAGTAATTTGGGATGATGATAATGATAAATTTGATGATGATCCCAAATGATATGAAAATAAAAACTATTGTGCATTTCCTAGTATAATAAAATCTAGTAATAATTATTTTAATCCTTTTAAACTAGAAAACTTTACTGAAGATCAGAGTGATTATGAAAGTGATAATTGTGAAGAACCCAAGATTGAAGAATTATATTCTCAACTTATTTCTCAGCTAGAGAAACTTAAAAAAGAGAAATATGTTCTTATTGTCGAACTTGATGAGTGTGAAAAAGAAAAACATGCTGTCATGGGGAAATTAAAATTGACTAAAGCTGAGCTTGATAAACTTAAACTTGACTTGACTTTCACTAAGCAGGAACTTGAAGTTTTTCTTCATGGAGCAAAGAATATTGACAAAATGCTAAGTATGAGCAAAAATGGTACTGACAAAAGGGGACTTGGATTTGATAAACAAAATGCTAAGTCTACACCTCAAATCACCAAGTTTGTCAAAGCTACTCTAGTGCCATTTTTGCCTAAACAATGTGTTACTAGTACTCCTCATAGGCAGACTAAATAGCCTTTTGTCTTTCATATATTTTATTGTGAGGCTTGTGGTCAAAAGGGTCATCTTGCTCTCTATTATAGATATGTTCCTCAATTCCGTGGTAGGAATAATCTACAGTTGGAAAAAGGGAAACCCCATCGATCATATGCCCAATCATTTGCTAATTATTTTATTGCCCAAAAGTCTTTTAATGGTTTCAGGAATATGACTTAAGTAAGAGAAGAAAGAAAGAAAGTGAGATCTGTTTGGGTCCAGAAGAATGACCTTCTACCGCAATTACGGTCCTATGTTGCAGTTATGGCTATAAATGCATTTAATTCTACACAGTGGTATGTAGATAGTGGATGCTCTCGGCAGATGATAGGGGATGCTACCCGTCTAAATAATGTCACAAATATTCAAGGATGTGATGTTACTTTTGGAGGAGGAATGAGTGGAAAGATTATGGGAAAGGGGAGTGTAGAAGGAATTGGGTGCTTGACAATCGATAATGTACTCTATGTCAAAGGACTCAGTGCAAATCTTCCGAGTGTCAGTCACTTATGTGATGCGGATAACTTAATATTATTTGGCAAGAAATTTTTTCGTGCCTTTGATAATGCTGGGAAATGCATTGTGACTGCTGATCGAACTTCGGACAACTGCTATGCTGTATCGCAAAATGGGATATCATGTAAAGTTGCTAAGATAAGCGATTTGGAACTTTGGCATTAACGGTTAGAACATGTGAACTTCAGTAATCTGGCAAATATTACAAATAAGGAAATAGTTCGAGGGTTTCTGAAACTAAGCAAGCTAACCGATGCAGTGTGTGGACCATGTCAAATTGGAAAGCAAACCAAGAGTGCACAAAAAAAATCTACCAACATTGTCACTACGCGAGTTCTCGAGTTAATTCATATGGACTTGATGGGTCCTATGAGAGTGAGTACTTTGGGTGGAAAGATGTGCATTTTGGTTATGGTTGATGATTTTTCACGATTCACCTGGATCGCACTATTAAAGCAAAAGTCGGACACATTTGAAGAATTTCATACTATAGCCCTCCGAATAGAGAATGAGAAAGACTGTTCTATTGACAGAATTTGAAGTGATCGTGGAGGAGAGTTCAAGGACAGTGATGCGATTGAGTACTGTAAAGCGAATGGGATCAAACATAAATTTTCAGCACCAATCACACCATAACAAAACGGAGTAGCAGAACGAAAGAACCGAGTTCTACAAGAAATGGGGTGAGTATTACTTCATGCAAAGAATGTTCCTAATCACTTTTGGGGAGAAGCTATTCATACCTCGTGTCACATTATCAATAGAGTTTATCTACGTCCTTTTACACTTAGCACGCCGTATGAACTCTGGTTTGGAAAAAAACCGAACGTGAAGTACTTTCGTGTGTTTGGTTGTAAGTGTTATGTCACTTGTGATCGGGAGAACATTAGAAAATTTGATGCCTGAAGCGATGAAGGTATTTTACTGGTATATGCCACAAGCAGTAGGGCTTATCGTGTTTACAACTTGAAGACCAAAATGGTCATGGAGTCGATTAATGTGGTAGTTGACGACTCGACAGTTCTTGGACAAACAGATGATGGAGATAGTAATGTTCAAGAAGATTCCCTGCCAACCATATCTATTGTGATACAAGATGTTCAAAAAGAATCTTACGCTAAAGCTCCTACAACATTTTCTGGGGAAATTTTAGCACCAAATGCTACTGTCCGTACTAATCCTTTTCAAAATTGTGGAGCTCCTAGATACCTTGATGAATATGAATGTCCAACACTTCATGAGTCCGCTTGATGTGTAGGGTATTATTGTTCTTCGTTATATGAGACAGTGGAGAGTGTGTGTTATGTATCCATCACTGAACCAACCAACATGAAAGATGCCTTATCTGATAAATATTGGATTAACGCCATACAAGATGAGCTCAATGAATTCAAGCGCCAAGATGTGTGGGACTAAGTATCACGACCAGCAAATACTAATATAATTAGCACTAAGTAGATTTACAAGAACAAGTTTGATGAGAACGGTGATGTTGTCCGAAACAAAGCAAGGTTGGTAGCTCAGGAATACAATCAAATAAAAGGGGTAGATGTTGAAGAAACTTTTGCTCCCACAGCTAGACTTGAATCGATTTGGATGCTTTTGGCTTTTTCTTGTCACAAAAAAATTAAGCTTTATCAGATAGATGTGAAAAGTGTGTTCTTGAATGGTCTACTAGAGGAAGAAGTGCATGTAGCTCAACCAAAGGGGTTTGAAGATCCTCATCATCCGGAGCATGTTTATCGTTTGAAGAAAGCACTTTATGGCCTAAAACAAGCTCCTCGGGCGTGGTATGATAGACTTTCAAACTTTTTATTTGGAGAGGGGTTCATTCGAGGGGAAGTTGATAATACATTGTTTATTCAGCGGGAAGGAGATGATATTCTTATTACTCAGGATTATGTGGATGATATTGTTTTTAAATCTATGTTGGACTCTCGTGTCAAAGCATTCAGAAATTTAATGGGAAAAGAGTTTGAGATGAGCATGGTTGGGGAATTGACCTACTTCTTAGGTCTTCAAATCAAGCAACGGAAGGATGGTATCTTTGTTTCTCAAACTAAATATGTTAAGGATATTGTCAAAAAGTTTGGTCTTGATTCCTCTAAATATGCCCGGACACCAATGAGTACTACCATAGAATTGAGTAAGGACTCTGCAGGTACTGATGTGGATCAAAAGATATATTGGAGCATGATAGGAAGCTTGTTGTATCTTACAGCTAGTCGACCAGATATTGTGATCAGTGCTTGCATATGTGCACGTTATCAGACAAGTCCTAAAGAGTCCCACTTACACACTGTTAAACAGATCATTCGATATGTGTCTGGGACTTGTGAATTTGGATTGTGGTATACTCAAGACACTACATATGAAATTATTGGATACTTAGATGTTGATTGGGCCGAAAATTCTGATGAAAGGAAGAGTACCTCTGGGGGATGTTACTACATTGGGAATAATTTTGTGGCATGGCAAAGAAAGAAATTGAATTGCATTTCACTGTCTACTGCGGAGGCAGAGTATATTGCTGCGGGAAGTTGTAGTACTCAACTAGTTTGGATGAAGCAAATGTTACATGATTACGGGCTGAATCAGGGAGTAATGTCACTTTATTGTGATAATATAAGTGCAATCAACATTTCCAAGAATCCTGAACAACATTCGCGGACCAAGCACATTGACATCCGATTTCACTTCATTCGAGACCTTATTGAGCAGAAGATTGTAATTGTGAAGTATGCTTGTACGGAGAACCAACTTGCTGATCTATTCACCAAACCTTTGGATGTTTTTCGGTTTGAAAATCTTTGATGCGCTATTGGTGTTTGTTCCATTTCCTAAATCTCTCTAGTCTTTCTGTCTGTGGTATCGCTATTTTGTGGATATCGTCAGGTATGTGTCGTGTTTTTACTCTAACTGACTATCTTCCCTATTTTGCACTTAGCCTATCAAGCTTTGCATATTCATGTTTGGAAATTATTTACGTATTTTATATTTATTTAATGCTTAAGTTACTTGGCATCACTTATTCGTCACGAGGTTCAACTTTCCCTGACTCTAGGTATATGTAGAAATCTTGAGGGGCAATAAAGAGACTTTGTTACCTAACATTATGTGAGGATCTAGCCTTCTGTTCTAGCGTTGAGTATTATTAAATAAATTTTTTCTAGCAAACTCTCTCTTTATTTCTGATTTCATTATTTTATATATTAGTAAATTATTGGTGGTGATATATAATTTAAGTTAAAATACTATAACATTTTCTCTACTTGATTCGAGGCGAAAAAAGATATTGCACAAGTCTTAGGACATGATTTTAGGCATTTTTATTTGCTCCTGTTTTGACCTTTTAGAATCTAACCCAAAATTATTAATTCACTTGCTACCCGTTGTGCCTAAAATAAGCCATTTTTTTGTATTCGCCAAATTCTTGTTTTAACCTTTTGTTCTGAGGACATGAAGTAATATAATCTGAAGGGTGATGTGTGTATGAGTGTTGCTTATGAGAATGTTTTGTTATAATAAAGTATATATTCAAAGAGTGCTAGAAGATGTGTTAAGAACAACAATGGAGGTGATCACAACAAAGGTTGAAAAAAAAAGGAAAGGAGGTGTATTGATAACAACAATGGAGGTGGAAGTTCTTTTTATCCTCAGAATGCCAGCAAAACACCTTTTTCCTCACTAACCTACATTTGCCTTCATTACAACCATAAAAGTCCAAGTTGATTCTAAGTCTAGTGTAATCGGCATTAGTGGAGATGATAGTTTGAAAATCTATGGTACTTAACTTGACACCACCAAAACAATTGATATTCCTTCCATGAGATCTTCAGTAAAATGGCGCCGCTTTCTTGGATTATGAATTTTTAACTTCATTACTTATATTCATATTCCCTAAGAGTGATTACTAGTAAATTAACAGTGAAATTGAGTAACCAACCATGAGATGCCTAAGTTGAATCATGTTTCCAATATAGTGCTCTTCGTTTGCCTACTTGTCAGGACTTTGTTTGGACTACACACACACACACCGAGTTCTTTTGCATTATTTAGTGTATAGCTTTATAATATTCTCTATCGTGTATCTACTGTGCTGATAAATATGACTGCATATATTGAGGGGGAGTGTGTCTGTTAGTCTTGATTTTCTTTTCTTGCTTTCTGCATTTGTTTATGGCTACTCAGTGATTTTGGATGAGTTTTTCTTTTCTTTTATCCATTTCGTCTTTTTCATCCATTACTTCCTTTGGTTCATCCATTTCCAAACTGCAACATATTTTTTTTGGAAAAGATTCTGTTTCGTTCGAACGACTTCTCTAGTCGTTCGAACGAGTCTCGGGTTTGGTTGCTTTAAAAACAAATTTGGTTTAATTTTGTTGGTCTCTCTCTCTCCTTTTCTCAACCACACTCTACCATTGTTCTTTAAAGCTTGTTGTTGGGTCTTGATTGGATAGAAATTAGCTAAAATTGGTATCTTCTCTACTCCTCCACATTCAATTTGATGCTTGGATTTCAATTTGGTAAGTTTTAGTTTCCTGTACTGTTTGTGCCCTAGCTTTTCTTTGGTATGATTCTTTGGATGAATTGGCTTAGACTTGTATGGAAAATTTCCTAAGTTGATTATTGCAGCTCTGTGGTTGTTGAAATTATGTACATTGTTAGTTTTTGGAATTATATTTTTACTGTTTCGACAAGGAGATTTTTGTTGGTGTATTTGAAGAACTGATTGATTGGTTGGGAGCAGTGTTGAACATAATTGGAAAAGAATTTGGGATTGGAGTTGGGATTGATTACTGCAGGTTTTAGGTTGCAATTGTTCATGTTTGGGTTCCCCTGCTTAACCGTGTTGGTTAGGTTTGGGGAGGTGGTGGTGTCGTTTTCGTGCAGGTTATGTAGGTGGAGGTTTCTTGGTTTCAGTAGGTGTGCGTTTCTTGATTGATATTTGGTTGGTTATACACCTGAGATTGTTTGTTATAGAAGCTTGTCCCTTTTATTCAAATGACACCTAAGCAACGGATCGGTAACAAGAGATCTCGCTCTGACAATAAAGGTATTCTTGATGGCCAGAGGGTTGGTGATAACCCGGCATATTGGGCTACAGATAAAAGGGTTTAAAGATCGGCCAATTGTGAAAGAAAAAGTGTCGACATCAAAAGTGTTTCTGAGGTGAATGAAGGCTATACCCGGGTTATTGCAAAGTTTAAAAAAAGAAATTGGACCAAGATTCTTACTCCATCTGGAAAGGTCTATCCGAGGATTGTTCTACTATTCTATGCTACTCTGTAACTTGAGCATATCCGTACTCTGTATAGTCGTACTTTCTCCATAACTATTGATGGCTCCGTATACACAGTCACTAGGGACAATATATACGCAATTTTTGGTTTCCGTCCTTCTCAGTGTATTGCGGTCCTGAGTTGTATTTGGCTAGCATTATATTATCCCTGGCCTGCTGCTACTTCTGAGGGGGAGTTTGAGGTAGATGGGGTTCCTATTCTTCATGAGCTGCATACTATGGTTATTGACATCACAGCTCAGCATTGTCTATATACTGGATCGGGTATTGTTTCCCAAAAAATGTTGGATGATGAGTCCCGCCTGGTCCGCAGCATAGCTATTACAAATATTATTCCGCGCTCTTTAAAGAATGAACTCTCTGAGCGGATGAAGATTTTTCTTTATGCCTTCAAGAATGATATTAAGATAGATCTCCCTAATATCATCCATGAGGAGATGATTGATGCTAGCACCAAAACGGCGACCAGGAGTTCATTACCGTTTACTTGACTTGTTATGGCAATTCTTACTGCTGTTAGCTACAAAGTGTTCCCTAATGAACATGAGGATACAAAAGCTGAAAAATTAGATGTGAGTAACATTCACAAGAGTGCATCTCTTCTTCCTGTGCTACCTTCTGCGCCTGCCCCTCCAGGTGAGCACATCGGTTCTTCTAGCTCAACTGCATAGCCTCAGGAGTGTTTTCTATTTAGAGTATTGGGAGCACACTTCAGATAGTGACGACCAGGCTGGGTGCTATTGAGGGTCGTTTGGAGACTATTCAGGGACGAATGGTGACTATTGAGACAGAGGTTCGGGGACTTCGTTCGATCGAGGAGTCACATGGTTTTGTGTTCCATTCTGATTCTGGAGATGACTGACTGCACGGGGTGCCTTTGCTAGATTTTTTTCCCTCGCATCTACTCTCCATTTTTGTTTCCTCTGTCTATTTTTTTTCCTTGAGATTCTATTTTTTTGTTTTGAGAGCATGTGAGGTAGGAGTTTTTGTACTAACTCTACCAGTTTATCTAGTACTACCTTTTGTTTATCTCTTTATCAGTTATCTCTAATTTCTTTTCTTTCAGATAGTTGTTTATAGTTATTTGATTGCTTCTTCCGTAAAAAAATGGGAGAGGAAAGAGTTTACATGACTGGTTTACAAGCGCTTCTCTGGATGTATATGTTAATATTTTTGAGTTCATTTATGTGACTATCTTCTAAGTTCATTTTTCCACATATATCATAAACGCGTTTGCTGAGTGTGCAGATATTCAGTCACACACTATCTGATGAAAACAGGGTTATAAGACAATATTATTCCTAGAAGAGGTCCAGAGATTGAACCTATTTAGAAATGGTTGGTGTCCTTCTAAGGTCTAGACACTCTCTGTCACTGGGAAGTACTACAGAGTCGTATGTTCGTCTTAGTTTAAATTTGTCACGAAATGAACCAAAGGGGGTGATTGAAAGGTTTTATTTGTTCTATATCGTGCCTGTAGAGTTTCGTGGCTGTTTCAGTCAAAGACACTGACAAAATGGAGATCACTGGACAGAAGGTAAGTAGAACTCAATGATGAAGGAATAAGCTTTTTATTTAATTGTCGTTCGAACGAGTTTTCAAGTCGCTCGAACGACTTGTTATGTCTCCTCGAAATTTGTTCCATAGCCAATTTTTGTTCGAACGAGTTTTCTTGTCGTTCGAACGAATTGACATACCCCCTGGTTTTTGGCCCATAGAAAATTTTCGTTCGAACGAGTTTTCTTGTCGTTCGAACGAGTTGACTTATCCCCTTATTTTTGGCCCATAGCCAATGTTTCGTTCGATCGAGACTTCTTGTCATTTGAACGACTCTCGAGAGAAATAAGGTTACTATTTAAGCAAACTTTTTTTCCTTTTCTCTCTGAGTCTTTTTGTTTTGGAATAACCTTTATTTTTTAAAAAGCTCAAAACTCCTTTATCAGAGAGTGTGAATTCAAGATCAATCAAGCCTTTTTTAATCATGAGATTGATGTTGAGTTAGTTTTACAATACTTTCTTCATATCGTTGAAGAAGATCCTTGGTGTGAGATCAAGAAGGGCTGTTACGAGAACAGAAGAAGATTTGGCGTGAGATCAAGAAATGGTGTTGCGGGAATAGAAAAGTGATTCTTGGTGTAAAGCTTTAGTCAGAAGAGAGGTAATCTTGAGACTAGGTTATTAAGTCTGTAAGTATAATTCAGATTAAACTCTTTTTGATTAGTGGATTTTTAGTTGTCGATTTCATCGACAACGACCTGTGGTTTTTCTCCTGTGTAAGGAGTTTCAACAGGGTAAACAATTGCATGTGTCTTTTAATTCCTTGTCTTTACTTTTGATTGTTTATGCTTAATTCTAGATCATTGATTGATAGGAATAATCCTGACCTAATTTATCAAAATATATTAAATACGAGCACATAGAATTTTAATCATGGCTACTTTTGTGGCAAGAGGAGCATCAGGCAGGGGGTCCAATGCCCCTTATACTTTTGCTCTTATGCTAGAAGTGTGAATCAACTTCTGTTAACTAAAGTTTCCCAAGGCTTGCATAGTTTCCATCCGAAGTGAAAAGATCATATGATTATCGATCATTGTTTTGGTGATGATCTGTTGGCTTTGATAAATGGAGATACCACTTCTGCCCAAGCTCTTGCTGATAATCTTAATGACTTTAAAAATTTGTTTGCCTAGAAGTTAATTAATCGTAACAAAAACCTTATTTTTTCGCTTAGAAATGGATATTACTAGCTTTAATGATTTAAGAAGGCTCTTTATTTAAATGTGGTCTTTGCTTGTGAAGTACATTGGGCTTCCTTTGATTTTACTAGACTCAGATTATGTTGACCGTAAGCCTCTTATTGATAAGCTTAATAAAAAAATTACTTCTTGGAAGAGTAGATTCTTCTCATATGCTGGAAGATTGTAGTTGCTTAAGGTTATCCTTAGTGTTATGCAAACCTATTTGACTTCTAGTTTATTGCTAGCTTAAAAAGTGATTAATGAGATGCATAAAACTTGCAGAAGGTTCCTTTGAGTTGGAGTGGGCTGATAGGCATGAAAATTGTCTATTTGTGTCCTTAAATTTACATGATCTAAAACCTCATTTAATGTTTTGCAGGGCCTAATTGAAATATGCTTTTACTATTATAGGTAATGAGACATTTGTGACCAAACCCTTCTTAAAGGCCAAATTTTACATGCTAAAGACTACTACTGGAGATGACCTAGTGAAGATAGACTCTAGACCAACAAGGAGGAAGAGACATGTGGCAAGAGTTGTTGGAGGAATGGGGATGTTGTTTGGTAGTCAAGATTTTGCTAAATAATCTACCCAAAATCTAGTAGTTGAGAACTATGAGATTCTTTTTGTAGCTTATAAAACAAAGAGGAAAAGAAGTATAGAAAAACCTCTTTCCACCGTAGACTTTATTTTTACTTTTGGGGAGAAAGAGAAAAGAAGTAAGTTTCCATGTTGCTTTATGAATTTGGTTTACTTTTAGGGAATCGATGAGAGTTATCTTTTAATTAATAATCAAGTTCTTTATATTTTGATCTTCAATTTCATAAGAGATTCAACGATATAATCGATGCATCCTTGTGAACGACAACTCTCCTAATACTACGATACCCAATTTGATACGGCATATCAAATGAATTGTTTTAAAAAAAAATAATAACAGAGGTTCATGTTAGTCCACCAAAAAAAATCAATAATAAACATAGTGGCAACATGAATTGAACTCTATTCAAGGAATTTTAATAAAAAGAGAACAACAAAGCTCTTGTTTAGAACAGTAAAAGAAAAACAATAATAAACTTGGTGGTAACATGAATTGATCATTGATTAGTGTATAAGTTTAGCAAATGACACCAAAATCCAATCCGAGCCCTAGAAATCATAATTGATTCTCGTTATCGATCTTGATTCGAGATAGATCTCCCTATACTTAGTTTAATTCAAGACATCATCAACAGAGAAATCAAGTTGCTAGGTAGTGAGGGTTTGAAGGAAAATCTACTACAGCAAATCCTGATAAACCCTAAGACAATAATAATACCTCCATCACCACTAATCACCAATGAATCAACTAGCAGAAGGGATGACGATCAGGTTCTGAATGGGATTCCACCCCCTCTGATTAAAATCCCTGACTCCATCCAGGTTGAATCGACTCCAAACCGAGTAACATGCCCTTGGGGCTTCATGAAGAAGGTTGTTAGGGAGAAGAACACAACTATTGTTATCCGGCCAGAACAAGAACTCAAGAGTAACCATGTTATGGGGAGTGAATTTGCCTCCCAATGTAAAATCTCTGTCCCAACTAGAGAAAAATACCAACCCACATTTGTAGAAAAAGTTCATGGAACAGGAACGGAGAGAAAGGAACCGGCTGGGCATATTGCAGCTGGAAGAAGAGGAGACACACCCATAATCTCAATCCCTAGAGCTAAAATTTTGGATGGTATATTGATTTATCAATACAGTCTCATTGGCCGGCTGGACCTACAGATGATCAAACTCGAACTCTGTGAGAATTTGCAAGAACGCACTGAAAATTAAGGCTACATGCAAATTGATCCCAATTAGAAAGGGGTTCTTCATAATAAAATTTGAGTCTAAGGAGGATAAGATGTACATATATAGTAGAGGGCCATGGATGATCGAGGAAATTCCTATGAGATTTCAGCTTGGAACCCATTTTTTTTCGGTTGACAAACACTGTAACTGAACTGCTTTGATTTGGTGCAAGTTTCTGGGTCTGCCTATAGAAATGTGGAGCACAAAGATTATCATGTCCCTTGGGAAGACTCTAGATACTCCTATTCAGCTCGATCAGTCGACAAGATATCAGGATTACAAATATCATGCTAATGTTCTAGTCGATATCGACCTGTCTAAGACAACCCCATACCACATACTGCTAGAGGTTGAGGGCGCTATCATCAAATAAGAAGTACTGCTTCATCATGTCCCAAAATACTGCAATCACTACAAAAATGTTGGGCACACTATAACCGAATGCAAGATAGTGCAAAGTACATTTTGAGTAAATGAAATGGAATAAAGCAAGACCAAGCTGAAGGCAGCACATGGAATCGCTAAGGGCAGCAGGGGCAACAAAGGCTGAATAATCCAAGGGAAGCAACCCCAGACCAAGGCAGTGGGAAGAACAAGTACAGATCTACCGAGCAAACATACATACTTTTAGGAGACAATGGAAGACAGTAGTACAACATCCCCACCCATCTACTTCCTAGGCATGCCAAGGCCGGCTAACCATATGCAGCAACATGAAAAAAATTCCTGAGAACGTTGAATGGTCACAAAAAAAAGGTAACAACAAACAATTGTTGTCACCCATAGCGAACAACATCGATAGTAGGGTAAACCAATTTGTAGCGCTAAGAGATGGGGAGGAAGATATAGAACATACAAAATTGGTACTGTCTGGGGAGATGGATGACCCAAGCAAATATTTGACTCCTAAAGGGGGGAGATGAACACCAGACGCAGATATCTTGACATCACCAACATATAAGGAAGAGGCTAATACAACAGATGTAGATAGTGCAAGAAACTAACAACTGATGAAAATTCTCTTGAGGGAGATGCTTATTTATAGGCGATACACGAGGTTAGACAAATCTAAACCCAACAAGTTGGGCTGATGAGGTGGAACAGGAAGAACAGATACAGCTTGGCCCTAACCAAGTACTGAAAAAGGGTAAGGTGTACACCTTAGACCCGAAAATTATACGGTCTACCCACAAATATTAATGAAGGCTATTTTCTGGAATGCCTGAGGGCTGGGGAATTGAAAAATAATTCGTTATCTCAGACAAACAACTACACGAGCACATCCAGGTATTGTGAGAATTGCTGAACCCAAAATCTTCTGTAAATCTTTGTGCTGCCAGGATATGAAACCAAGATCATTACCATGAAAAAACGCAGAGAAAGGTAACATATGGATATTTGGATCAAAGGAAGTCCGAACCTGGAGTTCTAGCTTGCTTTGTCAAAACAACATATTACGGTGCAATACATGGGAGCTGCTTCTCCTTTGTACATGTAGATTGCAACAAAATTAATAGGCAGGAGCTGTAGGTAAACCTTTCAAATTTTTCTGCAGCGAATGTAAAGCCTTAGATATGCATTGGAGACTTTAATGTGGTGTTAAGAACCTCTAAGAAAAGGGGGAGAAGACCACCCCCCACTTAACATAATAATAGATTTTAATAACTCTTTGGATTCAGCTAAACTTTTGGAGTGCCCCTCCTCTGGGCTTCAGTTTACCTGGTGCAATGCTCAGAGTGAAAATTACAGAACTCTGGTGGTTCTGGATAGATGTTTAAAGAATGTAGAATGGCAGGATACTTTCAGGGGTGGCGAATGATAGTGTTGCCTTGTACCCAATCCGATCACTCAATTATTATGGGTAATGCTGCCATGTCCCAGGCCAAAAAAAATACCATTCCGATACGTACAGTCCTGGGGAGAAGAACTGGTTTTTGATGCCCTGTTAGCATATATTTGGGTACACTGATGATGTTGAGGTACATACTGTTAAGCTTATGGTGAAAGATACGACGCCTTAAAGTCGACATTAAGATGTGGAGACAGAACTCCGTCACCCACCAAAAAAATAAAAGAGGCTAGAGAGAGAGGTTCTACAACTCCATCTAATTGGAAGATGATATTACAAATAACCTAATAGTAAGAGATACCTTTCCCAAAAAAAATTACTAAACAGATGGGATGACACTGACGAGGTGTACTCGATGCAAAAATCAAGGATTAAATGGCTTCAAGGGTGAGACAGAAGCACAAAATACTTTCACGCAACTGCAAAGGCCAGGAACGCCAAAGCTCTTATCGCAAAAATTAAAGACGACACGGGAACAAACATTACAAGCCAACCCCGCATCCAGGAACATATTGTCAAATACTACACCTCCAAATTCTTGGCAATAGACACTCATAACTGCCCATCACTGTTCGAACAGCTCCCCCAACAAGTATTATCGGAAGAAAATACGTATCTTACAACCGTCCCCACTGATGAAGAGATCCGGCAACGGTGTTCTCTATGGACAGTAACAGCCCCCCTAGTCCAAACGGATTCTCTGGAGCCCTTTATCACAAATATTGGGATGTGCTGACTACGAATATTTACTCGGGGATATCCTCCTTTTTTCGTGATGGAATGATCCTTCTGACATTCAACTCTAACATCATTGTCTTGATCCTAAAAATCATAAACCCATCATCGATTAAGTACCAAAGGCCGATATATCTTAGTAACTTTCTGTTTAAAGTTATTACGAAAATTCTAGCCACGAGGTTATCTCCAATTGCTGACAAATGTGTATCAAGAGACCGAACTGCAACATACATAACAACATCTGCTTGACGTCTAAAATGGTGAATGAAATGAAAATCAAGAGAAACAATGGCAATGTGGCTCTCAAGATTGATATCAATCAAGCATATGATACTCTAAGCTGGATATTCCTCATCAATACTTTAAGGGCTTTTGGTTTCGACCATAAATTCTACTTTTGGATACAAACGATTATCAACAGCAGTATGATATCTATCATTGTCAATGGTAGCCCATCTAGCTTCTTTCAGATGTCTAAAGGTCTTAAGCAGGGGGACCCTTTCCCCAATCCTCTTTGCAATCGCAGAAGACATTCTTAGCACCAACCTCCATAAGGCCAGGGAACACAGTAAAATACAATCTATGACATCAACAAAGTTGACGCATGGACCCACTCGCCTATTATTTATAGACGATATTTTTCATTTTATTAACGGGAACACCAGATGCCTGCAACAGCTTATGCTCCTACTCACAGACTATCAGTTGGCGTCTGGACAAGAGATCAGTGTGGCCAAAAGCAAGATTTTTATGAGCAATATCCCTCTCCCCGAAGACGAGTTATCTCAGAGATATTTAGATTCAAGGAAGGAAATTTCCCAGAGATGTATCTGGGAATCCCACATCTACAAGGGAGGGTTACGAAGCGAATGATTATACCTCTTATAGAAAAAATTGGAATGAGGGCTAACAAATGGACTGGAAGCAGGATCTCGTTTCAGGGAAGAGTTACTCTAACGAAGTCTGTACTCAATAGTATCCCCATACATAATATGGCAGTTTACAAGTGGCCTAGATCACTTATAAAAGAGGGGGATAATATCCTCAGGAACTAAATCTGGATGGGGATCCGTCAAAAAGGAAAGGAGTGATATTGAAGTGGGAGATGGTCTACAAAACGATTAAGGAAGGGGGACTAGAAGTACGAAACCTGGTGGATATAAACAAAGTTATGCTCTATAAACTTTACTGGGTATTCAAAAAGGTACAGAAGAATGGAAAAAATTCTTAAAAACAATATTCAGCAGCAAGAGTGGAGATTCAATTCGATATCATAACCCTCTACTATATGAACATGCATTCAAATGGGAGGTGCCCTATCGAAGCCTCATATTGGGCGGGTCATTGGAAATGGACAGTGAATTGACTTCTGGAGAGACACTTGGGCTAAAGACACCCCTATCATGGAATATATCAACTACTTAGGCATTTGTGGATCAATGTATGACAAGGCTCAACAACTTCATCTACCCACTAGACTGGAACGTTCCTAGTGACATCAACTACTCCTTCTGGCTCTGGGCATCGACTTACAACATATCCAGTATAACCCAATAAGCAGGACGAAAGGGTCTGGAAGCTAGACCTACATGGTGAGTTTCCAACCAAGAATGCTTTTGATACGCATGGTAAAAGAGAGGATATAGTTTAGTGGTAGAGATATGTGTGGAGTAATACAATTCACCCGCGACTAGGAGGACATGCATGGCGCCTGCTAAACCATCTCCTTCCTCTGGACGATACCATCATGAAGAAAGGTATTACCTTGGTCTCGTTTGTCATCAATGCCATAACAACTCGGAAATGGAATGCATACTCTGGTGTAATGCCCTACTACTGCCTCTCTCTGAAACAGGGCTACAAACTGCTTCTCTTATGCTCCTATTAACTTCGGATACCTCGAGAACCATTCTGGAACAAGGTAAATCTTCTAGTACATATATTAAAGACCTCTGGGTAGCCATGGTTTTCTCCATCTGTAATAACATCTGGAACGCAAGAAATTCATGGAGATTCGATGGAATCAAGATTACTATACAGAAAACCACACTGAATTTCCTAACCGACATTGCAGATGTAGCTCACCTCTCTAAACATACGATGAACAATATAGTTCACGACCTAAAGATTATTAAAACGTTAAATGTCGAATGCAAACTATGTAAAAGCGGAAACATAAAGAGTAGCAGATGGATACTCTAAGCCAACGAGATAAAATTTGCTGCGATTGTTCAGCTAGGGGCAATCTAGGACTGGTGGGTATAGGTATAATATACATAAATAACACAGGTGAAGTCTTTGGCACATACAACAAATCCATTGGTCAAGCTACGAACTATATAGCAAAGATTACTGCAATCATTGAGGGCATTCGACAATCTGTAACACAAGGCTGCGATGAGTTTGGATAGTATCTGATTCAGCTACTGTGATAAAAGCATTCCTCAAGGCCAACTCCCATGGTCCCTTAAATCCATGTGAAAACTTCTCACCCCCCTCTCCTTAAGAATATCTGGTTCAGTCATGTGTGGAGAAAATGCAACTTCTCTGCCGATCACCTTGCATGGAGAGGCTCAAACCCCGACCTACCCCTGGAAGAATAGACTAACAAAAAACCTGACTATCTACAAGACATTGAAGAGCATACCGTAGAGTACTTTAGAATCAGATGACGCTAAAATATCTAGCCGTGTGCTTGGTACTTCGGGTTTTTGCACATGATGTAACTATCCAAGGCTAGCCTGCATATTCACTTGTGACATGTACTAGTGAATAGTAAGCAGCCCCCTCATCAGCTTGTACAATTTTCTACTTATAATCGACTAAACTTTGTGCTTAAAAATTGAACTCTAGTCAATGGAATTAGATTCTTGTTTTTTACCAACTAAGTCAAACTTTTATAATGATAGAGAAACAACACTAATAAAATGTTTAGTATACTATTTTTTAAATTTTATTCTTTGATAAATAGCAAAGATTTTTTAGCAAATTCCTAGCGGGCGCCCAACTAGGAATTAAGTGATGCATTTGGTTTCTCACATCATTGTCACATCATCAAAAGACAAACTACACATCTGACTTAAACTTCTCGGCTATTCATTATTATTTACTCCTTTGCTTTTGTTTTTAGTATCTTTTGTTTTTAAATACTAATAAGATCTTTTCTATTCTTTATTTTGCTTGTTGTCTTGTTCTTTTCCTTCGGAATCTTTTAATATTTTATCTATCATGACATGTGATTTTGGTTTGTTGGTTTCCAGGAGACAAAAGTAGATGGTTCAAATAAAGATGAAGCAAGGAAAGGAAGAGGTCCCATCAAAGTAAGAGTAAAGCAAAATGTTGAGAAGCAGCGTACATGGGATTAAAGCAGAATGCTTCGTTCAAATCTTCCTTTAGATTTTTACCGTTTCAGTAAAGTCCAGCATCAAAGACTTAGTTTTACTTATATTCCCTTTTGTTTTATTTTGAGTATACGTAAGGATTGAGAACACCCTTTGAAAGAATTTTATGAGTGACGCTTTGTAAGGAGGAAGTGTATTTTTCTGTATGTACAACACTTGAACCCTCATTGTATGTACAACACTTGAACCTCATTCGGGCCAGAAATCGTTAATGTGTACTTCGCCAATGATCCGGGTGGGCCTTCCCAATGGATTTACCAGGGTAACCAAACGTACCCCTAAAAGGCCACCTTGTTGGTTATCATCTTTTTACCGTACCCTCCTGTCGCGATCTGTCGTTGTTCACTGATTGATTGAATGATTGGTCAAGTGTTTAATTTTTTTTGCAACAACGCATAGACCAGGGTGAACCCAACAGGATTTACCGCTCGTACGTGCCTACGTATTATGATCCCAGAATTTCATCACCCGTTCTTAATCTTTTCGGAATCAACAGTCCCGGCAATTTAAAAGATTTTTTGATAAGAAGCCATAAATACATAGTTATTCAAAAGGCTTCGTTCGGACCGGGACCGGAGCACAAGATCAATAGGAAACTCAATAAGTGGCTACATTTGATGAAGGAAGTACGCTTCATGCATAGCTAGTGTGGATAGGTAATTCTAAGCGGGTTGCCTCGCCTTGCAGTACAGGTACTTCTAGGTTTCTAAAACTGCACACGAGTTATCGCCAAACGAGTACAAACAACTCATGTGCGACTGATCCACTATGGCGTAGTAGAAACATTGAACCTTAAGGCTAGGTTCACACTTGCCTTAAAAAAGGAGACCAGGAAAAAGTTTGGTGTGCTAGCATCATTCTTAGGCCTTTTAGTGTGTTTGCATCTATTGATTGACTTCTATGTTTAATTTGGGTAATACCCAACCTCGTACTAAGAAAGTTGTTAAGTCCAGATGAACATAATTAATGGGAATGATCCCAAACCTATTGTTGGTACAAAATAATCACTCTCCACAATCGATGCATCCTACAGTAGTTAGTAAACCTTCGTGTATTGTAATTTCCAAAAATGTAGGAAACTTTGAGTTAAAAACTGAGATTCTTGTCTATGCTCCCCATATTCCATTGTAGTCCTACTAAAAACCCGTATAATGATCTTAGGGACCATATGTTTATACTAAAATTCGAACGCATTATAGAGAATTCTTTAAAATTATGTGTGTTTCTTTTTTCCCTTATGGAAAATGCACGCGATTGGTTTTACATTCTTAGGGAGAACTCTGTATACACATTTGAACACTTGTTAATGAGTTTTTGAAGTAAAACAACTCGTTAAGGAGTTTTTGAAGTAAATAACTCGTTAAAGAGTTTTTAAAGAAGTATTTCCCTAACCACATAAGTGTTAAGGTACGACAGAGTCTCTATAGCTTCCCGTAAATCCAAGGAGAGTCATTATATAATTACCTATAATGGTTTAGAGATTTAGAACACGGATGCCCACATCACAGGATCAACTTATTGATGTAGTTCAAACTCTTTATGAAGTCTAGACTAGACACTAGAGCTCGTGCTTATTTATGTGTGTAGGTCTATTTTGATAGAAAACTGACATTGAAGTTTGGGTATTCTTTAATGATATAGTGGAGCAGACCCACTAATGGCAATGATAGAGAGAAAAACCTTGTCACAAAAGTGCACATGTGTACCAAGTGGCTCACTTCATAGCTCCCTCTAAGAACCATTCTTGATAAATTAAAACTTAGATATTGGCAAAAGGGAGAACACCCTAGCACACTTCCGTAACTTACATGCGATTCCACTTTGTGTGGATTCTGAGAGGTTTGGACCATGTAGTTGAGATATCCCTGACGTGCTTATTTACGAGATGTGAAAAAGAGCCAGGCCATGTCATGTATAACAAATCCAATAACCAACTTTCATGGCAACTCCAATTCTCGGGGAAGTAAGAAATTACCTCAAGGAGGTTCTTCTGGTAGTATACCTTTATTCACTCACAACCAAGTAACTTCACTAGTCCTAGTTCTCGTAGCAACCTAACCATCATACCAAGCTCACCTTGTGCAACCTTATTTTCCTCTACATAATAGGAATCTACAACCTCCAGCCACATCCTTAGAAAGATCCTCTTAAGGCTTTTAATGCGAGTAACTTGTCATCTATTACCAACTTTGAGGTCAAATTGTAACAATATAAGCCCTAAGGAAGTTCCCCAATAAGCCAAGCTAATCCTAAAAGAATAACTAAACTCCTAGATCCTCCAATTACGATGGAGTCAGTGCCATCATTTCTCTTAGGAGTGGTAGAAAGTTTGATAATCCTGGTAGATAAGCCTAAGAAACCTGATGAGGAAATTCATAGTAAACCTATAGAAGAACCTGTTAGTGAGAAAGACACCACGATAACACATATTTAGCCGATGGCCCTCTTTTCCCTAACAGTAATCCTTGGCTACAAAGGGTACATCTATAAGGAGATTCTAAGGATTTTTTCAACATTGCATGGATTAACATTTCGTCCTACGGCCATCAAACATTTCCTCAGTCAAGCCAAATTCCTAGAGAATCTTGCACTCAAGTGGCGAATACTGTCCCGAAAAAGTTTTCATTTCACAAGAATATACGTCTATGCTTATCAATGCACATGTTAGTTCTCTCCTTTTAATTCAATTTCTCCCAAGTTTAAGGATCTGGGATGTTCCTACCATTCCTGTACAATTGGACCCGCAGATTTAAAAAGCTTTAACTTGATTTAGGGGTGCTGTCCGTGGACCTCATTCCTTACTCTTCTATGACAATTGGATATCGAAGTACTTAACTTACAAATAGACCATGTAGATTGCGAACTGTCCATTAAAGATTCTAAGGGATAGGATGAGATGTGTAGATCCAAATTGAGCAATTTGTTTAACTAGTAAAATTAGTTGTGTTAGACCTATGCCTATGGCAAATCCCAAGGACCAAGATCCCTTGATTCTTGGGTCGCCGCTTTTTGGTAATAGCTATGTGGTAATCCTTCCGCAATAGAATTATAAAGTTGACCTAGTGAACCTGCCAGTAGAATTAAATATCTTCAATGCGTCACATTCTTATCTAATTCTAGTCCCTCGAGTGTAATATATCCAGAGTCTGTGAGTACACTTTTAAGAGGTCCATTACCTCGAACCTTAGAGGAATTTCTTGGCCCACTTTTGGTGTAATATGAGACAATTTGTACATTTCTGAGGGGAAATGTTTTGGATTCACTTTAGAATGTCAAAGTTTTGAAGGTGAGCGGAGCGTAAAATCTAGATGTAAAAAACCCTTCCAGGGCCAAGTACCTCCCCAAAGATCAAGCTTAAAAACAATTTCCCTCTAATATTAGTATGTTTTTCTGGTCGAGATGAAAACTATGCCCGCTATTATTAGCGCTGACCTAGAAAATCTTTAGCAATAGAAGTTCATTTCCTATTCTTTAAAGTAATGGAAAGCCCAAGCTGGAGTATATAGGTATTAAAATCAATTAGTTCCTCGTTTGCATGCATAGATCAAATTGGAAAAAAGAAATAAGACCAAAAAGCTAGGGAAATGAACAGCGGAGAATTGAAATCGACAATGCCGAGCCATTCATAAGAAAATTTTCAAACTCCTTGCTGCTAGGACTCTATCCTCCCATTTCTGATAGTCCGTGAGTTAGCCTAATCCATGTTGTCCCGAGAAAGGGGAGATTCGCCATTGTAAAAGAAAGAGAATACGCCTCGACCACTAGATTACTACTTGATAGATTTATTGACCAGATACTCGGCGACTCGCTGGGTACAAATTTTATTGCTTCCTAGATGGCACCTTGGTTACAACCAAATACCCACGCACCCGAAGCAAAAAAAATGACTTTACAGTCCTTTTGGCATATTTCCTACCGTCCGCATGCATTTTATCTTAGGCATGCTTTCTGCGATGTTTCACAATCACATCGTTGTATGTTAAGAATTTTTTTTAATATGTGAATGAATTCTTAAACTTTTTATAGATGACGTCTCATTATTTGGTGACTCGCTTGACATGTGCCATTCACCATCTTTCACAGTCTTACAGAGATTGCAAGTAAAAAACCTTATTTTAAATAATTGGGAGATGCATTTTTTGGTTAAAAAAGGGGATAGTTCTGGTGGCATATCTCTTGAAAAAGGATATAAAGTTGACCAGGCCACAATTCAAAATTCATTTCTACCTTCCCCCACCCACAAATGTCAGGGATCAGTCCTTTCAACGAACATACAAGTTTTTACCATCGTTTTTATCCAAGATTTTTGTACGATCGCTCGTCTATTTAGTAATCTTTTGGCCATAGAAATAGCCTATGAGTTTGATTACCTTCTCTTATAACTTTTGAGAAGCCTTTGACCTAAATGATCACAACGTAACTGATCGATTAGAAATCGACGTCTTAAAAGATCTTCAAGTGCACGGTGTACCGTTAAGTACAAAAAAAGCTGGGTCGTATTCCAATATACTTGTATATGAATTATGCTTTCGAGCTATTAATTTTTAGTCAATAAGAAATTTTGGGCTTTATTAAGTGAAGAAATAAACAAAATACCTACTAGAAAAGGTGTTTAATAGAGGAGGAGGAGCCAGGTTTTTGTTACACTCCTTCCGGTGTACCCTTGAGATAGTTACCTGTTACAGTATAATCACGAATTCCCCGTATCACTATCCTTGGTCGGGTATAGGCAATACATCATGAGAAAGATAATTAGTGATTGGGAACTACCCATAAACCACGTACTCAAACATGGTCCGGTTGATAAGCAATGATTATTTATCTTCTCCTGTTCCAAACCTATCTTGTTATGGCAAACAAGATGGTTACTTAGATTCTTTTTCCTCCTAATCCTATCTATGGCCAAGCATAAGATGGAAGGATATGAATAGCATTATGATGCCAGGATAAAAAATGACTTACTCAACTAAATTCCCAATCTACCTAAGGCTATTTGAATGAGCTTCCTCTAGCCTTGGTTAAGAGGTTTAGCTACCAACCCTTTGATCCGTCCATATTCCTACTATAGCAACAAAAGTAAAGATAATAAGAAAAGAGAAAAGAAAAACCTTATTTCTTTCAACTTGATTTAACCCCCCAAGATATCTCATGGGTTGGAGTCCTCTCATATTATAATAGAGCTAGGTGGGTTATAAAATATTGACATAAATGAGAAATTCCCAAATAATGCATTCTATTATGTACAAAATATAAGAGCTTTAAACCCCCTTACTCATGCCTTAGCCCATCAACAAAATTTAATAATCTCCATCAATACTCTTTAATGCTCTTCATTGGACTTTTAGTAGACAAATCCAAGGGATGATCAACTGGTGGAGTGCTTACAAGCTTTTCTTTGTTGAAACCACAAAAATGTAATGACTTGTTTATCAGCGATCGATTTAATGTAAATACAAGAAAAATTACTATTAGTATTACATTTTAATTAATAAATAAACAAGTTATATATCAAATTAAGAAGTGCACATGTAAAATATTACGTGTCTATCAAATACCCAGAACTTATATTTTGCTAATCCTCAACAAAACTAAATAAAAGCCATTTTTGTAGGTCACTCGCCAGCGGTTGCATTTTAGGCGTATATAACAAAACTAATTAACCCTCACGTCCCCCTTGGGGCGAATATTGTCTGGGAGGGTTTACCCGGCGATTATACCCACAAAAATTGATAATGACATTTGGCCAACTCCTCTAGATTACAAATGACATTATTTCTTGTCACTTATCCTTACTTATTATTACACGAAATCTATGATATAAAATTCCTTAACGTAGAGTATTTCCCAAGGTGTATTATAATAGCAAACATTTCAGAATTTGGAACTTGAAAATATTACCTCATGCTTAGAAAAGATTTATATTTTCCTTATTATATCTTGCGTAGTGCAGATAGTGTTTTTACAACATAATCCATTGTATAGAATATTTTAGTCATTGTTGGTGTATAGGACTTATTGAGCTAAATTCATCGCATTAGTTCGACAATTGGCCTTAGGCATTTCGTCTTCATGGTCTTCTTTTTTTACAACCTCTTTTCTTTTCATACATGGTTTCTTAGTGAAGCCTCCATAATAAGAAGTTTTCGGTCGATCATCCCCCCAGTTGGCTAGGTTACTATGATTCGGGCCCCTTCCATGACCTAGACCCAGATTCTTACAAGTAACAATTTTCATGTTTCTTTTCACAGAGTTCATGGTCATACTCGTGATTAGTGAAATTTTTTCCTTTCGTTTTTTAATCATCGAGTATGCCTTGCATTGTTAAAGTTTAAGCAAGTTGGTTTTTCTTTTATACGTCAATCAAAGAAA